>OY757934.1:2072863-2382863 GCA_963585895.1 Sepioteuthis lessoniana
GTTCTTTTCTATCTTTTTCTTCTCTTTCCTTCTCTGATCTTTTTTTTTTTTATCTCTTTTCTTTTCCTTTTTTTTCTTTACTTTCTCCTTTTCCATATTTTCTCATTTCTTTCTTTAGTCTTTGTTTTTTGGTTTTTTTGTTTGTTTTTTCAATTTTTTCTATATTCTTTCTTCCCTACTTTATTCTTTTTCTCCGTTTTCTTTCACACAGTTTTAAACTTCAATTCCTTTTCAAAATTTCTCTTAGTTTTTTCTTTTCTTTCTTTTTTGTTTTTTAGCTTTTTCAAATTTCCTCTTTTCTTTTTCTCTTTCCCTGTTTTCTCAAATCAAATTTTGTTTTATCTTCCTTTTCTGATATTTGCTTTTCTTTCTTCAGTATTCCTTTCAAATCTTCTTTTCCTTATCTTCTTTAATTATGAGTTGCAAAATTCCGACATTTTCCAAAGGGCAAAAACTACGCACTGAGAATGAAAAAACGAAATGAATTTTCTTTGCAAAACTTCCCATGATTAAAAGAGCATCTGCAAGCAAATGTAACACAAAGATGCTAATATCTTTGGCGAATATTTCATCAAAAGTGCACATGGGAAACATTTCTCTGTTCACTCCTCATGATGACCATTGTGAATCATTCTAATCTGTATCGATTTGAAAATATACTAATAAGCTGAAGCTGATGTAAGACCAAAACTACCGAAATTTACTTGTGTGGAATGACAATGTTTTATTTGACTCTTTTGAGAGTTTTTCACACCAGCGTTAGCCAATAGTTTCTCACTGGAGTTTGAGTAACAGCAAGTCTCCTCAAATCTCCAGCACTCTTCTTAATATGCTGGCCCATCTGAACAATACCGTTGTTTGGATGGGCTTTTATTTCCATGTCCTCCAGTCCCTGTACGAAGAGCACTAACTACTATTGGTACCATAATCACTTTCATGTTCCACAATTCTTTTTCAGTTTCAAAGTTAGGTCCAGTTACTTGATATCTTCTTTTCGCTTTCTTCCAATTTTATTCTGTGGTCTAGCGGGACAGCAAAGTCCACAATTCAGCATGTTTTCTTTTTTTGTTGACTATCACTATGTCTGATCGAGATTAGGGGATCTGTTTGTATCTCAAAATCCCATTGAAGATTGTGCGTCTCGTTCTCCAGGAGAAATTCTAGGTTGTGTGCATGGTCATTTGTTCGCATTTTAATTTCTCTTACGATTCACAATGGATCACCTTGCCCATCCAGTCGTGTCTAGTCTCATACTCTTTCAGTGCTAATTTGCTGCATTCGTCTCATTCACCACATAACATACATCTGCTTGTCTTGTTGCGTCTTATCTATTCTTGCTTTGATATAATAGCTCCTTATAGCGTTGTTTTGCTCTGCTTGTGAGATTCAGTTTCTCGTTACCCTTCCTAAGCTACATCCATGAAATTCCTCTCATTTGTCATATCCATTCAGCTGTTTTTCTTCTCATTTCCATTTTCTAGTTATTTTTGTTAAGTTGATCATCGTGTTGTCTCTGTTGTTTCTTGTGGCTGTAATCTGCCTTTTCCGCACTTTTCTATGTAGTCTTTGAGTCGTTTTGTTGCATCAACGCTATTCTCTTTGCTGCCACGTCCGCTTCCTCTTTTTTTTTCTTGACATATATATAAGTCTGTGAACGTCATCTTTGGTATATATATAAGTTTGTGAACGTCATCTTTGGTATATATATAAGTCTGTGAACGTCATCTTTGGTATATAAGGTCTTTTGCATCGTCATTCGTTTTTTTTTTTTTTTTTTTTTTTTTTTTTTTGTTCTCTGATCAATTTTTTTAAGTTCTTCCCTCGTCCACTTCAAGAATGGTCCCGAATATCTTACGCGATAGACAGCCCAAATATTTAATCCTTTTATGAGGTTCCTTCTGTAACGTTCTGTTTTTATCATTCACGGACTTCATTGTTGTATTCACAATGTTTCGACGATTGTCAGAAGCTTAAGAATCAACGCCTATAACCGTTATGCTATGTGTCCTGCTGGACAATTCAGAGTGAATTTTAGAGACTTATGTCTTGTTTGATGGTGTCCGCTTCCAGTTCTCCCAAGCATTTGTAAGTTTCCTTTACTCCGGATGTTTTGATTTTTTCTTGATTTCGTAGTTTCATTACTTCCGTCATATGTCGTTTCCCGTTTTTCATGGCACATTTTTCTATGCGAAATTCCATCCCTAAGTCCCGACTGTATATTCTTACTACCTGTATTAGGGTTTCCAATTCTTTTTCGTTTTTGGCAAAACGTTTGATGTCATCCATGTACATTAGATAATTGATCTTTTCCTTCGATTTACTAAGTTTCTATCCGCCTGTGCATTTACGGAGTAAGTGGTTAAAACAATAAATATAGGATTATGTTTTTTGTTTCTTTTCTATATTTCTGCTGCCTCTGTTTATTTATCTTTTATGTCCGTTTCTTTTCGTATGATCTCGAGTTCTTTGACAAATTTATTACTTTTCTTCCAAATTTATTTTTTTCTTTTGCTTCTCTTGTTTGTTTTCTTGCAGTTGCATCGAATCTGTTGTAGTGTCTAAGTATTTCTTTAGTCCTTTTGGGATTGCTTTGCTGGTCAATTATGGTTGGATTTAGCCATTTTCACTCTTGCTCTTTTGTGATACATTTTCTTGCAGGTTATTAGTTAACTAACTTCAGTATCTATCTTTTTATTTCAGCTAACGTTCAGTTTATTATATTAAAACTATATCATCACTAGCTAAGATGTTAATTGTTATAACTTTATTCGTTGCATTCTATTCTGTTTTTAATATGGCTCTGATTCTCCTATGAAGTTATTTTCTTTTTCTTTTTTTTTCTTCACTGACAACATTCCCTAAATTAATTCATAAATATTTGTATGCTTTATTATCATTCTAAGTCTGTAATTTCAATGTTCATAATTTTACCCCTAGCGAGTTTTTTACTCAAGCATTTACTGGTGGGCTTTCACTGGAGTCTGAATGACAGCAATATTCCTTAGATTTTCTGGACTCGTCTGGGTAATCTGATCAATTTCAACAATGCTGTAGTTTGGATAGTCCCGATTTGCCCTCCGATTTCCAATTCCTCCAGTCCTCTTTCCAAGCCGTTGAGGACCTTTCCAAGTTCAACAACTACAATTGGTATCTCTTGTCACCAAAGTTTTTTTTATATATTTTGAGTCTCTTTTATTTTATCTCTCTTTTATTTTCACTCTCTATGGTTCGCTGAAACAACAAAATCCACTAGACGACAAGTTTTCTTTTTTCTTTTATCAATTAACACTAGGACTTCTGGCCCAGATTAGGTGGTCTGTCTGTAGCTAAAAATTCCTAAGAATTTTATAGGTCTCATTTTCTTGGACGTATTCAGTTTTGTGTCTCTACCATTTAGTAATATGGCTAAAATTTAATCTTTTACACAATTCCTTTCCTACCCAGTCGTGCCAATTCTTGCTACATTCACTTTCATTATAATCAATCGTTTCATCTCTTTCTCCACATAATCTACAGTTGATATTCTGCCACGTATTATCGATTTTTGCTTTGATATAATTGATCAATATGGTGGCCTTTAGTACTACTATCAGAAAAGATTCAGTTTCTCTCTTAAGCTTTCCCTTTCGTGGTCATGTCCACGTCTTGTCGTGCGCAATCTCGCCAGTTTGTTGCTTGAAATCTCTATATATTTGTTTTTCTTTCCATTTTTGTTACTTAGTTTTTCTGTGTTTTTTAGGAGATTCTCGCTGCAGAGCTTAGTAAGGATGATTGCTTATGCTATTTCGTTTTTCCCTAAATGCTATTGACTCCTATCTATCTATTAATCTATCTATCTGGAAAATCAACTGGTTTCCATGCTAAAAAAATTTTAATTTTCGTTCAAAAATAGACTCGAGCAGCTGTAATTTTTGTGTCCGTATTTTTGTATTTATTGTTCCTTAAGATTCGCTGACTACAATATTTGACTGTCCCCCAAAACTTGAAGGATCAAAACCCAAAATAATTTAAGGCATATTTTCCTTTCTTTATTTAAACAAGTTAGAATAATAGATTAATCATTACCTTTTTATTATCTAATTTCCATCACCTCAATTCTTTAAATAAGAAAGGAAATTATTTATAAGAAATAAAAATTTAGATATTTAAATGTGAAAGGAAATTATTTATTTCCGTTTTATTGATGATATATTACTTATATATTCACGAAATAATGACTTAACAAAAATTACAGATAAACTAAACAAAATTGTGCGTACCCTAGATTTTACTGGCGAACTTGAAACTAAGAACACTTTACCTTTCTTAGATATTTTGCAAATAAATTGTCATTATAAATTAGGATTTAAAGTTTATCATAATTATACAAATAAAAATAACCATCTATATTTTTACTCATCCCCCACCCCCAGCAATGGGTTAAATCGTATCACAAATGTTCTACTTTATGTCATGAAATAAACCTTGAAGGGGGTAAACAGATTAACCAAAGCAAATCAGTCTCCATGACGTAAAGTGCTGAACTAAAACGTCTCGAAAGAAAAATTTTGAACTCCATTCGCACTATTACATTCACTTTCGGACCAATACCCCTGGGAAAGTTATAAAACCCCTTATCCTCCCAGATATGAGGTAAATGATATCACTGCTGTTTTTCTGGGGCGGTGACTCTAGCATTAAACAATGCGCGAAGTTTGCTACGCTATAAACCTGTCATAAAATCAAAATAAAAACTAGACTAATCACCGATCTTTACCTGAGGATCCTTAGGATTTGCACCGCTAAATTTTCAAATGATAAATTTGACTCTATAAAAGATTCCTCTGCCTAACTTCTTCAATATCCTAAATTCTTTATACAAAATGATAAATGAAAACTTTTAAAATTTACAAATGCATTTATTTTCCAGAAATTACAAATAGTAATTTTTATTGATAATCAATTACGCAGATACAAATTATTTTATCGAATAATTCAAATACAAACATCATCGAAAGAAAAAATCAACTTTGGAATCAAAACATAAACTCTTCTAAAACTTTGTTGGATTGACGTCACTCTATGAGATTGCCATATCCATGCTGATGCAGTTAAAGACTTTTCTTCGATCTTTTTTTTATGTATTTCCTTTTGTTTGGAGAAAGTCCAAGATTAGTCAAGAATACCGAAGTTGAGTTGGAAATGAAACCTCAGCATCCGATCTCGATAGGAAATACAGTGGTTATCCAGCCATTTCTGGCACATTGTTCTCGCAGATCCTCATATTTTTCCAACTTACGCTGATGTGTCCAGGGGAAATTTTCTTCAAAAGGGATCTTGAACTCAATAACAAAAACTTTTTCATAATTCAACGGTTTATTCCCTTAAATTTACATTAAGGAAGACATGAAGCCTTAAAATTTCATAGGGGTGGGAAGGAAGCGGTCATGTATTTCTATATATTCTAAGGGAACCTTGCCACCTGTATTTGCCGACCTATTCAACAGTACACTATATAGACAGTCATCCATCACGCTACAAACACCAAAATATCACATTTGCTCTGTGAAAAAAACTACTTAAAAACACCGAATGTAATGAATGATTTTATTTACAATATATGGTTTATTTACAAAAATGTTATATGATGGGGATGGGAGAAAAATACAAAAGACGAAACAAAAGAAAAAATTCACCCTTTTGGTTGCCCCCCTCATCCCCCCCCCGTCTACGAAGTGGAGGCCGACTGCTTTCCGGTGTCCGAAAACACCGAAAACAAGCCAGACCTACCCTAAGTGGGAGAGGGTTCCTGATCGAATGGGGCAAAAAAGACAGGATTGGGTGCGGTATGGGCAGTTGATGGAAGGTAATATGGATTTCATACACCTGAAATTCCAAGATCTTCAGTAAAAACGGGCTGGAGTAAGGGTTGAGGTGCAAAAAATGATAAGGATGGGGAAGACCTTGGAGACAAACAATTAGATGACGGGGACGATGATTCTATCGTATCTGATTTTGACCCTAAGCTGATGCCTAAAATACAAAACCAGATCACGATGAGAAAAGTTTGCATTGTCATACAATCCCTTCTTTCGCGTTGTCCAAATCACCATTCGAGCTACAGCTATGATCGTGAGAAACACCACACGCTTCTCACCCTGAAACGAAGGTAAAATGTTGTCTACGACGTAACCAACGTCGAGCAGCACGAGCTGCTTGGGTTCGATGCGAGCGGTCCACTCCTCAACGTGATCCCAAAACGGGCGAACTCGCTCGCAGTAGTAGAAGGCGTGCTCAGCCGTTTCTTCCAAACCACTGCTGCAGCGAGCGGAATCAGGCATGTCTGCCAGGTCAGCTCTGAAATTCAAACCGAGAAGGGGCAACGCGTTCCGTGCAAGTCGCCAGGTGAGCGAAAACTAGTTGTTCAAGAAGCTCGATCCTGGCGCCCAATTCCAGTGAGAGCGGATCTCGTCCGCTGTCCAGCTGCACCACTCGCTACGAGGGTGCGAAGCGAAATCCACTACTAGCTGCCGATAAAGCTCTTTCCGAGGCCGTGAAAGGTCACTGGACCCAGGAAGGTTACGAAGAGCCACTCGGCACTCGCGAACAAACGGTGTTTCACCCATCGGCTAACGTTGACCTTCAGTCTTTGGGTCAGACTGTAGGCGAGGAAAAATCCGACTCGCCTTTCGTTTACACACCGCGTCCTCCGTCAAGGATCGGCCCAAGTATGCAAGTCTTTCAGCAAACCAGTGGCTCTCCAGATCAGGCATACCCAGACCCCCGTTGCGCGTACGTTGAATGCAGAACTGTTTACGAGTCATCGGCCTTCGGCCTCCCCAGATTAATCTGGAGAAGGATCGTTAAAACACCAACCGACGTACCTGAGGCAGAGGAAGTACAGCCAATCGGTAAAGAATAAAGGGTAAGACGTCCACTGCGCACGCCTCCACCCTGGCTTTTAAGGACAACCTCCTTTTCTTAATTTAACGGACCAAACGACAATATCTGGACGCTGGGTCGTTAACGTTATTTCTATTAAAAACACGAAATGATGTTCTAAATCAGTTGTGACGTGCTAGTCCGAGCAGCCATCGAGCAATGATGATCTTTGCTTATTTTTACATGCAAGTTTCGAAATATTGCTCTATTGGTGATATTATTAAGCGCTTTATTAGCAGTCTAACAACATATCTTCGTAGACTCGGCAAAAATCCTAAGGACTTCGTTATGTCTCCACGTGTAGATTCTTAGAGCATACACGCATCCAGTGAGAATATGTTTGAGGCTGGCAATTTTCCCACATGCTCTGCATCGGTTGGGTGTAGTTAACCCCCAAGCATGAAGATTGACTGTTGTTGGTAAAACGTCGTAGAGTACCTTTAAAAGGAAATTAAATTTTTGAGGTTCCACGTGCTTAAGGTTACTCCATGTGACAGCTCAGTCTTTTGCACTTACCCACTTGGTCAATGCGCTCAGTTTCCTTTGTCGCTTTACCTAATCTAAATCCCACAACAAGTGGCAACGTCGGAAGTTTTAGCTTCGTTGATGAACTATATAGTGTCTCATTTGTTAAGAAGTCAGGTACTCCCAACCATTAATCCGTATATTTACTGATTAACTGCTCTATTGTTTCAGCTTTTGTAATTGATATCTCATATACTTGCAGTGGTCATGATAATTTAGGAAATAATCCAGAATAAATACACCAAACTTTACCTTTATGCAGGAGGTCAAATTTATCAATAGAGCGTAATCCTTCTTTCAGCAGTTTGCCTAAGTCCTGCCAACGATATCAATCAGTAAGTAGTAGGGAGTAGCAGCGACCGAGACTCTTAACACTTTTTTCGCAGATTGTGGGGATTTCGTTCCCATCAACCGAGAACTTTATCTCCCTGCATTTTCTTTTGATCATTGTTAAACTGCGGCATTTTGAAGGCTTTATTTTCATCGTAGCCCATTTGAAGAGCTCCTGTAAGCGAGCCACCAGTTGTTCCATGTGTGATCTGGATTCTGCGACGAGAGTTACATCATCCATAAAAGCCTTCATAGATGGACCAGTTATTTCATTGGTGTTGACTTCAGCACTACGCAATATCATCTCCATTACCAAAACAAACTTTTTCCAGTTAGTTGAATATTCATTAGAAAACATAGGTACATTTAAAGTACGCTGATATGAGGTTTTTAATGTCGTTGGGAATCCAAAAACATCTTTGCTTTCTCAGGTAGCTGTGCGTTTTCTAGATCTAACCAGATGACGTGAAGTTCAGCTGATTTATTATTTTTGGCCGTTTTTATTCGGTCCCACAACATAGTGATATGTTCAATACAATCTGGAAAACCGGTAATTCCAGCCTTTTGTATTGATGTATTGACATACCCATTGTTTATCACGAATCTCGTCTTCCAATTCGCAATGACACGGGAAAAGATTTTACCTTCCTACGTTGAGTAAGAAAACTGGTCGAAACTGATCAAGTTTTCTTTTGGTATGTGGATTCCATCTGCTAATCCCCAACTCTCTGTAATTAATGGGGGAGGGGGTCCTCATGGTGTAATGGTTAAAGCGCTGGACTGCGGAATCGTAGTACGCGAGATCGAACTCCAGTCGCGCTATTATGTTCACTTTCGCGCAAATACCCTTGGGAAAGGTATGAACCCCCTTATCCTCCCAGCTATGGGTTAAATAGTACCACTACTGTTCTTGTCGGAGAATAGCTTTGGCATTGAATAACCTAAAAAAAGTTGATATGCCATTAAACAAAGAAACCAAACCGAACCGTCTGCAATTAATTTCTTTCTATGAGCTTCTCATAAAAGTTTCCAAAGGAGTGCTAATATTTTAGGGTATCTATTGTAGACCTTGGAATTCCGTTAATCCCCGTTGAGCACTTAGGGTTGCTTACCACCTTTTCTAACAGTCTTTTATTTCTCCTAGTTTCAAACGTGAATTATCAATATCGAAAAATTAGTAGCTAAAATTTTTCTCATTTTTCATTTCGTTATAAAATTGAATATAATTCAGAAAACTGCCTTGATGATGGTTTAATGTATAAACTGAAACGTTTAACGTTGACAAATAAAATCATCATCATCATCATGTCGCGCCGCCTGCGCGGATATCCCTGACCGTCTCTCGCCATTTCTCCCTATCATTCATCGCCTCCGGCAGGTCTTCAGGGTTACATCCCGTGTCCTCACATAGCTGCTGTATGTAAGTTCGTGCTGGTCGTCCCACTCTTGCACATCCATGTGTGGGAGTCCACAGGAGTACATCGCTTATGAGCTCGTCCTTGCTTCTCCAGCAGTGTCCTGCGTGTCTGGTTCGTCGAACTTGTATAGTTTTTGTGATGGGGGGCAAGTGTCCGTATAGTTGGAGTCTCGTGGGGTGTTGTCGCCAGGACTTGTTTAATACTGCTCTCAACATTCTTGTATAATTTCCGTCCAGCCTCCTCTCCAGCCGCTTCGTAAGCGTCCATGTGGTGCATCCATATAGCAGTATCGACACAACCGCTGCCTGGAAGAAACTGCGTTTCATTTTATCAGTTAGGTCCGACTTCCATATGATCGAGAGCCTATCGATAGCTGTCCATGCCTTCGTCAGTCGTGTGTCGATGTCTTTCTCGGTTGATGAGACGCTGCTTCCTAGGTAGGTGAATTTGTCGACTAGTTTCAGAGAGGCTCCGTCTACTGTGGCAATGTTGCCCGTTTGGTTGTAACACATATATTCGGTTTTGTTTGCATTGACATGGAGGCCAATGCCAGCTGCAGCTCGTTCCAGACTATGCAGTAGTGTCTCTGCTTGATTAGGCGTATTCGCTAGTAACGCCAAGTCATCAGCGTAGTCGGCGTCCGTGATTGTTTTTGCGGGGTACCTTTTGCTTCTTCTCTTAGTCAGCTGGAAGCCATTTTCTCTGATTTTGTCGATCGAAGTCCTAAGCACATAGTCTAGACAGATGATAAAGAGGTACGGGGCTAGTGTGTCTCCTTGCAGTACTCCTGCAACTATGTCGAAGTATTCCGTGTCTCCATCTGGTGAACGTACTTTCACTTTGGTGTTTCTGTAGAGAATCATTATCGCTGCTACGGTTTCTTTTGATAGGCCGTATGCTAGTAGGATTTGCTCCATCTTCTCTCTGTGTATGGAATCGAATGCCTTGGTAAAGTCGACAAATAGTAATGTCGCCTGTAAGTTTTTTGCCCGAACGCCTTCCAGGATTCTACGGATGGTCAGTATTTGTGAGGTTGTGGATCTATTTCTCCGGAAGCCATTTTGGTTTTTCCTAAGGATGTTGTCTATTTTGGGTTCTATGCGGTTTCGTAGTAGGGCATTGTAGATTTTGGCTGCTATGGATGTAAGTGTTATCCCTCGGTAGTTCTTGGCTAGTCCGAGGTCGCCTTTTTTAGGGAATGGAAGGATGCATCCCTTCGTCCATCGTTCTATCCTATTTTGACTATAGACTGCGTTGCATTGCCGGAGTAGTATATCGTTGAATTGTCTCGTCTTCCACACTTCTGGGGGGATCTCGTCTAGCCCCGCTGCTTTCCTATTTTTAATTCTTCTGAGAACCGAGTCTAGTTCTTCTTTGGTGAAAGGATCTAGTTTTACGTCTAAAATAATTCCCCGAATTACCTGAGTTTTCATTTTTGTAATATTTTCATACCGCTGGATCTATTTCCATTATTTCTTATATATATATAAAAGTACGATATGAAATTTTATTAGACAGGTATGTTGTTTAAAGAAGAAAATGGAAAGAAAAGTACGTATAAATTGATGAGAAAAATCTATAATTATTTTAAATCGAAATAAAAGATGACATAAATACTTTGTACCAGAAATTCGTAATTTCATGTCTCTGATAATCCTGTCGAAACGCGTCGGTGGGCCTGAAATAAAATAATGTTTGATAATAAAATCTTCTCATATGTATATTTCTTTCCGTTTTTTTTTCTTTTTACAACATATATTAATATATATATATATATATATATGTGTGTGTGTGTGAAAATATGAAAAATGTATATTTCATTGGGAAAATCGATAAATTTTTAAAATTTGCTTAGGGCATCCTATCAAATAATAAAAAGTGTTACTTTTCACTTTCTAGTTTAATTCGTCTGTTAATGAGACAGTAATATCTGTACTTCCTACTTTTTTGACTTTTGTAATATCTGTAACGGTGAAGACGCAGCCCTATATATAACAAAAACAATCCCACCGATATATATATATATATATATATAGTCATCCTCAGACAGATCTGTTTCGTTCTAGCAGAACTCATCAGTGTGGCTAGACATACTACCTTCCTGTAGCTGGTATCGAAGCCCGGTTAACTCAAACGCCAATCCAAGCCTCTAACCCTCAGCCACGAGGAACCAGTAGCAGCGAAGTAAATTTTAAACGGTTATGAATCACAATTACTATTGTTTACATACATCCGCTTAACGACTACCGACACCTCAATTCATATATGAAGTAATCGTGTTGCCATTAGCGTTTATTGCAAATAAACGCTAATGGCAACACGATTACTTCATTTGCTAGAGAACTCAACCCTACGGGGGTAGGGGAGTATATATATCTACATAGTCATCCACAGACAGATCTGTTTCGTTCTATCAGAACTCATCAGAGTGGCTAAACATACTAGCTTCCCGGTTGACTCAATATATATATATATATATATATTAAAGAATGATTTTATTATAAAATACCAGCCGTTGGCATTAAGGCTAGAATATTCGCCAATAGTCTAGGAGACCATGGTTCAACCTTAGGTCGAGTCACACCAAAGACTCAAAAATAGTACTTGATGCCTCCTTGCGTAACAGTCAGCATTATAAAATACGGAACAAGGGTGTGTGGAGCAATCTAGAAAACTGGGCAGCACCCTCCCCAACACCTATTGAAAAGAAAGGCTTCAGGTCACCCTTAACTTCGGTTGGCTAAATAATGCAATTACTCCTCTACTACAAGGATGATTTTGTTATAAAATAACCCACGAAGGTTGATATACCATTAAACAAAAAACCCAACCAAACTAAAAAGATCAGTTTATCTATTTGATCTTACGCAGAATTACAGATCCATATATAGATAATATTATCATTTCTTTGTATTAGTTATAATTTACAGCCCACACACATACACACACGCATATATAGGGAGAAAGAACATGAGTGACTTTCAGAGACACACACACGCGCAAAACACACACACACAGACACACACACACACACATATATATATATATATCATATTTTTAACGCAACCAAAATTCTTTTACATTTTAAAGTAACAGAAGAATAACAGGTATTAGCAATATATGTACATATATATATATATATATATATATATATATATATATATATATATATATATATATATATATATTAAAGGGAGGTTCAAGCATTAAAAACCAAAGTACTGACATTTAGTATTTCTTGTTTATTGCAAAAATACCACATGTCCTCAAGGAATACTGCTAATGATTCCCCCCCCTCTCTCTCTCTCTCTATCTATCTATCTATCTACACACTATCTCTTTCTCTTTTTCTCACTCTATCACTATATATATATATATGTGTGTGTGTGAGTGTGTAATACGAATATCGAGCGTTTTCGAATATCTTGAGTGTCAGTGATGAGGTCTGCAAGTAAATTTTTAATCAATCAGAATGACCTTAATCGGGTATTTGTAGTTATTCTTCCTTGGGTATTGGGTGAGCGTCAGACGCCATTAAGTGTGCTTGTGTAACCGTCGCATTTTCAATAAAGGATTCTGTCCATCCCCTTCGTCTAACGCAATATTTTTTTGACATCTCTTTATTACTCCTACGTTGTTAGCCCCAACAGGGTGCAGATTTGCTCCCTGCAGCTTATTTATTTTCCAAAAGCTAAAATCGCCGTGAAGACGGGGACGAGATTAAGGAGAACTATTTGAGACAGATGATGGCGATCACGAAATAGAACTTTGAAGACTGTTTTGAAAAGTTGAAGGGAACCTGGTAAAATTCTGATATCTCAAGGAAAATAAAGAAGATTGTGCTGCGCTAATCTTTCAAATGGGAGTAGAGCTTTAAAGTCATCTTCTAAAAACCTAGCTTTTTGTCAATGAGGACAATTAAACATACTTACCTTTTAGTGGGATATTCCCATATACGTCTTTCCATTTGTCAATCAACCAATATATATATATATATATATATATATAAGGTAACTTTTTATACATACATTCCCGTATCATAGCAATAATGCACTAAATTGGGAACTGTATTCATTGATTTCTTTTTAATTTATGCATTTTCAAGCAAGCCTCATTGCTAGACCGTTCGATACTTCCTTGTTTTATTTTAAGCTCATCTTACTGAAACCGTATTCAGATGAGAAAATTTTACAGCATCACCCTCACTATCTCTATTCATAGTTTTAAATGACACATTGTCGCCTTAAAAATGATCATGTGACGCTATTCGAAATTTCTTGGTAAATTCTTATGATTTTAAGTTTTGAAGTTTTGAAGTTTATATTCTAAATAGAAATTGTGATTCTAGAATATGGTCTTATATCACAGCGATTTTTATTATATATTTTCGTAATTTGTTTTGTTTTTGTTTTTGTTTTTTTTTTATTACATTTGATATTTATGGTAACCGATTTCGTTTTCAGTTCAGAACATGGAAACAATTCCAGAGATTCTATTTTTTCTTATAACACCTTCATTTGAAATGTTATCCGACTATTTAATGGTTCTCTTCAAAGAATCATAACAACGTTTATTTGTAAATTTCAGTCTTTATTCAAATACACACTTCCTAATTGAGACTTTTGGAAATACACGATGTGAATTTGAAAGAAAGAGTAATTTCCCTTGCATGAGATGACTTGGGCATGACTACACAGTAGAAACCTTAGGAGAGAAAATAAATTTCTATTAATATCAGTCGAAAATAATACCATAAAAACTAATTATGTCAATTTTGAATAGATAAAACTTGATACCAAGTGTAGGCGATGTAGAGAAAAAGATGAAACAGTAAATGACATAAAAATAAGACTAGTAAGAAAGGTGATCCACGGTAAATTGTACAATTTATACCGATAAAAATATATACACAAACCAGAATCTGAATTTGGAAAACCAGAACTTGACCCAGGAAAAAGATCTGTGGGATTTTGAGATCCAAATTGATCCCTCAACCCTCACTAGAAGACCAGACCAAGTAACTTGGTGTTAACTTATTGACTTTTACATTCCAACAAATCAAAAAAGACTTAAAATGAATAAAGGAAGTGAAAATCAAGATATACTTGAACGAAATGAAATTATGGATCATGAAGGTGTCATTGATACCAATTATAGTGGGATATCTTGGAACAAATCAGAAGAACCCGGAAAATAGAGTGCAGGAACTAGACGTTAGACAAAGAAATGTGACCTTCTAAACCAGAGCACAGCTAGGATTGGTTGGAATACTAAGTAGAGTCCTGAGGAGCTGAGGAAAATGTCTCTCGGATCTCATTTCGAACTAATGGTATATGCACAAACCTGGAGAATGATATTCACTAACTCCTCTGGGATTTTGACATCCAAACAGATCACCTAATCACGGCCAGAAGACCAGACCTTATAATAATCAACAAAAAAAAAAGAGAACTTGCAGAAGTATGTACTTTGCTGTCCCGGATGACCACAGAATAAAACAAAAAGAAAGTGAAAAGAAGGAACATGAAGGTGACGATTATACCAATCGTGAATGGTGCATTCATTACAGTAACTAAAGGGCTATTAAAGGGATTGGAGGACTTGTAAGTTGGAGGACGAGTGGAGACCATTCGAACTACAACATTATTGAGAACGGCCAGAATACTGAGAAGAGTCCTGGAGACTTGAGAAGTCTTGTTGTCTCTCAAACTCAAGAGGAAGACCATCAGCTAAAAGGGATATGAAAAAATCTCAAGTAGTAAATAATAATGATTATATAAATAGTTCGATGAGACTGCAAAAAGACGAATCAACAACAAAAGAAACTAAACCATTTTGGATTAAAATAGAAAATGAAAAAAAATTTACAAAGACTTAAAGAAAGTCCAGAGGCAAATATACTACTGAACTCGCTTAGAGCAACACTCAAAAAATAACAAATTGGAAAACGCCCGGCCATGATGGCATCCATAGATTTTTGTTTTAAAAATTTCTTGTCCATCCATGACAGCTCTATAACTGAGTAAATGCCAACAAGAAGTAAGCATATCCAAATTAATAACTAAAAGGAAAACAACCCTGATCTGGAAGAACTTAAAAAAACGAACCATCCCCAACAACTACAGACTAGTAACCTGTCTACCTCTGATGTGGAAAATTCTGACTGAAGATATAAGAGAAAAAATCAATGACTATTTCCGGAAGAACAAAAAGGATGCTCAAGGGAACAAGAGAAACAATGGATCAACTATACATAGACCAGGACATCTTCAAAGAAGCCAAAACGAGGAGGGAAAATGTATCCATGGATTGTCAACAAACGTACAAACTATCCGACAAAGTTTTAGACTTAATCACAAATGCCAAAGAAAAATTGAAAGGTGAAATTGACAACGAAGAGACAAACCGAAGCAAAGGTAAAAATCCGAAGAGACTCGCTCTTTCCAAAGTAATTTGTTATTACCATGAAGCCACTCAATTACGTAATTAGGAAATATACAGGGAGCTACAAATTTATAAAATCACAAGAAAAGGTAAGCCACCTTATGTACAATGATGATGTAATGTCAGTTGCCCAAAAAAATGAAAAAGAACTGGAGACCCTGATACGGAATCTCTTCTTCTAGCAGCAGAAAACAAACGCCATAGGAACCAATTAGATTAAAGCGAAAATCAATAATACACAGCAGAATAGCAAGTGTGGGTTATGTGGAGAAAAAGATGAAACGATTAATCATTTATCAAGTAAATGCAGGTAACTTGCACCAAAGAAGTATAAGATAAGACATGACTAGGTAGGAAAGATGATCCACTGGGAATTCTACAATATATTGAATTTTAACTATACTAACAAATGGTGTAAGAACAAACCAGAATTCGTCTGAGAGAATAAGACGCTGGAATCTTTAGAAATAAACGATTCACCTAATCCGGGCAAAAAAAAAACTGACGCAAATCAACAAAAAGATAGACAACCTGTCTTCTAGATTTTGCTTTGCCGATGGATCACAGAGTAAAAATAAAAGAAAGTGACCAGATAAACACAAATATTTACTGTAGAAGGTGAGGGCGACGGAGACACCAATTGTAGTTGGTGAGCTTGAAATGGTTCCCAAAAGTTAGGAAACGGAACTGAAGACTTCTGAAGAGATTAGAAGACTTGCTACCACTTAGACTCTGTTGAAAAAACATCAGTAAACGTTGGCGTGAAAAACTCGAAAGTGAGGGCGACGGAGATACCAATTGTAGTTAGTGAGCTTGAAATGGTTCCCAAAAGTTAGGAAACAGAACTGAAGAGTTCTGGAGAGATGAGAAGACTTGCTACCTCTTAGACTCCGTTGAAAAACCATCTGTTGGCGTGAAAAACTCGAAAGGAGTATAATAATAATGAAAATAACAACAAATTTGTGGTCCTCTGAAATGTCTTCTTTCTCTGAAGAATACCAGATTACATCTGTGATTAGTGCACAGATAATAATCAAATCCTAGATCTGGTATAGCCATTAAAAATGTCTAATCCAAATCAACGTGGGATTCAGCTAACAGATCTGATTGTTATGATTGGCAGGTGCTACCATAAGAGGGGCCTCATTAGATATCCTGCGATTCTGATCTTGAGAGTCTAGAATTATGTTTACATGCATGTCGTGAAGAATATGAACAAGAGTCCCCTACCCAAATTAAAATATAAAATACTACAGACTTCAAGACCACAAAATCAATGCTTACGATGGAAGACAGAAGAAATATAAAGCTGATAAAGTGTCTACCTATGATGTGCTAAATACTAACCACACAAATTAAATAAGAAACCCATTACTTTCTTTCTGGTGACCTACAATGAATAGATCAACATATCCCCAAAGAGACCAAAAAGTGGAGGAAATGGACTCATTACAAAGCAGCCAATTATATGGTCCAGCAAACTTGGATAAAGTGTCAGAAAATGTCAAAGATATCCGACAAAATCATAAACTTCATCACGGAATCCATGAAAAACTATCAAATGGAATTAACAGCGGGGGGAAAAAGTTTATCAGAAATGAAAATACAGAGAAGCATCTTCCAGGGAGATGCGCTTTCGCCATTACAACTTGTCATAGCAATAAGGCCACTCAGTTATAAACTTAGGAAGTACACTGGAGGCTACAAATTAATAGAATGACAAGAAAATGATAAGAACCTTTTGTACATCAAACTATTTGGAAAAAATGAAAAAGAACTGGAAACTTTGATACAAACAATAAGAATACACAACCAGGATATAGGAATTAGGCCCTGAAAAATGTGCCATGCTCAAAACGAAAGACCAATAATGAAGGGAACAGAACTGCCAAACAAGCAAAGATGAAAGGAAAATCGGAAAAGTGTACCTCAAAAGAACAAGAAAACTTCTTAAAATCAAGCTCTGCTGCAGAAATCTCATAACAATTCTCTTTGTAAATTATTCTGAAGTATTCCTAAAGAAATGGACCAAAGGTCAAGGAAATTGATGACTATGTACAAAACCTTACATCCAAGAGATCACATTGAGTATATGTGTCAAGAAAAGAAGTAAGAAGAGGACTCGCCAGTATTGAGGATCGTGTAGATTGAAGGACTACATTTAAAAAAAAGACCAATCATGGCAGCCAATAACTGCATTTACAACATAAGACCAGAGAGAAAAAATAATACAAACTTGGAAATAGAAACGAGGAAAAATAAATGTATGGAGATTTCAAGCGACAAACTGACGATATTGTACAAAAAAAAACAAACCTAAACATGATTACAAAAGGGAAAACTCAAAAGAAAACCTGAATCTTTTCTAATAGTAGCACGAAACAATGCCATAAGGACCAATTATATTAAAGCGAAAATTGATAATACGCATCAGAATAAAAAATGTTGATTTTAGATGAATAAAAAAATGAAATAATCAATCACAAAGTAAGAACAAGACTTGGCATGACTAAGTAGGAAATGTCATCCACAGGGAATTGTGCAAGAAACTGAAATTTGATTATACGATCAAATAGTATATGCACAACCCAAAATCAGTTCTAGTGAATAAGATCCATAAAATTATCTAGGTTTTTGAAATACAGACGGATCACCTAATCCCAGACAGAAGAGCAAATCAAGAATTAATTAACAGAAGACACTGTGTTAATTAACAAAGGACCTAGTGTTAATTAACAACAACAAAAAAGAGTATTTGCCGTCTTGTGGATTTTGCCGTTCCAGCAACCTACAGAGTGAAAATAAAATAACGTGAAAAGATAGATAAATGCTTGGGACCTTGCTAGAGAACAAAAAAAAACGTGGTGATATCAATTGGAGCTAGTGCACTTCAATGGTCTCCCAAAGGTTTAAAAAGGGACTGAAGGAATTGGAAAACAGAGGAACTATCACGATCATCCATACTACAGCTTTGTTAAGATTGAACAGAATACTCAGAAGAGTCCTGGATACCTGAGGAAACTTGCTGATATTCAAACTCCAGTGAAAGCTCACCAACTGAAGCTGTTGTCCCAGCTGACCCCAGATAAAACTGAAAGAATGTGAAAAGAAGGATCTTGCAAAGGAATTGAAAAAACTATGAAACATGAAGGTGACAATTGTACCAATCGTGATTGGTGCTTTTGGTACGGTAACTAAAGGATTATTAAAGGGACTGGAGGACTTGGAAGTTGGAGGACGAGTGGAGAACATCCAATCTACAGCACTATGGAAAACGGTCCGAATACTGAGAAGAGTCCTGGAGACTTTAGGAGACTTGCTGTCACTCAGGCTCCAGTGAAAAACCATCAGCTAAAACTGATGTGAAAAACTCAATGAGAAAATAATAATTATAATATAATTAAAGAATACAATCTTAAGAATTACAGATTTTAACATTTTAACCTTTTCCTAATTGTAACAATTCAAAATACCTGTATGCCTAATATATATATATATATATATATATATATATATATATATATATATATATATATATATATATAAGGCATACGGATATTTTAGATTGTTAAAATCTGTAATTTTTAAGATTGTATTCTTTAATTATATATATATATATATATATATATATATATATATATTATTATTATTATTATTATTATTATTAAGGCTCCAGTGGTTTATGATGAGGCGAAGGAGAAGTCAAGCTCCACAAAGCACGCGGGAAGATCTTCCAAATCTAGTCCCGATCGCCACTCTCTTAGAGCGCAACATATATAAAAAGAAAGAATAATGATGTCAGAAAATATTTCTATCTTCTGAGCTTGTTAATAGAAAAACCTCCAGTCCACTTGAGAAATGGGTAGGCTCTGTGACAGACAATGAAATGACAAGGAAGATTTTAAAGGAATAAATCTTTTATTTAGCAGCAAACAAAACAGAAGAAAAAAAAACATCCCTCCAACAGAAAATAAATAAATAAATAAATAAATAAAACGAATTGTCTCTTTCCAACCGTTCTCGCTCTTTCTCTTTTTCTTTTTTTTTTCTTTTCTCTTTTTTATTCTTCACATTTTGACTTTCATCGTTGATTCTTATATCATCCCTTTTTCTTTTAATTTTTTCTTATGTGTAAATATATATCTTCATATTAGATTGTTCGGTATTAGTCAAATACCTTATCAACCACTTGCTTAGTTTTCCGCTCAGTATCGCCAATCCAAGGGGGAAATTTCTGTTACAAGTTTTTTTTTTTCTTTTTTTTTTTTTTTTTTTTTTTTTTTTTTGCAAACTGTTGTAAGGATCAGATTTATTCAGACTCATTTCGATTCACTAGACTTCAAGGTGTGAAATACGTTCTTCATAGATTTTTTCTATGTTTTCTGGCTGAACTTTGGATATAATGATCCGATATCCTTCGAGGAATGAATTCCTGTCAATTAGCAATAAAAGTATGAATATTTGTCTGTTCCTCTCCTGAAAAATCAGTTTCCATCCTCGTCGAAAATCCTTTATAGAGATTATCCTCCAGATGACAACTTCGCTTTATGTTACGAATTCGAAGTTGGAATATGTCCTATAATAAACCCCCTTTTTTTCTTCATTATCCAAAGGAGAAAATATCTCCTGGCGGGAGATGATTTTGTCTAGTCCTGCAACTTTGAATTAATCTGTACAACTGACTTGGATCTCAAAGTTCGCGCCAATCTTCAATTTTGGTCACATGTTCCATTCAACTGTTAAATGCAAATTCAAACAGTCTTACCCACACATTCCAGTGTGAGCCATTCAAATGATAACTACTATACAGTACAAGTACAATGAATGGGGGGGTCTTGTGTAGGTGGAAATAGGATATAACCGCAGACGACTTCTGCAGTCGTATTTCAGTGTCCTTTTGGGAGGAGTCCCAAAACAGGGAAACAAAAAGAAAGTAAAAGAAACAACAGCCTAATAAAAGAAAAGGATCCATTAAACATTTAGACGTACATGCGTTCATAACCTATCTTCTTCTTTATTTACCCTCAATAAAAAGACATATACACAAGTTGTTATTTCATATTTACTGAACGGCCTTGTGACATATATATACATATATATATATATATATATGTGTGTGTGTGTGTGTGTGTGTGTGTGTGTGTGTGTGTGTGTGTGTGTGTGTGTGTGTGTGTGTGATCCATGCAGCACCTAAAATATGTTGAATATTTTATAATGAGAAATAAAAAAACTTGTAAAACAATAAATTTGGTGCAAGTCTGTCAGTAAATACGTATATGTACACAATAAATAAATTGCATACGTTCGTGTGGGATTGAAGCGTCATATCTTGCACATTATTCGAGAAATCTTCAAAGTGTCTTTGAAATTTTCTCACCTTTTTGTGATTTATGAATGCTCACTGTTGGTTGAAAAAAAAGAAAAAGAGAAAATGCCTCTCACAACATAATTTTTAGCGAACTAGGCTATTACATACTTCTGGTCTTATGCCAAACCAAACTTAGAAAATTCCAACTAACTTGAATGATTTATTGTAGATATCACGTTTTGTTTATTAATTGCAGTGATCCTTGTGTTGAGATCTTCTATGTGCAACTAAGCCTTTGCAATGCTACCTTTAGACTATGACTTGCAACGTATCTCTAAGTTTTAATCTATCAATCTTGATCTACCATTCAGTCTGCTCTTGTGTATTTCCTTAGTCCTATTTTCCTGTTTGTTGAATTGAATATCAGCTGTTAAATATCTATTAAAAATCGATTATTTAATTGTATTAGACTGAGAAGGTAACAAGAAAGCGTTTACATCAGCGGATTATCGATTGTGTTTTGTTACGTAGAGATACTTAATGAGCTTATCTTCGTTATACACAAAGTCATGTAAAATGAAGATTGGCTGTGTTACGCTAACCGTACAACTAGACAGGTCAAATCAACATTCAAACTCTTAACTTTAACGTGAGTGATTTAAAATACCCGCTTCTTCAGCAACCAGACACACTAAGTGTTTTGCAATTTATCCCAGAATAGATTGATAGTGATTTAAAATGTTAACCTTTATCTAGGTTCGAACACGAGTTCTAAGAGCCAAAGTCCAATACAAAAGTACTTTAACAAACTCTAACAGTACGAGCACAACATGAAAGACAGCACTTACTAGGTAAAAGCACAAGGTCAGACGTCCAATATTTTCTTTGATGGTAGGAGGGATTATCATATCCCAAGTGGGGATGAAAAAAAGCGCAACGAACAACTGGAAGACTCTGAAGAAAACGTAGGAAGTAAACTGAACCATTCTCTACTCAGCATTTATTTTGCACAACCAATATTTATTTTTCAACTTTATCTCTTTCGTCCTCAATACACACTTCATTTGATAACATTATACTGTAAAAATATCAGATCAAAGAACTCTTAAAACTACCTGACAGACTTATTGATCCAGTTTTATACATAAGTTAACACCTATTTATATATACAAAAAATACAGGGAACGGCAATAGTAAGGTGGGAGGACTAAATAATATTACACAATTAAAAATATCTAAATTCTCGATTCTTGTGTAAAATTTCCTGGAATTTTAAGGGGATGCTAATCGGAAAAATGTTAGTCGTCAGCAATTAGAATTAATTGTATAATTAAAGTTTTTCTGTTTTTATATCTTTAATTTATTTTCCTATTTTTTATTTGTACATCGATGAGTATGTAGGATGACAAAACAGGATTTTACTTCTTTTTTTTTTTTATCAGAAATGTTTAGTTCCTATTCTGCTACTACTGACTTTATATATATATGGGAGCACATATATATTTATATATTTCTACGCAAATAGCGAATATGTATTCTATGATTATAACATTGCGTATTTTGGTGAATAAATGGCTTCTGTTAAGCTGGAACAAACAGCCGAAATTGACAGACAGACTATTTCAGGAAGTTAAAAAGGAAAACTGAATGAAAAGAAAACAGAGGTAAATATGAAAATGAATTTCGCGCAAAGACGGAAGCTCCGCGTTCGTAAATTGATTATTAAGATAATGTATTGTGAACAGTTTTTAGATGTCTCCAGGCTTACTAATGAAAGACGAACAAACATAGACCAAATAGGTAAGGAAATAAGTAATGATGAAAAAATAAATAAAAAAAACAAACATTAAACTTCAAGGAAGGAAAACAAAAAATGTAACGAAACAGTTCGCAGAAATTATCGAAATTGGCTTGCTGCAATATACCATCCGCCATTTTGAAAAATAAATGCATCCTTAATTACCTCCCTTTCAATTATTTTTCAAACGATCAGAAGCGCGGGAAAAAAAGACTAGTTGAAACGCGAAGGAAAATGTTGAGTAATTACGCCAATACTATTTCGTTTGTCTGTCCACACGCTCACTTCGAAAACTATTCACTCTGCTTAAAGAATGAATTAACGTAAATAATTTCCTGTACCTTTTTCAAACAGCTTTTTTTCTGTTTTTTACAACTTTTTATTTTATATTCCTCTTACTGCTTTTTTAAAAGAAAATCTTCTTAAACTCATCGAAGCGGGTTTCGTCTTTTGTGACAAACGCCGGTGTAAAATAGCCGCCAATCTACAAGCAAATTATTTTCACTTCGAAACAAACATCTGCAGCCAATGATTTCTGACTGTAAAACTTACAATATATATATATACATATATACATTGTGTGTGTGTGTGTGTGTGTGTGTGTGTGTGTGTGTGTGTGTGTGTGTGTGTGTGTGTGTGTGTGTGTGTGTGTGAACAACGAATATTTTCGATTATTTAGAAACAAACAGTTTAAAACCAACGATTTTTAACTATAGAAACCCAATATAAAAAAATAACAATGTTCATTCATCGATTTGAAGTCAACCATCAAGAAAGCCAAAGAAAACTGATTTGTTTTATAGTAATGAAGGTTTGTGTCGTCCCAAACTTTTGTGATGGGCTGATAAGAGATTCTGAAAAATACGTTCACTCAGGTTTTAAATGTAGAATTTTGCTTTCTTTAAAAAAAGAAATGGATTCATGCCTTTTCTAAGTGAAGTACAAACTGCCTCGTCCAGGTTTTGAACTCGGCTACTCAAATCTACGACTATCACGTCAACGCACTTCAAAACATGTACACACACACACACACACACACACACACACAGATATATTTCCTAATTACATTCTCCAATGCACAGAAGAAAAATTCGGGGAAAATAATAGCCATTTTCTATACTTTCTACAATATAAACAATTAAGGAATACACATACAATCTAGGAACAAAATTCATGTTATATTATGTTATTAATTACAATCACACACATGCATACATACATACATACATATATATATATATATATATATATACTCACACACAAAAACAGATACACACACACACACACACACACACACACACACATATATATATATATATATATCACTTTTCTTGTTACCTAAAGAATTAGTTTCGTCTGCGATGTGTCCAGTTATAAACGAACAACACAAGATTAGCTTACAACCATTACTTAACGACAAGGAGTATATACATGTATATATATGTGTGTGTGTGTGGGTGTGGGTGTGTACACGCACTTATTCATGTGTGCGCGCGCACAAAATATTTTAGTGTATTTTTAAACGGTTTTCGGCCGTATTTTCAAAAAGGAAGGTGCTGAGGAACTCGCACATATCCAATACACACACACACACACACACACACACATATATATATATAGATAGATAGATAGATAGATATCAGTAAATTGTGTACTTCATGTTCTTTCTGATTGGCATAGGCGCCCGATGAGCGAAAGAAAGCTTAAACACAAGTTGTGCAAAAAAGGATCAATTCATTTTGATAGCCTTATGAGGAATTAGCACTTTGGGAATTTAATGGGGGGCTTATATTTTCAGAAAGCAATGGGTTGAA
This sequence comes from Sepioteuthis lessoniana, assembly GCA_963585895.1. Taxonomy (NCBI): domain Eukaryota; kingdom Metazoa; phylum Mollusca; class Cephalopoda; order Myopsida; family Loliginidae; genus Sepioteuthis; species Sepioteuthis lessoniana. Next base: position 2,097,422 of record OY757934.1, read on the forward strand.
TTGAGTTGTAAGCAAATAGCTTTTTGCGGGTCATCAAGAAGACGAAGTTATCGACGACGGATGTGACAAAATCAAAAGTATTTCAGATTAGAAATGTGTAGAATTCACTTCCAGTTCACTAAGTTGAGTATCGCCCCGACCTGAATGGGCCAAATAAAAACGCGTATAATAAGAAGATACACTAAAATACATAGACAGGAATGAACTCCAAAAAGTGTACTCGTTGACATTGTCAAGTGACATTTAAAAATAATTATTATAGATACATACACATAATTTTTCTCGTCGTCTTATTCCCTTTTTAGAAATAAAGAAAGATACCAGACTCGACTTAGATTTTATGATTTTTCATGATATATGAAAGTTTAACTTTTGCATTTGAGATGCCATTAGATCCACAATTTTTTTCAACAATATTTATCTCTTGCTAGTTATTCAATAGACTTAGTCTGGCACAAGATTACAGTCATAATAGATTTCTGTCTCTTAAATCCAAAAGATGCCAATAGTGAAATAGTCATCTTACTCTTGTTTTACAAGTGTTCTTAAATAAACTGACAGATATTAATACGGTTGTGAGTTATATCCTCAATAGATTCCTTAAAGCAACTGCTTTGTATCAGACAATTTTATTCCCTGTAACTTTAGATAACAGACAAATTGAATAATCTTAAACCTCCAAAACCTATTTTTAAACCCTAAATATTGTTTGTTTTATTTTAAGCATTTCATTCAAGTTATAGATAATTTGAGAAATTAGAACCTAATCGATTTCAATAGTAAATTATAAGATTTTTTGCTTAATGGCCAATCAACCTTCGTGGGTTATTCAATGCCAAATCCATTCGTGTAGAAGAACAATGGTGGTACTATATCTATAGCTAAAGAGTGATAAATGGACTCCAACTTGTCCAAATGATATTAGTCCTAAAAGGAATGCAATAGTGTGATTGGAGTTCAAACACGCTTACCAAAATGTTGGATTCCAGCATGTTAGCCAATACAAACGAGGACTCTCTCTCTCTCTCTCTCTCTCTCTCTCTCTCTCTCTCTCTCTCTCACTGAAGAAGTAAAATTTTGTACTTTTATAATCAAAATCCGATAGACAGATGGATGAAGGAATGCATCCTCCCTTTCCCTAAAAAGGGTGACCTCGAATTAGCCAAGAACTACCGAGGCATTACACTTACATCCATAGCAGCCAAAATTTACAATGCCCTACTACGAAACTGCATAGAACCCAAAATTGACAACATCCTTAGGAAAAGCCAAAATGGCTTCCGAAGAAATAGATCCACAACCTCACAGATATTGACCATCCGTAGAATCCTTGAAGGCGTACGGACAAAAAACCTACAGGCGACATTAATATTTGTCGACTTTACCAAGGCCTTCGATTCCATACACAGAGGGAAGATGGAACAAATCCTACTAGCATACGGCCTACTTGAAGAAACCGTAGCAATTCTCTTCAGAAACACCAAAGTGAAAGTACGTTCACCGGACAGAGACACAAAATACTTCGACATTGTTGCAAGAGTACTTCAAGGGGACACGCTAGCCCCGTACCTCTTTATCATATGTCTAGACTACGTGCTTAGAACTTCGATCGACAAAATCATAGAAAATGGCTTCGAGCTGACAAAGAAAAGAAGCAGAAGGTACCCTGCAAAAACAATTACCGACGCCGACTACGCCGATGACATAGCGATACTGGCGAATACACCCAACCAAGCCGAAATACTACTGCATAGTTTGGAGCGAGCCGCAGCAGGCATTGGCCTCCATGTCAATGCACACAAAACTGAATATATGTGCTATAACCAAACAGGCAACATTTCCATACTAGACGAAACCTCTCTAAAACTAGTAGATAAATTCACCTACCTAGGAAGCAGCTTCTCATCAACCGAAAAAGACATCGACACACGGCTAACGAAGGCATGGACAGCAGTCGATTGGCTCTCGATCATATGGAAATCAGACATGACCGATAAAATGAAACGCAGCTTCTTCCAGGCAGCGGTCGTATCGATACTGCTATATGAACGCACTACTGAAGAAGAAGCTAGACGGCAATTACACAAGAATGTTGCGAGCAATATTGAACAAGTCCTGGCGACAACATCCGACAAGGCACCAACTATACGGCCACCTGCCCCCCCCCCCCATTACGAAATCTATCCAAGTTAGACGAACCAGACACGCAGGACACTGCTGGAGAAGCAAGGACGAGCTCATAAGTGACGTACTCCTATGGACCCCCGCATAAAAGCAAAAGCAGAACGACCAGCTCGAACATACATACAGCAGCTATCTGAGGATATGGGATGTAGCCCTGAAGATCTGCCAGAGATGATGAATGATAGGGAAAAGTGGCGAGAGAGGGTCAGGGATATCCATGCTAGCGGTACATGATGATGATGATATAACAAACAATAGAAAATTGTTCCAATTGATCGCGTCAGAACTTACCACTGAAGTTCGTTCCGTCAACTGTCGTATTTACGTCAGTATTCTTTCTTCTTTCCAGTCCACCATTTAATCTGGTGGAAAATAAAATAAATAACCAATGATAATGTTTCATTTAATAAGAATTCAAGAAAATATTTTATAATCCTCAAAGATACCAAAGGAAATTAAGAAGAAACAATCTAATTTAATTACAATCCTGATATGACGACTTTGTTCGAGACGATAGACAAATAACAAGTTTAAAGCACATACGAAATACAATGATATTAGCTACTTTTAGGACTAATGGCTTGTGTTGTTTAAACCTTCCTGTGTGTTTTATTATGGTGGTTGGATGCTAAACTAAACTTTGCAAAAATTTCGAAATTTCCCACCAATGGTCGATGTTCGACAAAAAGTAAAAAGTTAGGATTGCAAAGCTGATTTTCAAGGTAAGCTTTTCCCAGTAAAGAAATTGCTGCAACTCAATCCTTCCAATCACACTTTCTTTAATTGGCCTTCTTGATGAGAATTCTTTTGTTTTGTAAAACCAACATTGGTTAAAAAAGAAACTTGTAGGAGCTTAAGAACTGCACGCTATAAAAATGTACTGTCTTTTTTATATTATAAAAAAGACATATATTGTAGTATGGTTTAGTTGTGTGGGACCTTCTCATATAGAAATAGCTTAGTAGAGCCATCCCTCTCCAGGTGTAGGGTTTGAATTCAAAGTTTTCCTTCTCCAAGGTTAAAGACTTTTGTCTTCCTTTCAATCACTCCTCTGCAAAGAGTCAGATATAAAAAAAGGGTCATTAATGTGACAAAACTGTATGCACACACATACATATAAGACCTTTAAAAATATCGTCATGAAAGATAAACTTATTAATATCGAAAGCTATCGATGTCTCTTATAAGTAATCTATTGATTTTTAAAAGAAAATTCATTATTCCTTCAAAATGAGTTATTTCATGTTTAAACTGCAAATATAAAGACATCAGGACAAACTGGAACGGACTAAGATAGATAGATAGATAGATAACCTGAAGAGACTGAAAGAAAAATAGATATCCCACAAAAAATAGCAACAGATTAAGACACAAGGGCAAATAAAGATATCCTGATAAAATATATAAATGAACTGAGATATTTTGATAACGTCTTCCCCAAAAATTCCAGTTTTAATGATTGTATCAATGGAATTGTTTCTGACGCTTTAATATCTCTCAGTCACAAATCGTCTCCTTAGGATTTCTTTCTCGATGAATAGTGAAAGAATATGGAGGCATGTGTGTGTGTGTGTGTGTGTGTGTGTGTTTCTCGTGCTTCCATATGTGTGTATAAATATATATAAGAAGAAAGAGAAAAAAAAGCGAGAATGAGAGAGATTGATAGATTACGTGTTTGTTTCACTGACTAAAATTTCTTACTGGCGTCACACATAGGCTGGTGTTGGTAAAAAAGTAAAAAACAGAGTTGCATGCTGATTTTACAGGCAGTCAATAAACACAATTTTACGACATGTATTCGGACTTGTATCATATTGTGTCAAGCTAATTTTCCCTCTCTCACTCTCTCTCTCGATATATATATATATATATATATATATATACATATCCAGCGCGCGCTCTCGTGTGCTTTTTCTATTTATCATAATCTTTTTCAGTATATATATATATATATCATGTATATGTGTTTGTGTTCGTATGCACGTACCTAGGCTTATCAATACACACACACACACACACACACATACAAACACACACATGTATAAATTTAAGTTGTTATTTTGTATATAGACTTTCATTCTCTCGCTCTGTCAACTTTTCTTTCTACCTCACCCACGCCCACCGTTTAATACTTCATTGCCACTGGTTTCCGCCGCAGGGTTTCGACTCACTGCCCCTCTCTCCATGCGAACTTCATACCTCTGCACTTGCGTTCCCCCCTTATCAAAAGATTTAACGCGTCTGATAATCGTTCCGCTCTGTTTAAGCAAACAATCTCTCAAAGACTACACGAATGGGCGCCATTAACACTCCCTCTTGCCTGGACACGGCCCGAACTTCCGGTCGACACAAAACAACACATCTTTATACATACTTTCTTCTCTCTACGTTTATCTATTTATCTATATTCTCAAAATTCGCTTTAAATGCACATATAATCACAGACATCAATCAATTTATATCTATATATTTATTTATGTGCGGATAGATAGATAGATAGATAGATAGATATTACATTACACTGTTTATTACGTAAATTTTGTGTAAATATGTTCGAATGATTGTGAAAAATTCTCGACCCAACCAAAATATAAAATATTTAAACTATCTCTTGTGAACTAGAGAAAGTGGCACATCCTTTCTCGTCAAACGACAAGATGATTCACGCACTTTACCTCATATTAAGCAGAAGCTCTTTTCAACTTTCGAAATGTTGTTACATGCAGCTTGATTCGATCTCTGTCCGTCAACTTCTATATCCAACAAAACAAGAATTTGTTAGAAACATTGCAAATCTTACAGCTAATGTTGTGTTGGAGATCAATGGGTAATCATCTGCTTACGAAGGTTTTGAGTATATATTTCGAGAGTATATTTTGAGTATATAAAACCAAACGCTGTGTGCTATTCTAAAGGATCAGTTGCTCGAGCCCCCCACCACCACCATTATTGACGTTGATGACATCTTTGAAACGCCTGTGTACTCACACACACACACACACACACACACACACACACATAGGTATGTATATAGATGTATATATATGAGTGTGTGTGGGTGTGTGTGTTTTATATATATATATATATATATATGATATCTTTGAACAATTATGCACTCACTTATTCATACACAAACACACACAAACGCAGACTCACATACACACACACACATATATATATATATATATATATATATATATATATATATATATATATATAGCAAGTTTTCCTTTACCATCTAGATCCCGACACGAGAAAAATAACAAGGAGACTTGAAAAGTTAGAATTTAAAATAATAAACAAATACTGTTCCATCATCTATAACAAAACTTGCTAGAATAATAAGTTGCTGCCATTCTTCAGTATATATGTTGTATAGCCATGACCAACTATACATACACACATCTGCAGAATCATAACAATGACACAATAAAGACGAGCAGACACAGTTCCTTAGAAAAATATACCTCTCACTTTATTTGAAAGGGTTCGAAAGCGTTACTAAAGGTTTTACTGTGTGAGGGAGTGGGCGTCACAAATCGCACTCATTCAACCCGTCCACGGTCAAGGTTACATTCTGATATTCCTCAACCGGATACACCTGTTATTTACACAGGTGCATTTCCTATTTTGACATCCAGCCGGGTCGGAGGTCAATATATAACATATATATATATATATATATATATATATATATATATATAATACAATGGAAATTTACTAAGCTTTTTGCTTAGATGTGGCACAAGGCCATATGAAAGGGGCACCCAATGAGACTCGAACTCACTCGTGTAGGTTTGCTAGTCGAGCTTGCTAACCATTACACCACCACGAGAAACAAGTGTTGGTAATAAAATAAGGATGCTCAGATGCTCGCAAGCAGAGTAGTACAAATACTTAAACGAAGTCGTCTCCTGTTTGACGACTGGAAAACTCACCACGGTAAATTTTAGTTAGATGAATAAGAAAGTGCTTTATTATATATATGCAAATTTCATTAAACATAATAGACATTTTATGTCTACATATTTTCTTCTGGATCCGTTCGAATTCCCGTATTACTTTTATCGTATTCGGGGGCAATTGATTTATGTATTGTCCATAGTTGTATGTATCCCTAGTACTTTCTGCCCGACTTTGAGCCATTATCAGGGGAGGATCTATTACAAAAGTGATGTAACTTTTGTTTTAGCATATTACAACTGTGTAAGGGCGTCTTTGCCGTTGAAGATTATGGCGTTTGCTTTTAAATGTAATTCTATAATTAGTGCCAGTAGCTAAAGACATTTAAGTACATTAGCACTGGTTCGAAAATTAATTGTATTGAGTGTTGGTTGCAAGTTTCTAATATGTAGTGCTTCGAGAATCTGAAGTTTTTGTTTATTATTTTGATGTTCTGATATTGTTGTGTTGTCGGTGAGAATTTTTCGTAGTTGTGTTGTTGGGCATGAATGTTTTTTTAAATGCTGAGCTATTGAACTTGTGTCAGAAAGGTGCATTGTAAGTCTCCTCGACAGGGTAGTTGAGGTTAAACCAACATATATATTATTATTATCAGAGATACAATCTCCTAAAGGACATTTAAATTTATATATAACGTTGGTTTTTTGTAAAACTCCAATCGAGGGAGAGGAATTATTTCTAATGAAACAACGAAGAAATGCTGCCTAAATATACATATTATATATATATATATATATATATATATATATATATATATATATATATATATATTGAGCAGAATAACATTCTCCAAGTACCGATTCAAGTAACATCTACAGTCATTTCTTCACTTGTCTGTGCCTCAAGAATTGCCAAAGTGCTGCTGGTTTGAAAAGTCATTTAAGAAGACACTGTCAAAAAGGTGTCAATCCAAGTTGATGCTGGAGATCAAGTGTCGTTTCTCAACGGTTAATTTTCTAAGGTTAGTAAACTATAAAATACTGTTAATTGAATGTATAAACATATTGTTGAATAAACGTTAAAGCCATTTTCTAAAAATTCATAGCAATATAAATATGACAGCACTGGACGCTTTTGCATCATCTCTGTGTAGTGATGGTAGATTTGCGCATGTGTAGCGAAGCTTTTCGGTGATTGTCTTTTATGTCTTAATCGAGGCCCTACTATATTGGCAAGCAAATTGTGAAGACTCTTTGGTCTTCACAATTTGCTTGCCAGTATAGTAGGGCCTCAATTCAGAATTCAATAGTTATGTGGGTTAGTGATTGATTTACGGTAGGCACCTGACAGTCTTTCCGATTTCTACATAACGACCAGTTTTTTTTTTATTTAGATATTTATTAAACAAAAATATATTTATTAAACAAAAAACTACTTCAGCTAAAACGTTTCAAAAACTAACAATCATTACTTGCAAACAAAACAAAGACTTCGTAAAGAATCAGAAAAATACCATAAGATTAATGATTCCTTTTTTAAACGTCGAAGCTTCCGTACACAAAATGGTTCCGGTGTTGTTCATGAAAGATAGGCAACTAAGTTTTTGAAACAAGTTTTTTTTCAATTTTGAAATTTTTCTTTAACATTCGAAGTCGACACACAAATTAAACAATAACTAATTATAAATGAATAACAGTTAGTCGTTGCTTCTGGAAATTTCATATTCTCAAGGATTTTCGTCTTTATTATGGGATTATAATTTTCAAAAAATCGTTAGTATATATATATATATATATATATACTAATCTAATATCTACCAGCATTCACGGTACCACAAAAAAAAAAACGAAAAACACCCCGCCAGGAACAAGAGATAAAAGTATCTCGAATCACCGCCCGAGGAGAAAAGAAAAAATTATTGGTCAAAAAGAAAGAAAAGGCCAACCTCGTCCGACCCCTTGAAAAAAATCAAGGGATACGCAGTCAGTTGGTCAAAAGAAAACTAAAAACCTTCCGCGAATCCTGCAATGCTACAATTACAAAAGTGCTCAACACAAGTGGAGCCAATTATAAAATTAGCCTAGATTGCGAGTCGGAAATCTTCTACTAAAGTTTCACCTTATCGGATCATCAGGAAGCCTAACTCCAACTCTCTCTCTATATATTGTATCTTGGTTATATACGTGGTTACTTAATCGAAGAAGTATCACAAATTCATAAGGGAAGTTATCTTTTGAACTCTGAAACATGGCCACACCGGAGTTTGTCAACAAGCAAAAACATATATTCATAACTACTGTACAAACACTGCGTAGTATCAAGAGGAACCGCCAATTAAAATAGCAGTCAAGAAATGAGGACGAAAATTAAAGGAATCCCTGCTGTCGACACGTCTTAATAATATCTTGATGATTATGATGATTCTTATTACTTTTGGATCGTCTATTTTATGAAGTGAGGTTCTCAAATCAGGAGAAACTTTTTGGTATGGGATACTGGTTTTCAAGTATGGAAAGTCTCTACACTTGAACAACTGACGTAACAAGCTAAACTGAGTGAATACCTTGAAATTGGTGATAGTTTCTGATAATGATAATCAATTTGCTCCTTCAGAGCTGCATTTCAAATATTAGAATTCACTGAGTATAATCAATAGATAATACATGAAGAGTGATAAATAGAAATAATCTAGCTTGTAGAAAGTAACTATCTACCATTCAAAAAATAACATTCAAAATGTAAATTTCAATATTGCCCATTGTTGCTTGTGTAATGTACACAACTATCACCGACTAAAATAATCTCATTATGTTGAACTCTCTCTCTCTCTCTCTCTCTCTCTCTCTCTCTCTCTCTCTCTCTCTCTCTCTCTCTCTCTTTAACAGGCCGGTGAAGAGACTGAAGGTAAGAACAATATAAAACTTAGTTTTGCTCAAGTATTTTTTACCCATCACCTTCAAAATGGAGTACAGCTGGTTTGAATCCAGTCTATTTTACTATTTAACCATATTCTATGGAATGAATACATGGGTTCAAGCCTTTATGATGGACTGTCTAAATGAGTTTTTAAAAAATTGGATATGACAAAAACGTGAAGATCTCCCAAAATTATATCGGCAAAAGTCTTCTTTCATGGAACAGAATCATGAGTATCCTTCGAATATGTACTCTCTCTCTCTCTCTCTCTCTCTCTCACACACACACACACACACACATACGTGGGTATTGCAATAGGTATGTCGGGAATTGATAAAGAAACAAATTATTTTAAAACATAATCTTCTTTTATTTCAAGGCACTTCATACTTTTCCTTGATTGACCATTATAGGAAGACATATAGGTTAGACGACGGCCTAAAATTGGCAAAAAATATTTTGCAAAAAAATATTTATTTTTCAACATGTTCTTCGCTTCAATCCGGAGTGAATATTAGTCACATATATCGAATGTCACATATATCGAATGTCACATATATCGAATGTTTTCAAAGAAAATTTCAGATAGAAATTATGCTAATAACTTTTTCCGATTATTGACTTATCAAACCACTGTCAAGTATCGATCTATCAATCAATCCACACACACACACACACACACACACTCACTCACACACACACATATATATATATACACTAACACACACATACACAAAGTATGGTTGCAAAGTAAATAAATGTTTCAGATCAACTGTGAATACATAGATATAACCAGTTGACTTGAGGAGAGGTTTATTTTCAATCAATACTTATTTTACATTGATGTAACAATACATTCCAACATCAGTAAAACTATACAATTCATTCCAATAACTTATATAGTGATTACTATTTTTAAAAAAAAGAAAAAAGCGGAACAAATATTGGTCATCAAATCGGAAATGTCTCTCTCCTTGAAATCTAATAAGACTCCCCCCATTTTCCTAACAGAAAGTCAAAATTTTTCAAGAGGTTAATGATGCCGTCGTCGTCACAAAATATTCGCCTCATTACAATCATCTGTTCCCATTAATCAAGAAATTAACAATAGAAATCGGAGATTAATTTCTAGAAAAAACTTGAACGCAATCTTTTCAGTATATATATATATATATTATATATAAAGGTTGGCATACACATTCAGTCAAAAACAAATATATATATATATATATATATATATATACAGAAATACATACATACATACATACATACATACATACACACTCACATATATATAAATGTATATATATATATATATACACATAGAAATATATATATATATATATATATATATATATATATATATATATATATATATATATATATATTAGCGTAAGTATTCTTTCGTCCCTCTCACTATACAATAAATCTGTTATACCATTCATATATGTGCGTATGTTTGTGAATATCCTGATATACATATATACATACTAAAACACAAATGCATAAGCACATATATATATATATATATATATATATATATATATATATATATATATATATATATATATATACTTTGGCATAAATGTTCTTTTATCACACTCACTGTCCAATGAATCTCTTATTCTGTTCATATATATATATATATGTGTATATTTGTCTGTGTGTATATATATATATATACACACACGCATATATATATATATATATATATATATATATATACGCAGACGCACAGACACACACAGAGGCACAGACACACAAACACACACACACACACACACACACACACACACACATATATATATATATATATATATATATATATATATATATATATATATATAACTTCAGACAGAAACGCTTTTGTTCAACAGGTGCTCTATTTCATCATGTCATAGTGAACGGTTGGGTACCATCAAGTAAGAGATGTACCAAAGAACCCACTACAGAACTCTGATCATCCACATTATCTGAAGAACAAGCACACACACAAACACACACACACTCACACACACACATATATATATATATGTGTGTGTGTGTGTGTGTGTGTGTGTGAACCTTAGAGACTAATAGTTTACAGCTTTTATGAGGTCATCTTTTTTTCTCCAGCGATGCCAAGCATGTCTTTCTCGTCTTACTTTGATGGTTTCTGAGATGAGAGGCAAGTGACCATACAATTGCAGTTTTTGCAGTGTGCTTCTCCTAAGATTTGCTTAAAACATCAAGCAGCCAATTTGAATTGTTCCTATTTAACTTGAAGCTCCTACTCATGGACACACCGGCAAAAATCTACATTCATCAACTCTATGAAGGTAATGCATGCTCTCTAGATGACTTGACAAGTGTGATGATCGATAAAAACAGATTACGCGAGAAAGTTAAAGCAATCAGGTTTGTTGGTCATTGATTTCTAAATGTATAGGTGATTCGTTTGTATTTCCAACTCCAAGAGAATTTTCTGTATTTCCTTTTTTAAGGACAAATTCTGTTCTGAGCAAATACCATTTGTTATTATGGTAAAATTCTTACATGATTTTCTGTGGATGACCTTACCAACTCAGTCTGTCTTGTTCTCACGTTCTTTTTTGGTCTACTTCACAGCATTCGCTTATTATGTAATTAACTATTTCATCTCTATTACAATAGAGCCAACATTTGCTATTTTCTTGTGCATTGTTAATCTTTGTTTTGATATAATTACTCCTTTTGGTATACTCTAGTACTATTATTATAAAAGATTCAGTTTCTTTTTTTCAAATTCGACCTTTGTGAACATGTTCTGGTCATTTCCTATGCAATGTCCTTGCTTTGCCGTTTAAAGTATCCATGGAGTTGTTTTTCTTCCCATTTTTACTTTCTTAATTTTTATTTATTTTTTATTGTTCCGTTATTGTCGCTTTTACTCATTACTGGAATCAGATTCTCTTTGCTCTTGGCGTTGTTCTTTTCCTCCTCCTTTTCTTCTTATCTGTTTTCCAATGATGTTCTAGCTGATTCTCCCTCTAATCTTCAATTCTTATTCTCTATCCCAAGCATTTGGCAGCTGTCCCAAATATACCAACTAAAATTGCTATCTCCGTCACTCTCATGTTCCATAACTTTTTCAGCTCTCCAGCAAGCTCCAAGTATTTGTTTATCTTTTTGTTTTATTTTATTTTCCCAGTATAGTTCGCTAGATGACAAAATATAATTATTTTCTCCTTTTCAAGTTTTTCGCACCAGCGATAGCCGATGGTTTCTCACTGCAGATTGAGTGGCAGCAAGTCTCTTCAAGTCTTCATGACTCTTCTCAATATTCTGGTCGATTTCAATAATGCTATGGTCTCCACTCGCCCTCTTATTTCTAAGTCCTCCTTTCCCTGTACCAATCCTTTGATGACTGTATTAAGAGCACCAATTACAATTGGTATCACCGTCACTTTCATGTTCCACATTTTTCAATTCCCTAGCAGAGTCCAGGTACTTATCCTTCTTTTCGCTTTCTTTCAATTTAACTCGGTGATCAGCCGGGACAGCAAAGTCCACAATTCGACATCCTTTCTGCACAAAACAATGTCACAAGGACCAACTTTATCAAAACAAGAATAGATAAGACGCAACAAAACAGCAAATGTAGGTTAAGTGAAAATAAAGACGAATCAGTGAATTACATAATAAGGGAATGCTGTAAATTAACACAGAAAGAGTATGAGACAAGACAAGATTGGGTGGGCAAGGTGATCCACTTGGAATTGTGCAAGAAATTTAAATTTAACCATACAAACAAATGGTATATGCACAACCCAGAATCTGTCCAGGAGAATGAGACGCACAAACTCCTTTGGGATTTTCAGATACAAAGGGATCACCTAATCTCGGTCAGATGACCAGACCTTGTGATAGTCAACAAAAAAAAGGGAACTTACCGAATAGTGGACATTGCTGTCCCGGCTGACCACTGAGTAAAATTGAAAGAAAGCGAAAAGAAGGATAAGTACCTAGACCATGCTAGAGAACAAAAAACTGTGAGGCATAAAAGTGACGGTGATACTAATTACAATTGGTGCTCTTTGTACAGTAATCAAAGGTTTAGTACAAGGACTGGATGACTTGGAAATAAGAGGGCAGGTGGAGACCATCCAAACTACAGCATTATTGAGATCGACCAGAGAAGAGTCCAGGAGACTTGAGGAGACTTGCTGTCACTCAAACTGCAGTGAAAAACCTTCAGCTAATGCTAGTGTGAAAAACTCAAAAAGAGAATAATAATAATAATACCTGCAAAATTAAAAGCAAAAATTAGTACAGCGATCATTCAAAGAAAGGGAATGATAAGCGCCTCTCTCTTTCTCTCTCTCTCTCTCTCTCTCTCTCTCTCTCTCTCTCTCTCCACCCCTATTTTGTGCTTCATTCTCTCATCTTAATTAGATCTTTTTGCTTGTTTTATACTTTTTCAATTTTTTAAAAACTTTTGTTCTTTTTCATTTTTTAATATCATCCTCTTTTTCAATTTGTCATACATGAACTATTTCTTTTTTTTTTCTTTTCTCTCTTCTCTCCACTTCTTTGTTTCTTTCTTTCTTTCTTTCTTTCTTTCTTTCTGTTCTCAGCTCTCGTCGATTTTCCCCCTTATTCTTCAGCTGTTTTTTTTCTTTCTCCAATTCTTCTTCATTTTCACCCATTCTTTTTGCTTCACCTTCCTCCGATTCACCTTCTATTAGTACTTACATTTTCCAACATATTTTTATTCTTCTTTTCATTTTGAGTTTCCACGTCACCTTGCGTCCATTTTCTCTTCTGCCTCTCCTTGTATAATTCTTCTTGTTCTTGTTCTTTTCCTTCGAATACCTACCCACTCTTCGTTATATTCCTTTTAAATATTTCTTCTTCTTCTTCTTCTTCTTCTTCTTCTTCTTCTTCTTCTTCTTCTTCTTCTTCTTCGTTACGTATTTTTCTTCTTAATCTTTCCATCTTGTTTGCTTATTCACTTTTATTTGGTTTTATAGAAATTTTACATTCCTTCTCTCGTATTTCTTTTATCTTTTCATTTATTTATCATTATCCTCATTGATTATTGTTTTATTTTTTTATTCAGAAAGAAATGCGGTTCATATGAGAAAGAAAGTTCAGCTGAAGGCGGTCGAAAAACGTATCGTCAAGAACGCGAGACTAAAATTTGATTGTTATTGAAGCTGGATTTTCATTGGATCCAATTCACGCATGCGCAGTGGACGGTGCAAGTAAGGAAACTCGCCCGAAGCATGAACCGCCCGACGAGGATGAAAGCGATTGGACTACGCCTGGCTGAAACAACGATATAGGGATGAAACTTAAACGAACTGACGAAGAAAGCAACACACACTATATCTGCGGCAAACATTTAAAACCTCAGAATTAATAAGGGTAGTAAAAACCAGGGTACTGACCCCTAGAAGACACTCAATTGAATTTGCCTTATTATTCTGATCTGGGGATTGTGGAGTACTACTATATGGCCATTACCCCCAGGTCCACTTTAAACTAGAGTGATAGTACCTATTAGGGTCCTATTTATGGCTCAAATAGACCTGATTAGAAATGATTTGTATGCCAAAAAATAACTCTAAAGAATCATCGGCACAAAAATGCAAATAGGAAGTAAAATGAATGCGATTCCCTAACCTTTAGTCATAAAATAACACCTGGACTTGTTGATATGCCGTTAAAATCAATCAATCGGGATATCGAGTAGTTTTCATCAAAGACCAAGCAATTGGAAGCCTTCTGAATTTTTGAATATTCTTCCCAATATGTTATTTGTACTGATTTTTATTGGTTAATTATTCACACCATTTGTATTCGAAAATTCCACTCACTATTCCTGTTCATTTCATTAATGTTGTCTTCTGATAAACCTTCGATTCTTTGGAATTCATTTTCTTCCAAAACCTTTCGAATTATTATTGGGTGTTCATGCGAATCGATGAATTATGCTACCGAACGAGAGAGAAGAGAACATTTTCCTCGTACACCAGCATTCCTTTGAGTATGTTGGTTTCAGTGCTGGTTGTTTGTCTCGATTCTTTCAACCTTTTGAAATTTTGGTCCTGCAATCTCCAATTCCTGCCTCAGTATTCTTGCCGATTCTAAAACTAACGTTGTTTTACCCTTTTATAAAACTCTCTGGTTTGGAAGTCAGCCTTAAGAAAATTAATCCTCCATTAGTCTGCACCTCGACTAAAATATCACCCGCCTCCAATGTTTATCGACCCAAAAAAAACTAGAATTCACCCACCTGAAATGTGGCATATGCCATATCACCGAAATATAAAAAAAAGATAGAAAATGGACAGGAAAAGCGTTGAAGAAACAGAAAAAAAACTCTTATACATATTATCAATCTTGCCAGAAGACAGTCTGATACATATAAATATATTTTATTTATATGTATGTATGCGCGTGCACACACACACACACACACACACACACATGTACGTGTTCGTGCGCGGGAGGTACTGTCCAAAAATTCAGAGATTAACCATAGCTCATTTTAGCTCCAAGATTTACCGCCTCCTTTGAAGTAGTTCCTTGAATACTCTTCCTACTGTGATTTACTAAGTACTTTTCTCAGCGAGTAGCATCAAAATGCTAAACATTGTTGGATTTTGAATATCATCAGATGTATATACACACACACACACACACACACACACATATATATATATATATATATACGAGGATCATTAAATAAGTTTCCAGACTTTTTTCGTATGAGCACTTTTAGTGATAGTACACATATGAAACTCTAGTCCTCTTCAAAGTAATCTCCTCCGGCTGCAGTGAACTTGTTCTACCGTTCCAGCAACTTCCGGAAGGCCAAATAGAATTCCTTTTGTGTGAGCATGTCAATGACCTTCGTCACAGCCTCTTTCATCTCCTCAATTGTCTCATAACGAAAGCCTCTGAGCTTAGGAAATGAGCAAAAGTCACAGGGAGCAAGGCCTGGACTATAGGGAGGGTAAGGAACTGTCTTGATGCCCATCTTGCTCAAATAGTCTGTGACATTGTTGTGGACTGGTGCATTGTCCTGGTGGAAGTGCCACTGACCCGATTTGAAGAGTGCTAGCCTCTTCCCTAGGAATCTCTTCCTGAACTCTCTTAAAACCTTAACATAGTAACCCTAATCCTAACCGTAACACTTTGGCCAATCAACTCTGGTGTATTGACTTCCTTACTCCTCTCACACTCTCATCATCCCTTACAGACTCCCTGCCTTCCTTGAATCTTTTATGCCACTCAAAAACTGATGCTCGATTCATGCAAGATCCTCCAAAAGCAGTCGGAAACATTCCATACGTTTCAAAGTTTAAAACAGAATTTTATTTCATATCGTTCTTCTAAAGTGTCCTCACGTCCAGATTGCATTTTTGAAATTCATCAGCTGTGACAATCTGGCTTTAGTAGGGTGTATTCCAATTGCTGCTGTAGCTGTTCATTTGAAGCTGAAATTATAAAAATTGGTCCCTCATCTCATAAGATGTATAGCAATAGCATACTGAATTTTCAAGAGTCTTCGACAATTTTACATGCCTGTACAAAAAAGTCTGTAAACTTGTTGAATGCACCATATATATATATATATATATATATATATATATATATATATATATATTGTGTGTGTGTGTGTGTGTGTACATTTAGTAAACCGGTTCAGATATCTCGGTAGTAATACCTCATCTACTGAATGCGACGTTTGCATGGGCATACACAAAGTATGGACTGCTATCGACAGTTTAAAACCATCTGGAAATTTGATCTATGATAAAATAAAACTAAATTTTTTCCAAGTTGCAGGCGAGTCAGTACTTCAATATGGATGCACTACTTTAAAGAAACACCACGAGAAAAGGCTAGATGGTAATGACACAAGTGTGCTGCGAATTGTTTTGAACACATCCTAGGAGCAGTACTCGACAAAACAACAACTGAGCAACTATTCAAGTAAAATTGTTGAGAAGTAAGATAGAGAACTCATAAACGCGACATTAGCTGAATAGAAAAACCTCATATCCGTCTCTTCTATTCGGATATTGGGACTGTCTAGAGGACTTACCAAGAGCTATGGCCGATAAGGACGGATGGCCAGAGAGAATCAAGGGGATCCCTTCCGCCAGAATGCTTTAATTCTTTTATATATATATATATATATATATATATATATATATATATATATATGTATATAAAGAGAGAGAGAGAGAGAGAGAGAGAGAGAGAGAGAGGTGGGGGGAGATGGAGAGATTCTGTTGAAAAAACTCGTTACGCGGCAAATAAAGACTTCGTCAGATGATGACACTTGGTTAGCTCATGATTTCGGGGCCAACAACAACTGAGCAACTATTCAAGTAAAATTACCACAAATAAACTGTGAATCAAATAAGTATTCAAACACCTTTTACAAATTTAATTTATTTAGAACTTAACCATATTTCTAATAGTAAGATTTATTTATTTCTGTATACTCATTTATAACACGTTTAATAAACTATTTACGAAATATTAAGCCAGTTGTGACGACACAAACATTAAACACCTGATCAATGAAGCTTAGAAGACACTGATAGTATCTCCTGAAAAGGAGTTGATGCAGCTATTACCACGCATCTGATGTAAGGGTTCAGTTTTAGAGTTCGAGGGGATGTATATTACCCCTTCATTGCCATCACTCCCAGGTCCACTCTGACCCCAAGTGTGATTACCTGTATAACTCAAAAAATGTTTAAAATATATTCATATTCGATAGGACCATATACAAAAAAAATTAAGAAACAACAACACAAAAACAGTAAATATGAGTGATTCCCTAAGATCTCGGCATAAAATAACCTTTAATAGATTGACATACCGTTAAAATCTATCAATCTTATTTATGAATTATTAAGCCTGTTATAACTACATTGACATTAAAATATCAAGGAAGATTTTTATAATCTTTTCCTATTGAATATCTTTAACAAATTTATCTCGAAAGCTGAGGATTATTTTACTTCTTACATTCCAAACTCTTGCAGATACACAACTCAGTTTACCCCTTCATCTTTCCGACTTTTTTCTTTCACCTAATTTTCTTTCGCCTATTCTTCCTTCAAAACTTGCCAATTTTTCTTTTTGTTTCTTTTTGTCTTTTCTCTCAAAATTTTTTTATATTCATCTTTTGCAAAATATACAAAACATTTTGATAGATTTTCCCCATTGAACTATTCTTTAAATTTTTTTTGAAATTTTCAAAAAATCCTTTCTTTCATTTCGAGAAAAATCTGTAAAGATTTTTGATATTTCAAAATAGTTAACACAATCCTCACACATTCTTCTTCTTCTTCTTCTTCTTCTTCTTCTTCTTCTTCTTCTTCTTCTTCTTCTGTTTTATTTCTTCTTTTTCTGATCTGTTAGTCATGTCAGTCAGCTGACGATGACACTGAAAATGTTAAAAAAATAAAATGTGGGCAGAACTGTTAGTCAACCCTTTTCTCTATTTAGTATCCACCAACGCTTAATCTGATTTTCACAAATGAAGTCACTTCAAAATCGCCCTCTTTTAAAATTCGTTTGTCTTGCTTCGTGGTTAACGTAGCTGATGACAGTAATATAGATATTCCATCTCACATTTCAACTTGAATAGGGTTATTTTATGCCTAGTGGTTAAGGAACAGCGTTCATGGCACGATCATATTTATATTTTTGTAGTTGTTGTTTTTAAGAGATTTTGGAGGAGGTTCACATGGTCCTCTCTTGAATAGAAATAATTTTATACAGATCTATTTGACTTATAGATGGGACCCTACAAGTACTACCACTCCTGGTTAGCTTGAACCTTGTATTAATAGGAATGAAGAGGTACTCTACACTCCTTCGATCTCCGTAAGTTGAGCCTTAAAATTCGATGCTGTTTAGTGACATAGCAAGGACACCTGTTTTTGGTGAAATACACAGCCAATTAAATGAGGAGTTTCAAAGACCATCCCCTACTTAAATTGAAGTTTACTTTAACTTTCAGGAGAATAGTTAACCTGGAAAATTAGGATAAAACCCTAAATTGAAACTAATTTCCTAAAATGCCAATTCTTTTTAAATTAATAAGTTATTTTAGTTATTTGGGAGGTTACGCAAATTTAAATTCTAAATTTCCCTCTCAAATTCCATTCGAATTTTAATGTTCTATTTTAAGCGTAAATTATAAACATTTTCAAAAAAAATAAATATTTCCCGCATTGTGATAAGGAATAAAAATTAGTAACATTTTTTACCGAAAATTTTGTAAAAAATTTTCTCCAAAACTTTGCAAAGGCAGGTGTTTCCGTGCATCTAAAAATGTGAAAGAAAGGCAAATATTTTAATGGATCAAGAAGCGAGAGAGAAAAGCAAATGTTTCAATGCATCAATAATTGTGAAAGAAACGCAGAGATGTTTGAATGAATCAGAAGGTGAGAAAGAAAGAAAGAAAAATGTTCCAATGTACCGCTGAGAAAGGTAGGCAGATATCTTAATGGAAAATAAAGTGAGAGAGAATGAAGACTTAAGCAGACACATGAAATACCTTTGATTTCGTCGTATTTTAATGAGTATTTTTACTAACACTTTCAAAGGGAACCAGTGTTTGCTGTCGCTACAAAACAAACATGGAAATGATCAACAACACAGGTGCGTTTTTCTTCCTTCGGTAATGTCTCTTGATGAATTAGCATCAATCCTTCTGTAATATTTCATAAAAATTATTAGAAATTAAAATTTATCCGATATACTTCTTTTTATATTATGTATAGCGTAAAAAGTAAAGTAGGTGACCGTAGTCGCGGGTGAATCAAAGGTTCCCTTTCCGATAGCTACTACACCAATGTGTGCCTCACTTGACCCTTGATCTGTACCTTATAATGCTGAGTGTTAAGCAAGGAGGTATCAAGTAACTTTTTTTGAGTCTTTGGTATGACTCAACCTGGGATTGAACTCAGATCTCCCGGGCCATTAGCAACCACTCTAATCATTAGGCTAATATCCGGTTACGAATAAGGTAGACTTTGTTAAACAGTATTATTTTTGAATTAAAATTCAAGTGCCATAAAATTTCGTTCATACGTGCATTATAGTCGATTAAAATCATATGAATTCTAGATACCACTCAGCTATTATCCCATAATAGTCGGCATGTTATCCAAAGCAGGGAATAAATGCTGATATGAAAGAAACAGAGCCAGCTTTTTATAAATGATATTACAGCAAAGAGATAAAAATCAACCTTAGTCGAAATTTGAACTCAGTTCGCATGATTCCATTTTCTGTCTTTGACTAAATAACAGAAAACATTCAATCAAAGCCATAAATGATCAAGTGTTTTTTAAAATCTATAATAAAAAACAGAAAGGAATTTTTTATCTGAAGATTTTGTCTTCACGTATGTAACCTGTGATATCGTGGGTAGAATTCATTTTAACAAATACGTCAAATCTTGCAGAGTCAAGAGATTTTACTTGCTAAACTGGTGAGAATTTTCTCGACCTTCTCGTATGTTCTTTTCTATTGCGGTTACAATTTCCTTGTCCGTCTGCTTCGTGTTAGTAACATGATTGATTGATTGATTTTAACCATATTTCAAGCAATCTCGGGGATTTTACGCCTAGAGGTTTGGGAATCGCCTTCTTTGTATGTTCATATTTACATTTTTTTTCTGTAATTTCTTAAGATTCTTTTGGCACACAGTCCAATCAAATACAAATAATTTTTAAACAGATCTATTTGACCCATACATGGTACTGCCAATCTGGGTTAGAGTTGACCTGGGAGTAATGGCAATGAAGAGTAATTCCCAAGAAGATCTCCAGAACTAAAGTCTCATCACCAGATATTTATTTATTGTGACTGTGAATAAAACACCTGTAAAGATAAATCGTGATGTCACTTAAGTCATTAATTCTTAATGGTTGAAGTGATTAAAACACATTACACGTCACGTGACATTCCCAAAATTTACGTGCATAATTAATAATGCGAGTTTTTATCTTTGTATGTTCGTAACAACAGTTCTTAACCTTCCAAAAAATATTTTGATATTTTCATATAATTAGGTTTATATATGTCATGTTTTTTTTTTCTAAAGGAATTAATTCACCCTATGGAAACTCAAATCTATCCATAAATATTTTCCTTAATTATTTACAGACTCCGAGTTTATTCGCTTTCACATTTTTACCAAAGATTTCTACTGCATCAGTCCATTGGCCTAATGAGTAGAGTGTTCGCCAATGGTCCGGGGGACCGGGGTTCAATCCCCGGTCGAATCATTCCAAAGGCTCAAAAATGGTACTTGATGCCACCTTGCTAAACACTCAGCATTATAAGGTAAGGATCTGAGTAAAGTGGAGCAATCCAGGGAATGGAGTAGCACCCTTCCCTACTCTTCGGTGTAGTAGCTATTGAAAAGGGAGCCTTCGGTTCACCCTCGACTAAAGTCACCAACTTTACTTACTTATATCATTTATAGAACAACGGTTGTATACATCATAATTTGAAGTATCTTGTTTTTTTGTTTTTTTTTTTCATGGTTTTCAGGCGGCATGCTTGATTTTAGAGGAACATTTGACACTCGTACTAACGGTATGTATTTACCCAACCCCTCTGCTACATGCAGGAGGATCAGTTTTTGGTCAGAATAAAACTGATTTTAATTCAGACTTCTCCTTTTTCCTTTTAACCTAGCTAAAGCTAGCTACTAGCAACTATTTATGTCTAGCTGAGGAAAAATCAGATGGATTCATGTCTTTCCTAAGCCCGAAGTGAAACACCAACAACTTAGTCTAGAATATAATCTCGAGTCATCTTGTCCATTTCCCTCGACGATAACCGTTACACTATGCGTAATTCAAAGGCGCCAGTGGCCAAAGGGTAAATAAATGGAATTATATTCCATTGTTCAATCTCATCTCTCTCCATTTCACCTTTCATTAGACCAGGGAGGGCTATAAGCGATACAGTATAAAGTTGTCTTTTTTTAAACTTAAGAAAAAAGCGGGATTTTTCCTCGGCTCCATGACAATTCAGATATCCTGCCGCGGCTTTTCACTGAATAACACCTAATGTTTATAGATGACATCAAACTGTTTGGCAAAATGAAAATAATTGGAGACTCCAAAGCAAGCAATAAAAATATACAGTCTGAATATCGTGATGGAATTTGGCATAGAAAAATGTGCTGTGTTAATAATGAGAAGCGGAAAAAGAAAAATAATGGAAGGAATAGAACTGCCAAATCAAGAAAAAAACAGAAAGCTCGGAGAAAAGGCGACATATAAGTACTTGAAAGAGGACACCCTCAAACAAATGAAAATGAAAGAAAAAATTTAAACAGGAGTATCTCTGACGAACGAGAAAACCTTTCGAAACAAAGCTCTATAGCAGGAATCTTATTAAATAGATAAACATCTAAGCTGTCCTCCTTGTAAGATACTTGGGACCATTCTTAAAATAGATTAGGAAAGAACTCGCACAAATAAACCAGAGGACAAGAAAACTAATGACAAATCATTTGACTTTACTTCACATCCGAAAGATGACATAGATAGACAAAATGTGTCGAGATAAGAAGGAAGAAGAGGACTCAGCAGTACTGAAGATAGCGTGTATGCATCAATACAAGGAATTGATGACTACATAAAAAGAGAACAAAGAAAGACGAATTATAGTAACCAGCATAGCCAGCATCATGATCAACAGAAAAATAATAACTAGGAAACAAAAATAGGAAGAAAAACAACTGTATGGATATTTCATGCAACAAACTAACAAAATCTCACACAATAAGACCTGGACATGGCTAAGGAAAGGACACTTTAAAAGGGAAATTGAATCTCTTCAAATGGCGGCTAAAAAAAAAGTGAAAATACATAAGATGTAACAGTGTTGCTCTCTCCAACCAGTGTTGGTTATGTGATGATAAAAACGAAACAATCAATCGCATAATAAACGAATGCAGCAAACAAGTGCAGATAATCCGCTTCGAAGAGTGAGATGCACAAAACTTTCTGTAATTTTAGGATACAATCAGATTAATTAATCCTAGCTAGAAGACCAAACCTAAATCTACCGATTAATAGACTTTGTCGTCTCGGCGGACCATAGAGAAAAAATCAAAGAAAATGAAAACAGAGTCAAAAACTTAGATCTTGCCAAAGAACTAAAAAAGCTATGGATCATGAGGGTGACAGCGATACTAATTGTAAATGGTACGCTTGGAATGATCGTAAAAAGGCTGGAGGAGTTGAAAATCAGAGTATAAGCATTGTTGGGGTCGGCCAGAATACTGAGAAGAGTCCTAGAGATCTGAGGAGACTTGCTGTCAGTCAGACCCCAGTGAAAGCGAAACGTTGGAGCGAAAAACTCACCAAGGAATACCCAAGCAAAGGAACCGCTCCAAACAACTACAGACCCATAAACTGCCCACCGATGATGTGAAAAATATCAACAGCAAAACTAAGGGAAGAGATTTACTACCCGCTACCAAGCCGCTGGTTGTTCCTTGAGGAGCAGAAAGGATGCCGTAACTTTAAATTGATCAACACATCCTAAATGAGAGCAAGACCAGACGGAAAAACCTAGATTGACTACAAAAAGGCATACGATATGGTTCCGCAAAGCTGGATAATAAACTGCCTCAAAATGTACAAAATATCACATGAAGTCATAGACTTTATCGAAAAACCATTAAAAACTGAAAGGTGAAGTGGAGTTGACTGCAGGAGGAAGAAGCTTAGCTAAAGCAAAGATCCAAAGAGGTATATTTCAAGGAAATGCACTATCACCGTTACTATTCATAATTGCGATGATGCCACTTAACCACATACTCAGAAAATGCCCCACGTGGTATAATAGTATAATACGGAATCGTGGTAAGCGATTTCGTACTCCAGTGGCGCTATTACGTTCTTCTAGTACCACTACTGTTCTTCCACAAGGTTGTGGGGTGTCCTCGTGGTGTAATGGTTAAAGCGATGGACTGCGGGATCGTAGTAAGCGAGTTCGTACTCCAGTCGCGCTATTACGTTCACTTTCAGGCAAATACCCTTGGGAAAGGTATGAACCCCCTTATCCTCCCAGCTATGGGTTAAATAGTACCACTACTGTTCTTCAATGAGAACGGTTTTGGCATCAAATAACCTACAAGGGTTGATATACGATTAAACAAAGTAACCAAACCTAACCAATCAAACAATTGGAGATGAAAGACAAAATAAAGAAAGAATATCTCAGAAAAACTATAAAGCTAATTGAGACAAAACTATTTTGCAGAAACCTTATCAAAGGAATAAATATCTGGGCTGTACTCCTCGTTAGATATTCGGGACCCTTTCTGAAGTGGACCAGACAAGAACTTAAGCAAATGGACCAAAGAACAAGAAAAATAATGACCGTGCATAAGGCATTACATCCTTGAGACGATGTTGACAGACTATATGTATCTAAAAAAGACGGAGGAAGAGGACTTGCCAGCACTGAACATAGAATTGATGCATCGATACAACGACTTGAAGACAGCATAGAAAAACACAAAGGGGGACTGATTACAACCATCAGAAATGATACTGATAACACGATGGACAACAGAATGAAAGGCTCGTCTCTGCAGATCTCCAGAACTTGAGTTTAAACATCAGATGCAATTTTATGTCATACACAACATCCATCTTGAAATAAGTTACATTTTCTGAAAAGATTAGTATTTAAAATAAAACAATATTCTAGTTAATCTTACTTCTTCCCAATACCTTAATGTACTTGTTAAGTATAATTTATTACTAAGAATATTTGTTTCACACACAACAGTAATGTTTTAATTGGTTTAATTCATAGCTTAAATAACAACCATGAACATAATTGCGAATAATTTTTTTCTAACTTTAAAAGTTTTCTTAACGATTAGCGTTTCTAATTATGTTGCTATGGCAACCTCATTTAAAATTTTAACATTACTTGACATTTTTTTTAAGATAGATTTTTTTTCGAGTCTTTATGCAATGAAACCCATACAGAGCGAAATTGACTTCACATTACATTTCTCATTTCTTATATATATATATATATATATATATATATATAAGAAATGAGAAATGTAACGTGGTGTGTGTGTGTGTGTGTGTGTGTGTGTGTGTGTGTGTGTGTGTGTGTTCTTATGTCCATCTATCTTTCTCAATCACTTAAGATCTATCTTTCCATCACTAGTTGATAAATATTTACCCTAACAAACAACCCGACACATCTCTGTGTATGTAAATGTTCATAAATTAGTTTCCACGCTAAGCCTTACTTCAAATCAATTTGCTGACAAACTGAATGCTTCTAATCGATTTTCATCTTCTACAAACGAGTTGTGTGACTGATTGCTTCTTGATTAATCGTCATCATTATGTAAAAAAAAAATACGAAATTTGCCAATACAGAGATCGTTTCAAAATCCATCGGATTTTATTCCTGGATTTTAATCCTTCACGTTTCAACAAGTTTTTACCTCTTCCCTATCACTTCATCAATTGACTTGTCCTTGCTTCTCGAAACACTTCGAAACACTGAATATTTTTAAAAGAAAATAGCAATTTCCAATGATGTTTCAAAGATTATTTCATCCGCAAAGGAGAGATGAGCATCATCTTTACATTATTTTTCCCCATTCTTTAAAAGTCCCTCAACTTAAACAGCAGTTAGTATGTAAGTCAAAAATTCAGATGATGAGATTACAAAACCAGTGGGAAGTTTTCAGCAGCACAATATTCTTTCTACCATGGATTGACATTATGGAATATGTCGTAGTTATTTACTAAATTTAGTTTAATTGGGGCACAAAGCCAGAATTATGGGGCACCCAGTGAGAAT
The DNA here is from genome assembly GCA_963585895.1 of Sepioteuthis lessoniana. NCBI lineage: Eukaryota > Metazoa > Mollusca > Cephalopoda > Myopsida > Loliginidae > Sepioteuthis > Sepioteuthis lessoniana. The sequence continues at coordinate 2,123,297 of OY757934.1, forward strand.
GAAACTCAGTTACACGTCTGTGAAACTAGCTTGCTAACCAATTGCTCCACATGAGATGCAATACGGAACATGTCGCTTTCACTTTTATCTTTTCTACAAAATTCTCATGAAGTCAGATGCAATTTAAATGATTTTATTGGCCAACTATATTAAATAGTATAACTACTGTCCTTTTCGAAACAATCGCCACAAAGGTTGAAATGCCATTAAACAAAAGAAACTAAACCAGTCATCCTTATCTTGCGCCATTGATTTTTCATCGAATTCTTTTACTTCTGTTCCGCTCCCTTCATCACTGAACAATTGTTGTAAATTTGGACTGATGTTGTGTTTGAGATTCCGAAAATAATTTCCTCATTAAATTTGATTATCAGTTTTGACTAAATCTTGAAAAACGCAGCGATAAGGGGAAAAAATTGTTCTAAATTGACAATAATGACAATATTTGCGATTATGAAAATGGTTCATCTCGGAATCTCGAATGATTGGAATTAAAACTTAACCTTTTACTTCAACGGCTGCTGTTGATGCTACTGCTTTGAGGTAGTCGACAATGCAGCATGGAATAAATTTGAAACCTGGCATAAGAGCCCTACCAGTGATCAAAAATATTGACAATTCTATGATTTAACAACTTCCTGTAAAATGGGAAGCAATTTGAAATATCGTAAAACATTATGCAATTCAGTTGTTAAGAAATAGACTGACTAAAAATTTTCTGACAAAAATGGTGAAAAGAAAAATAATACAATAATTAAGAAAATTATCCCCATCTCTAATTTCACCCTTCGCTACCTGTAACTTTCTTCTTTTAAATGGGAATGTAAAGTTCTTTTCCTTATAAGAAAAAAATCCTTTGCTGACTTTGCTAAGCTTTAACACTCCAAAGAAATTTTCTATCCGTTACATAACTTTAATAACCTTATTTATTATAAACTAATTTCTTTTATTACTAGTAATCGCTGATAATATCTTATTGTGCTTCATTGATAAATTACACTTTCCTATTGGTATGCATTTTTAAGGTCAGTCTAAAAAGTAATGAAGTTGAATTTATTCTATATTGGAAATTCTGATTTGAAAGTCAGCTGATCAACGTTAACTTTGAACACGTGTGAAAAACATTCACTTTTCAGAATTCACGCTAAGTGTTTCGTTAAGTAGATGAAATCAACAGATTAAATTTTGAATCAAAATTATTGAGAACATACAACAGACCATGACTAATCAAGTGAAGAAAGTATGGGTTGAAGAGGTCCGGCATTATTTCTACGAGTGGGAACAATAGCTTTGTTGATGTAGGACTTCCTAAAGGATTTTTTTTCAAAAAGATAAAGTTGATTTGCAATAAAGTCGATTATAAAATCTTTACGCAATGTCATTACTTAATAGACTGTCCTACCAACTCCTGATATTCTAATTTACTGGGGTTTTTTTTAATCGGAAGTCTGGCAAAACTCTGCGCTATTGTATCACCGTATCAGTATAAATAAGCGAACAAAAATTAGTTTCAGCAAAAAAAAAGGCGCTGTTCTATGCTGTTCTAGTTGTTTCCGCCTTCGCTCAGTTGCTCTCGCTGGCCCACAACTACTTTTGTCCTTTTTAGAGTTCTCCTCTTATCTCTACAACTCCCGGCCTTTTCTGAGCAAACCAATTGGTACGGGATATCAGAGTAGATTAATACTCACTACCTCAAGTTCACCGCCCGAGGCCGACAGCGACGAATACGATGTCATACTAGTAGCTCACTAGCCGACGAAGTCTAGGCCAACTCATGACCAGACGTCGTAAATGCGGCTAAAGTAGACTTCATAAGTTTGGTCGAAGCAAACGCCGACCAAACCTCAGGTCAGCTGCCGTTTAATCACCAGGACGTCAACTAGCTTACTTCGGCAACCCGACTCATCTAACCTTCGGGTCGTCTGCTGGCTACCAAGGCAATATAACAGCACCAGCAATCTTTCGAGCATCATCCAGACTCGATGTCATCAAGAATTATAAGATAATCCAGTCGGCGATTTCGACATAACCAAACAGAATTTACCTCAAACACTTGTTATTTCTCACCAAATAAAGATTGACTCTTTCAATATAACCACTTTACCGATGTTCTCTTTGTCTTAGTTGTTGTCATTTATTTCTCACGTCTTCGAAGGTTATTTATTGTCATGTATTTCAAACGCCAAAGCCATCCTTGTAAAAGAAATAGTACTATTTAATCTATAATTCGAGGGTTAAAGAGGTTCATGCCTTTCCTAATGATATTAGTTTGAAAGAGAACGTAATAGATCAACTAGAGTTTGAATTCGCTTATTACGATGTCACAGTACAGAACGTTAGCCACTACATAATGGGACCCCCAAAGAAATTCGCTTCTATCTATGGTTTTAAGATAGGGACCACGTTGTGACACTGTGTCCTGAGAAACTCCTCACGTGAGTAGCCGACTTAACCCATATCGAGTGAATGCCTTCAAACGCACAATCACATACATACACATACGCGGTTTCAGGCATCAACAGCGGGGGGTCTTGGAACATATCGACCGTAGTTAAGCGGGGGCGGGTGCTACTGAATTAAATAGTCAACCATACAGCGTCAAATAAACTCGGAACCAAAAAACACAATGTGATCATAACAGATTTAGTAGCCTATTTAAGTACTAAAGTTGCTTATTTTAGTTTTGCAGTATCCGTCCATGAATACTATTTCTTTTCATTTTAATTTCAGTTTCATATAATGGCTGAAGAAATGATCAGATAAAGATAGCCATCATAAAAGAAACTGATGAAAGCTTGTAACAATATATATATATATATATATATATATATATATATATATATATATATATATATATATATAATTCATAATGTTTGTTTTTTTGTTTGGTTGTTTTTGTTTTGTTTTTGTTTTTTTATGAAAATGTTATAATTCATTTTTATTCGAATTAAAAATTTCTAAGAAATTCGCAGAAGCAAATACATTTCTAATTATCCATAAAGTATTATTTGATCTGTTCTTGATTATTTTCTGCTGTGAAAATTAACTTTTCTCCTTTCTGTTTGGACGTTCATAAAAATATTGTCACAAATAAAACGGATAATTTTTTCTCCATTTTTTAAAAACATAATTGATGATGCCTAATAACAAAATCTTGATCATTTCATCGATTGAAAGAGTTTTAGTCGCTGCAAAATGTTCCTTTTGTGATGTCTCGTCGCAATTCATTGGGTCTCATTAAAGAGTAGACGTTTGGTGAGAATGTTAGATTCACGCCAACTTTATTTACAAAACTAAAAAAAGAATTTTGAATTTCTAATAAGGAAAATATACGTATGTAAGCCGACTTTATTAATTATTTTGCTAGTATTTCTGTCATCTTAATTTCAGTTGCTTTTCATCGCCCCTACTGAAACTGTCATCAGCCCTGTCGGTTGGAGCTGTAGAATACACAGATTGTATCTCTGCAGTGGGGTTAGAACTCCACCCCAACAAGTGTCCTGATATGACACGAAACAATCTGGAGAATGCGGAGTACCCATTCATTGCTATTACTCCCGGGTCCTCTCTGAGCCGGAGTGGTAGCACCTGATCGGGTCCTCTCTATGGTTCAAATAGAACTTTTTGATATTTAAAGCGAGTGCTGATAGATAAATTATACTAAGTTGAATTGTTTGAAATAGAACTGTTTGATCATTTAACTGTGGATAAACAAATAACTGATGTTTAAATGAATTGTTAGTGATACATAGGAATACTTAAAACAATTTAATTGTGTGCAAACGAATCAATAATATTGAATAGAAGAATTAGTGTTAAAATAGCAATACTTGTAACCACTTCATTGTCTGCAAACAAATGATTAATATTAAATAGAATTGTAAGTGTTAGATAGCAATTAGTGAAACTATTTAACTGTGTAGAAACAATAGCAATATTAGTGTGCAAACAAATTTGTTTAATTCATTTCAAAGTGAAATTACCGACCAACTTATCTTTTACATATGTATATCTATTTGAATGTATGTAAACAAATGACTAATCTTAAATTGCTATTGTTGTATAGCCACAATACAACTGCACGTGTACATTTATAAATATACACTTACATGCGGGAACATCATTAAACGATAATGAACGACTTCAATGAACGAACGAATACACTTCTTTATAAAAATATAAATCTCTCACACTTTATTTTCGAAAGGGTGATGTTGTGTGTGAGAAATGAGTGGAGACAGACGGACTGCTATATTGACCGCAAGTTCTTCTTCGACCATAGCAGCACTTCTTCCTCATCTTGGCTGGGGCTGCTCAACCGTGTGTCACTAAAGGCCCAAAGCCTCCTGTCTGTCGCTGGCTCTCACTTCGGCATCTTGTCTCCGACTGACTCGAATCGCCCCGGGCACCGGGTTATATTATTGTCTAACGTTTACCTGCTTCCGCTGTTCTTCCGCTTATTTACACAGGTACATCTCTTGATTGACGGCTCGGTCGATGGTCAATATATAACACTACTTTTACGTAGCAATACTTGAAATAATTTAACCGTGTGCAAACAAATGAGCTCAGGCTCATTTTAAAATGTTATTAAGAAAATTGGTTAACAAATCATATATATCTAATATATATGTATAAACAATATTTGGCATTATATAAGCTAGAGGGGTTGAAATGCAAGAGAACCAAACTAAACCAAACCAATCATTCTATGACGGCGAGATTGACAAATAAAGAATAAGCTCAAAGTTAGAAAGGCCAACTCTCGTCCACTGTGCCTTGAAAATTCTGTCCAGATTTGTTCTAACATTTTCTCTCTCTCTCTCTCTCTCTCTCTCTCTCATTCACTGATCCCGCAACCTATTTTGGTCGTTGGGGCACTGTTCATGTAACTTATCTTGGGCCTGAATAGGCTGGCAGTGTCCATTCCTCTTCAGGTGTAGAAATGATTTAAATTCTCCTGGACCGGTCGTCGTACTAGGGTTAAGAGCCTAGCCTTCCCAACTTTTTAACCATAACTGGAGAGAGACTAGTTGGATCCATATCATTACCAAGAGTATTAGCGCTATGTAAAATTCAAACAGCTTCGTTCGGCAAATGAACACGGCTAGTTGAGCCTATTTCATACGACCAAAACCGTTACATCATGAATAATTAATGTTTGTAATATTTACACTTTTTGTTGGTGAGTATTTTTTTTATTAAAAGATGAAATAAATCACTGTAAATTTTTACCCTTTAACCCATCCTATTTTAGCGAAAACTAAAAATCAGATTCTACTGTTTTTTTGTAAACTGTCAGAAAAAATATCTGCCAAGAAGAAATTTTGAAGAAAACCTCAATATTTCAAAATTTAAGGTGGGGGGTCACTTTGTTTTATAAATCTAACGCCAAATGATCACCCATTTCCAAACCAGCAAGCATTACTGACGATCAGAGATAACAGGAAAGAGAGGTGTAACCAAATTTTTCATTTTTTTTTTTTGTGGGGAAATCAGATGGAGAGGGTGGAGACTTTTTTCACCAAATAAAAAAGGGTGGAAACAATAAAAAAAAACTGTGTGGTGCCCCCCACACACAAACCACCACCACCACACAATTTGTTTTCTTTTTCTTTTCTTTTTTTTTCTGCTGAAACGTGGGCGTTTTTTTTATTTTAAGTCTTTTCATCACTTATGAAAAAGAAAAAAATCCCCCCCCCCAATATTTTCTAGCCCTTTTTTTATTAAGCGAAAAAAAATCCCCATCCCAAATAAGCTTGGTTAACACCTCCATCCTCTCCATCTGATTTCCCTACAAAAAAATGAAAAATAAAAATTTGGTTACACGTCTCTTTCGCTATCTCCGGTCGTCAGTAATGTTTGCTGGTCCGGAAATGGGTGATCATTTTACGTTAACTTTACATAACAATGTGATCCCCCACCTTAAATTCTAAAATATTGAGGTTTTCTTCAAAATTTCTTCTTTGCAGATATTTTTTTCGGGCTGTTTACATGTATGTATTCGCCCAAAAAAGTAGAATCTAATTTTTAGTTTTCGCTAAAATAGGATGGGTTAAAGGGTAAAAGTTTACCGAAATCACATTCCGATTGATTTATACAACTTGAATCTTCTCTTTTTTCTGATCAATAAGAAATAATGATTGATTCCGAATAATAGTTATAGCTTCTAATTACTGAAAAGTACAATCACCGATTTTAAGATGGGGACTGCATTGTGACAATACTTCCTGAGAAACTCCGTACAGGAATATACGGAGATGTCCACGTGGTGTAATGGTTAAAGCGCAGGACTGCAGAATCACAGTAATCACGCTATTACATTCACTTTCGGTTAAAATTCCCTTGAGGAAGGTATGAACACCCTTATCCTCCCAGCCATGGGTTGAATAGTACCACTACTGTTCTTCTAGAAGTGTGGATTTGGCGTCAAATAACCCGAGAAGTTTGATACGCCATTAAACAATAAAACGAACAAACAGGAATATACATGCGCAGCCAGCTTAACCCACATCGAGTGAATGCCTTCACAAGTACATACATACACGTACGCGGTTTCAGGCATCAACAGCAGGGGGGGAACATATCGACCGTAGTAGGGGGTGGCGGGTGCTACTGAATTAAATAGTCAGCCATACAGCGTCGAATAAACTTGGAACCAAAAAACAAAATATTTAGTTGCTTATTTAAGTACTAAAGTCGCTTTTTTTTTTATAGTTTTGTAGTGTCCGTCCATGAATACAGTTTCTTTTAATTTGTCTGTCGATCTCGGATCTCCAGCGTGGATACTGCTTTTTCTTTAGATTTTTTTCAGTTGCATAAAATGACTGAAGAAAAGATCAGATAAAAATAGTTATGATAAAAACCTACCAAATCCTTTTCTAAAGAATTTTTTTTAATATTTGCAGGTTACTTGTAATTTAGGTCACCAGATGAGAAATCCCAGTGACAAGTTTTTAGTTGGTATCATTTTATTTTATTAATAACTTGGCTTTATCTACAGAAAAATGTAGATTCTAGAAGAATAAATTTCTTTTAACTGAAAATCTCTGAAAATTTATGTACTATGAGAATGAGAAAATTTGTTAGTGAGACGACGGTGTTTTCCAGCTGTTAGATTTATAGTGCACACGGTAGATACGTAGATTGATAACGCAATGAATTAGTTATTGGCAAAGTTATCAAAGACCAGTATAAATTTTAAATCAAATAATACATTACTTAAGAGTTTTTTCCCATTACAGTTCTCGTTTATGGCAAGAGTAAATATAGCAAAAACAAACATTGGCTAATATCTAGCTGTGATAATTATATTCCTTCAGACAAAAGTTTGCCTTTGACAATATTTTCATTGATAAAAATGTATCGAAAAGACCAACCTAATTTGTGACAACCTTCTCACTCATGGTGAACATGTGATAACCCTTCCCACACTCGATGAACCTTCTGACCGCCTTACCACTTCCGGTGAACCTTGTAGCAGCCTTTCCACATCTGGTCAACCTTGTGATATCCTTCCACTTGCAATGGACATTGCGATATTCTTCCTACACCCGATGAACCTTGTCACAGCCTTCCCACTTCCGATGACCCTTGTAAAAGCCTTCCTACTCCCGGTGGACATTGTTAAAGCCCTCCTACTCCAAAGGAACCTTGTGACAGCCTTCCCACTTCCGGTGAAACTTGTAACATCGTTCCCATTTCCCGTGGCCATTGTGACAATCTTAATACTCCCGGTGAAGCTTGTGACAGCCTTCCTCTGGAAAAAGCTTAAGACAGCCTCCCCACTTCCGGTGAGCCTTTATACACCATCTCACGCCTGGTGAACCTTGAGGCAGCCTTTCCCCTCCCTGGATGAACCTTGTGACAGTCCCTCTCCCTTGATGAACCTTGAGATAGCCTCGCGCCATGGATCAAACTTGTGACAGGTTCCCACTAAGGATGAACCTGATGACAACCTTTTCACGTTTCTTGTGACAACCTTTCTATTCCCACTGAATCCGGTTGAATAACAGCAAGGAGACAACTCTTGCAGTTAATACGATAAATGACCCCTTGAGTGTAGCGGGGGGGGGGTAAAGTTTAATCAGTCTGTCAGTTATTACCCAGCAGAAGACTAGTAAAGAACTAATTTTTGAGCTTGTTAACTTGCCTCCTTCATTAGGAGTTGAATATGATTAATGAAACAAGGGTTTTTTTTCATCGACTACGTACCACTCTATATCTTCATAATTTGGGAATGGTCGAGAGGGAAGGTAAAATACGCTAACAAAGTGAGTTGTATTTGTTTTTTCTTGCAACACGTGCCTGACATTTTCTTCTTCTGTGAATTTCTTTATCTCGTCTTTGTTTCCGCCAACTTTCAGCAAAACTCAACCATAAAGATGAAGAATTTTTGCTCGATTTAGATGATGAACCCTTTACTGACAGGATTTTCAACATCGTGGAATTTTGCATTAAACGCACTTTTCATTGCATGCGAAAAAATTCAAAACATAACATTTTTCTGTGTTGAATAAGAAAAGAATAACTGGTGACTAAACACAAACCAATCTTTTTTTTTTTTTTTTGTTCATGTAGGAAATTTTCTGCAGCAAACAATCATAAAGCTCTGTTGAAAAGTTCTTTGACATGCACTGTGTTCTATTGACCTGTCAGTTGCAGGTTACAAATTTTTCGCTTCAAGCAAAACTTCTTATCTGTTCAGCGTTTTCAACATGTTGAAGCTAATGAAAACTTTCTTGTAAAAGTCTTTGTATCAAAACCAGAATCGTTATTTTATGATTTGAATATACAATTCATTTGAAAGTTAGTGTAAGGCCATAGACAGCCAGGAAAATAGTATGGTGACTGAATGATGATGCTTTGAATTTAGAAATATCTAAAATAATGTTGGAAAATTTTTACGTGAACCTAAGAAAATAAAACATATTTGATAATATTTCGAAATGATGTCCTCCTGAACAATGTCTTTGATTGTTGAAGAACTGATTCAGATTCACTTGGTACTTACTTCCCTCTCTATCTACCTGCATGTCTCTTCATCCTTCCTCTCCTTCATTCTCTCTCTCTCTCTCTCTCTCTCTCTCTCTCTCTCTCTCTCTCTCTCTCTCTCTCTCTCTCCTTTCGCTCCTTAACTTTCTCTTTTTCTCGCTATTTCTCTCAGTCACTCTTTCTTTTTTTTTTAAATCCCCCCAGGCCTCAGGAAATGTTCTTTCACTCGGTGCCACCTATCGGGCATTATTCTAACGGCCAAATTAATAGACAGCAAGGAGCGGATAACTATGATTACACATCAAATATGGAATTAATACCTTGCCGAAAAATGCTGATGACCTTTCCCATGCCCTGGTCTCAGCATGATCACGTGACATGATAAACCGGAAGTTAATTAGTGACCTACGTCTTTATCTCACGGGTGATAGCAGCTTCAAAATCTTGCATTTTCTCTTCAGTTTTCTTATTTTCTTCATCAAGAAGAAAGGCGTTGGCCTGCTTGGACTAAATTTCACAAGATTTGGGGTTGAAATCAAAACGTGTAATTGACTATAGTGATAGTCACTGGAACCGTCCGGATAGTTTCGTTCCTAGAAGTCAAGCCTTAAAATTATCCATCGAAATACCTATACTTCTTTATTCATAACCTCTTATTTGTCTAAAATGATAAATTTTATCTAATAAAAAGAAAATATCATCAGAAAAAAGCACTAATGACATTGTTAAAAACAAGTGGCACTTCATCATCCTAATATTTAACATCTCCATTGACTTTGTGAACCAATTCGGCACGATATTTATTTTTGCTTCGTCCGGCTCAAGACAACAAAAGCTGGATACCATTTGAAGATCTAACTGACTGCGCAATATAAATAATCAGCAAGACTAACTAAACAACTTTCTAATATTCCAGCGAAAATAACTGTTATGGTCGAAATGTGGAAAAATAACAAAAATAAAAATGATAATCTTAATGAAACTATAATATCCCTCAAGAATTGATAACTTTAGGAAGGCTTGAATGATGAAAATATTAGTTCACATCTTTTATAAGAAATTGAAACACATTAATAGAAATGTTGCAATTAAAAAAAAGTTAGGATATTAAAGAAGTTTAACTTTCAGATATTTTACGATTATGTTTATTTTCGCACCAAAATGTGTTTCTTGTGAATGTTAAAGACACTCATAAGAAGTTTAGCTTTTGAGAGAAAGAGATCTGACAAAAAAAGTGGACAACGAAGATAATAATAACACCCATAACAACTGAAGAATCACACAAAGGAATTTATCTCAGACATAGGAAAGAAGTGAAACTACTCAAAAAACAAGACTTTTAGAATCGGTACCAAGGAAACTAATGGAGTATTGAAATGCTCTCCATGGCATTATTTTTATTGACAGCTACCCTATATTATTGATGTGGATTCGTCTTCACTCGAAAAAGAAAAATACTTAATAAAATTTAATAAGATTTTCGAGGTAAAATTTCTATCTTTTGTCCACTCTTAGACTTTCCTAAAGTCACATAAGGTAATTTTCAGTGATTCAAAGTTCATAAGCATCTCACTGTATGAATGAAGCTATTGTTCTTTTAATCTTTGGTCAGGTTCAATGTTCAACCGGAAGATAAAATGCACCTTTATTTACATATTGTTTTTGTTTTGTTTTGTTTTTTGTTTTATTTCTCAAACATTTGAAAACAACTAGATGGGTTCTATTCCTGTATGAAAGTAGCTGGTAAAAAGATTGGCAGGGTTAGATACAAAGTGGAAAGTGGTTCTTGAAAAAATAATCATCTCAGGCGCATAAACCAAAATTGTTTCATAACGCGTTGAAAATGAATTAAAAGGAAACAAGTATTCTTTGTGGGTTTGTTTTCTATTTTGTTTTGTTTAGTTAATTTATTTTTTATAATTCCTCTTTAGATATATTAACCGGAATCTAAATCTGATTCTGAGATTATTTATTTACCCTCATCTCGTACCAAGCAGCATCATAGGAACTCTTTTTATGTGACTCTATCTCTCTGATATGATTACTATGTTCGAATTCCTCACCAGCATGTGTTTCCGTTGTTTCCCCCGAGACTTCCGATGCTAAACATTTTCTGGACCCTCTCCACTATCTTCCGGTGGAAGTTGAATTCATATTGATAAAAATAGCTGGTTTAGCAATAGCATCGCTGCAATAACAACTACTACTTCTACTGATGATGATATAGTAAATACTGAACCACTCCTTTCTTTTAATTAGGATAATAATAATAATAAGAAGAAGAAGAAGAAGAAGAAGAAGAAGAAGAAGAAGAAGAAGAAGAAGAAGAAGAACAACAACAACAACAACAACAACAACAACAACAACAACAACAACAATAATATATGAGTCATCGACGATGAAATATCGCCAGTAGAGAGATAAGAACAAAACTATAAATTGTATAAATGAATGTAGCAAATGAACTAAAAGAAAAAGTATGAAAATAACAATTGATCCAACACGAAGAATGATATCTTCTTTAACAAAAATTAAAGTTCTTAAGGGACATTAAAATCGTTCAGCAATGCAGGTGACCAGATTGAGTTCTTTTAAACAAACAAAAAAAAAGATCCTGTCGGATTTGAGACATAGAAATCTCATGGAATAAAAGTAAAATCGAAAGAAAATTTTAAAAGAACTGGAAAAATACGAAGACCTTGCCAAAGAACTGTATAAATTATGGATTTTGAAAGCAAAACTCTACAGGGAATGCAACCAGTAATCACGCAAAGGAATTTCCAGGAGGATTTCAAGACCCCCCAGAAGAATCGAGAATGTTTAAACAACAATAGTTTAGAATCAGTGAGAATAATGGAAAAGTATTGTATCATCAAAAAATACTTTACGTCACTTGGATGTCAATAAGTATTAGCCCTAAATTGTTAACGTGAATATTGATATAATGACAGCAGCAAGAAGACCACCACCAATAATCATAATAATAATGATAACAATACTGTATATAAAACAACAGGTAAAACAATACATAAATACACTCTCACACAACACAAATATGTATATATATATAGTTTGAACAATTCTCAATGAGGTTTATACTTATTGGGAAAAAGTACTCAGTATCAGACATAGATCGTATGTAAATATAAACGGAGGTGCCAATGGTGTAATGGTTAACGTCGTAGGAAATGGACACGACGACACGAGTTCAAATCCTGGACAAGACTGATTACATTTCACATAGTACTAATGCCCTTGGGAAAGGTACGAATCCAATTATTCTCCCTTCAGTTATGGGTAAATAGTAGGACAGACTGAGTCCTTCAGCCTTGGTGAGGTAACTAGTGTAGGAGAAGGAAAACTCTGAATTCAAACCTGTTAAACTCCGCTTAAAAATTGACCTTGTGTTATATCCTGCCCGAGTGGAGGGGTTGGCAAATATGATAAATATAAACAGAGTAGACACAGATATCTAAATTACATTGCGACTGCGAGTTTCACGCTTTCTGCAATCTACAGGTTAATTGCCTCGCTCATTTGAAGGATCCCGATTAGAATTAAACCAAAAATCAGTTCCTGTTCCCATAATCTCCACACACACACACACACACACACACACACACACATATATATATATATATATATACGTGTGTGTGTGTGTGTGTGTGTGTGTGTGTGTGTGTGTGTTACTAATTACCATCCTAAGATGATTGAGAGATGGCTTACTCTCCACCGTTTAGAAATGTGATATTATTCTTACTGCTAAGCAATGTACTGTTTATGTGCAGTGTATATTTTAGCTTAATTCCCTGAATTACGTGTCCGTTGCAAGTAAATGAGATACGACTTACAAAAGTGGAAACAATGAAGCGTTTAATTAATAAGCTTCGACAAAAATGGTTAGGGATTCCTATTTCCTTGACTAACGTGGCCTTATACAGTTCGACATCAAAGTTGAAATTACCACCAACGTCAATTGTTAGGGAGTATAAAATTAGTAAAATACAACTCTTTTAAATGTTGCACAATTCTCGTGATTTACTAGTAAAAAGCGCCCAACCGAACGTCGTAACTGGTCAGAAATCGAAGGTCAAAATACTGTTGAAGACACAGAAATATTTAAGATGAAGATACTGTGGCAATTGGCAGATCCAGAGTATATTTCCATTCTCAACGCAGGATGGCTAAAGGAGTTCTCAAGAAATAAAAGAAACACGATGACAAAAAAACTGCCATATCGAGAAAACCATGCGTTACACAACAGTTGTTAGAAAATGGAAACTGTGTATGAACCAGGTAGGAAAATATCAAAGAAAGATGTGATTCATGATGTGAAACCAAATAGGTGGACCCAAAGAGAATGCTAACACCAATCAACATGAAATTGAGGAAGACCAAAAAACCACGTGAGAAGACTGCTAGCGTCAAACCTATTATCACTGCTTTTAAGTATTCATTGAGAAGCGAAACGCAGAGACATATCTATGTATTGCAAGTCATTTACAGGATTCATTGAGGTATGTGAAGCTGTCCATAAAAATCTGTATTGAAAACAACAAATAAATCGTGAGAAAAATAAACCAGTTTATTCCCTTTTGATTTCATTTGTTTAATATCAATTTTTCTTTACTGTCTTAACTGGTCGCCTAACCTGATTTGGTCATGGAAGCGTTACTCGTGTAACGTGTTAACGAAAGGCATGTCTCGGCGGAGTCCATCGCTTTCCAGATCTATAACTGGTTTGAATTCAGAGTTTTCCTTCTCTTATATTGGTTGCTATACTAAAGCTAAAAAGTACTTCTGATTTATTTGCCATAAGGAAAAAATAATTGAATACTTTTACTAAAATTATAAGCTTTATTTAACTTCTGATTTATTTGCCATAAGGAAAAAATAATTGAATACTTTTACTAAAATTATAAGCTTTATGTAACTTCTGATTTATTTGCCATAAGGAAAAAATAATTGAATACTTTTACTAGAATTATAAGCTTTATGTAACTTCTGATTTATTTGCCATAAGGAAAAAATAATTGAATACTTTTACTAAAATTATAAGCTTTATGTAAAATGCAAGCAGCCTCGTTCAAGGTTTGAACTCGGGTAGCCGAACCCATTTCTAATGACGATGACTGTTATGCTTTGGGCGCCTCGGTTCAATAATCAATATACCTTTTGTAAAATGTTCCTAAAGTTTCCAATGATTTCTGAAGAATTGATGACTGTGTCATCACACGGGTCTTATCTTAAAATCTTGCTTTTAAAAGAAAAAATTGGAAAAAGGAAAACGATTGAATATTTTCTTTTTACGGTTTATTTACAAATTAAATCACAAATGACGGCAGGTTGCCTCTATTTCTGCTTCGGAATGAACAAGGTTATTGGGTAGGCTAGACTATGGCAGTGAAGGGTTTTTGTTATGGCGTCTTGCTTCATACAACGATAAACCCCGGCAGATATGGCAGGAAAGGTGTTATATTTGGACCGACAGCATTATATGACTGTTTTTTATCAAATTATCACGGCACGGACTAAAGGATATGGAGGGGAAAGAAAGTCAGATAAGCACTAAAGATTCATAGATACATACATATAGATACACATGAGTGGGGGCGTTAGATTATATATATGTAAATATATATATATATATATATATATATATATATATATATATATATATATATATATATATATATATTGAGTACACCTCTCTATTTTTAGCTACTTGTTTCTTACATTGACCACTTTTATCCTTCACTATAAAACAATTAATCCAATTAATCGTATTCTTTCATTTATAACTCTGTGTGTGTGTGTGTGTGTGTGTGTGTGTGTGTGTGTGTGTGTGTGTGTGTGTGTGTGTGTGTGTGTGTGTGTCAGTGAGTGCATGTGTGTGTTAATATCATTTATTATCAGTAAAAGAATATCTTTTAGGAAGATAAATTGATAGATAAATATTTATAAATATACAGCAAAATAAATAGATACAAAACATACATACAACAAGGAAACTTTATTACGTAAATAACTGTATAGACATATGCAATCTTAAGCCCCACCGCTAAACTTCTACTCATGTACATCAACCTCCGCGTCTATTCACAAATGAAGCTTTATCCAAGCAAGGAATATGCATGTCTGAATATTACCAGTAACTACATAGAGCATACATATATATTAGAATTTTAAAAAATATTAGAAAAGATACACACACGCACATCGAATCAGGATGGAGGATTCTTCATCCATCCTTCTATATGTTTATATATTTACATTTATATTTATTCATTTATTTGTTTTGCCTGATTCCACATTGATTTTTACTACTATTACTACTACTACTACTACTACTACTGCGACTATTACTACTAGTAGTAGTCGTTCTAAGTTGCAGGAGACTTCGTTAGTGCAAATTTTTAATCCTCAATATTGATCCCTCTTATCGGCTATTTTATTGATTTTTTTTATAACTGTTTAATATCTTCAGTTAAATTTTAATTTTTTTTTGTAAAGTGTTGTAACAAGCGTAACAAATACTACAATCATTTCAGACGGAAATTATATACAATGGTAGATTTACCGACAGCAACCCACCTGGAAATTTCTTAGTGGTTCTTTTCTTAAATGGTGTTATTTATTTCAGTAGATATTCTCAACTCCTTCAATAATCAAATACATCATTTTTAAAGAACTTTATTTAAATTTTGTTTTGGTTTTCAGATGTTAAAATAGGTGGGTTTGGGCTATAATTTCAACTACTTGAAATATTAAAGCGAAAGATTATTTTCTAGATTTCCAGTAGATATTTGTCGATACAGCTTTCGAATTTTTACACATTAAAAAAATACACTTTTCAATTTTAATCATTCTTAAAAGATAATTTTAAATAATGCTTTGTAAATCCTTCGGATTGAGTCTTTCATTTTATTATAAGAATTGTCTTATTATAAGAACTGTTCTAGCATTTCTTTGATAACATAAATAAATGCAATAATAGTGAATAGATGTAAATTTTCAATTTGCTTAGGATTTTTGTTTTCGGGTTAAGTGGATCCTTTCTGACTCTTTTGTGCTGGCCCTTTTACCTGTTTTTCTAGAATTTTAGATCCAATTCACCACGGGACAGAGAGAGAGAGAGAGACAGACAGACAGAGATATATATATATATATATATATATATACACACACACACACACACACACGCACACACACACAAATATATATATATATATATATATATATATATATATATATATATATATATATATATATATATACACGGAGGGGTTCACTGTGTAATTGTTATCGTCATAGGAAATGGATGCAGTGGCCTGAATAAGGGTTAATGCATTTCATATTTTTTACCATGAAAATCCTATGAACCAAACAATTTTCCTTCCAGCTATAAGTAAATAGTAGGGCACATTGGACTCTTAAACCTTGGCATTGCACCTGGTCCAGGAAAAGAAAAACTTTGAATTCAAATTTGTTAATCTTCCCTTAAAAATCGATCTTGTATCGCATCCTGCAAGAGCGAATGGCTTGGGTAAATACACACACACACATACACACACATAAAATACACACAGACACACACACACACACACACACACACACACACACACACACAGAGAGAGAAAATAGAGGTCTGAAATTTTCCAGTATCGATTACAATCTTGTCTCTAACAAAACTTGTTGGAGACTATAGTAACAAACCTAAAATTAAATAGTGAGACTAGAACGAGTACTGTAAAAATGAAAGTTTACGATATATGAACAAACGATAAATTTCTAATTTCATTTATTTTCATATTAACATTATATCAGATGATTTTTGATATCAAAAGATAAAAAGAAATCGTCTTTAAAGAGACCAACAAATGCAACACCCAGATAAAGAAGACCAAAGAATATGTCATTGTAAAAAAACAAAATGAGTATCACATTGTGCAGTATATGAATTAAAAAGACAAAAATGTCGAGCTGTAATTAGGGGTGTATGTATGGGGGGTATGTATGGGGGTATGTATGGGAGGTATGTATGGGAATATCCAGTCATTCAATATTAACCTAAAGGAAAATTCCCGTGGTGTTGTGGCTTATGTGTGACATCGTCGTGTGTTCGAATACTGTCATGCAATTACATTCACTTTCGTGCTAATACCCGTTGGTCGAGCTATGAAACCCCTTTATTCCTACAACTATGGGTAAAATAATCGCACTACTGTTCTTCTACAAAAATAACTTTTGTGTAGAATAACCCATAAAGGTTGATATGCCATTAACTAAACACACCAAACCCTATCAAAGAAAATGTTACCTTAGTCTCTATGTGACTTCATGAAGTTTTTTCTAGTGACTCATCGACTTTAAATGATCATTATCAGCAGGTTCATCACGTTTTCTTTAATCTCGTCCACGATATTTCAGCGTCACTTTTAGTTTTAGAAAATCTATAAATTATAGAAATACAAGTTTGGTCAAAAGAGAAGAATGCAATATATAAAAAAACAAACGCAGCAGACAAAAAAATTGGTTATGTCTATTATAGTGAATGTAGCGGCCACACAGTAAACAACATAACTCAATAACATTTCACTGTTGACTGAGTGACCCTACAGAAGAGTTTTTATTCATATATGCGCGGTAAAGTCCCCTTTAATTGCCTGCTAAATCTATATATTTAAAAGTCTGGATACTTTCTGGATTGACCAATTATTTTTAGGTTTTGATCTGGTGCAAAGTAAATTTGGTAATTCTTAACATTTGTTAAGTGTTTTCTTATCTTATAAATAAATAAAGCGCAGCTGTCACATCATCTTAATACTCAGTCCTGTGATTCTCTTAGACTGGTCTTCTGAAAGAGAAAACGAAAAAGGTCCGGATCAACTATGCAGTTGGGGATGTGCGATACCAAAGAAAACAGCAGATTTAAAAACAAGAGATATGAGCATTAAAGTTTGAAAAATATATAGAATAAGAAAAAATTCAGAAAACAATACATTTTATTCTTAAAGTCCATGTTTATTTTAAAGTGAGTTTTCCATTTAATTTGGGCTGAATCCTTTCTTGAAATCAAATTGCATTTTGCCATCTTTTTCTTTCGGTTTTACATGATTTTGAGAAAACATCTTTATTTCTGATCGCCACTCCTCTTCAACTTTATCCCTGGAGAAATACACCCATTTTTTTACTCCAGTGAAAATACCGATATCGAATGGGATTTTTAATCGGACTAGTTTCTAAGGAAAATCCATGTCTTTCTCACTCTGTCGTCTCACTCGTTCTCTAATATATATATAGAGAGACAAACAGACAAGCAGACTGACAGACAGACTGAGATACACACACACACACACACGCACACACATTCAGAGACAGAAAGAAATAGAGAGAGAGAGAGAGAGAGAGAGAGAGAGAGAGAGAGAGAGAGAGAGAGAGAAATATGAATTTATTTTGGACGAAATGTGAAAAGATTGGTATTTCTATTTATAAAGCTTTGGAAGGCATTAGGTTGCTTTAAAATCGAGTAAAGTTAGATACAGCCAAAGTAAGGTGCCTACAAGCTGACAAGATAGATAGATAGATAGATCTGTGATTAATGAATATTTTATTGGTTCATGAATCTACTGGATGTCAAGGATGACGAAGATCTTTTGTGCCAATCTTCCAAGTAAGAATTACATGTCTTCAGAATAGCAACATTTGAAAACTGTTGTTATATCATTGATTTAATTCAAAATAAAAATGCTGAATGAGACCTGCAACTAACTCAGATATTATGCTGATAGATAGATAGATAGAGAAGAGAAGAATTATATATATATATATGTGTGTGTGTGTGTGTGTGTGTGTGTGTGTGTGTGTGTGTGTGTGTGTGTGTGTGTGCTTAAAAATAGATCTGAACAGACTAAAAGAAAGAAAGAAAGAAAGAAAGAAAGAAAGAAAGAAAGAATTTGTGAAAAATAAAGGAAAAAGAAAGATTCTAGGAAAGAAGGAAACAAAAAGATGGAAATAGAGGAAATACAAGAAGAAAAAAGAAAAAGAAAAAAAGGAAAATGAACAGGAAAAAACTGAAGAGGAAGTAAATGACCAAAAAAAAGGAAGATGGAAAAAAGTCGAAGCAGAAGTTTAAAGAAATAAACAAAGAAAAGGAAAAGAGACTTAATAGAAAGAAAGAGAATAAGAGACACAAAAATTAAAAGAAAAGAAAATGAAAGTGAAAGAAAGAAAAAAAAATGAAACAAACAAATTAACCAATGAACGTAAAGACGAATTATCGCAAATTTGCACTAGATCAAAACCACCCAAGGACGTCATGTCACTGAATATTTGCATCACCTATTTTTAAGTTAAAAAAAACTTTACAATCCAAAAGGTGTTTAGAGATTATAATAGCAACTTTTACATGAAGAATCTAAAATTTACTCGTAGACTCTAATTCTCTAAACAGATAATCTTTTACTGGATGTTTTATCTATATACATTTAATTTATTTACTGATCTTCACATAAAGTATTTCATTTGTGAAAACAATTTTATTATTAGTCATTTCTTTCTAAAAATGCCTAAACCATTCAATTAGCAAAGTTGTCAAGGCAATCAGCGTTCTTATTCTTTTTTACGAATGTCTTATTTTCTTATGATTTTATGTAGCTTTGTTAATGGAATCGGCGAACCTTATTCGAATTCCAGCGAATTTTGTGATTCTGAAATGAAACCCCATGATCAGCCATTTTCATACAGAAGTTTCCCTAATTTACAGTTTCATTTCCTCGAGTTTGAGTTTCAGTCCTACTAGTTGGATAGACTCGTCCCTTTTGCTTTAAATTGGAAACCAGTTTGGAAGGAAAACCGTGAATTCATATCAGCTGTACTCCGCTTAAAAACTGACTTCTTACCGGAGAAGAAATGGATTTATACCTTTCCCAGTGGTATTAGTGCTAAATGAAACACAGGTAGCCTCGTCCAAGATTTGACCTCGGATCGCTGATTCAATTTTCAACGACGATAACTCTTACGCAAAGCGCCTTTTCCTTTATCATAAATATGTATAAAAAATACAAAAAATATTTCAGGTTCCGTATTATTTAGCATCTGCATGGGGTTTTCAAACATTTATTTTGCTGATAGAGAGGACGACAAAAAATATCCAAAGTAATAATAAATACAGTATTTATTATTACTTTTGACGTTTTATTTTTATTTTTTTGTTTTTTTTGGATGGTTGGAAAACATGGTCTTTTTAAGACCATGTTTTCCAACCATCCATTGTTCAGTTGTAAATTGATACGTAAAAGAAGGATAATAGGATATCAGTCGAAATGCTGCGTGAAAAACAAAGAAAATAACGACAATAATCAGACAAATATATGGATGTATTTTCCCAGTCCCACCACCGCAAGCAGGGTGTGTCATAAGTTTATGTTTAAGTTTTTCCTTCTCCAAGCTTGGTTGCAAAGCAAACATAAAGAACCCAGTCTAGCCAGCAGGAGAAGGGAAGACAGGTGGATTCATTCGTTTCCCAAGTGCATTAGCACGAAGAGAAAAGTTGGTGTAAGAGTGAAAAGACTCCATTTTAAAACATTCAGGAAGAATGAAAATTATATTGTCTCAAACGTTGTACAGCAAGGATGGCGATACTCGTCCGGGGGAAATAAAAGAAGCACTTAATTAGAGAATTTCACAAGTCCAAGAAAGGCGTTGAAAATGATATATACAAAAGCAATAAATTGTCTTAAAATATTGAGAATAATGAAAATGTTTACCTCTTTATTTGAGCGACGAATCAAAAATTTTGTCTTTTCAAGTTCTTGTCTTAGACACTCATGCATACACACACGTATTTTTAGTCCATGTTTTTCTTATCCGAATCTTTCTATTCCACCGACCTCTTCATTGGCCCTTGTCTGCTAAACACACCAGCCATAAAAACCACACACCCAGCAAGACATTCAACAACTTCTCAACATTTTTTATTCGCTTATCTTTATACCAATTTTTTTTTTGTTTGTTTTTTTTTTGTTTTTTTGTTTTTGTTTTTTGTTGTTTTGTTTTGTTTTTTCTTTGTTTTTTTATTGTTTTTTTTTTTGTTTTTTGTTTTTTTTTTTTTGTTTGTTTTTTTTTTTTTTGCTTTGGTTTTTGTTCTTTCTGCATTTTAGTGAAACAATCTTCTATCTTTATTTTATTTTTACTAATTAGTAGTATTATATTTTATTTACCTTCTATTTAGTTATGACAGTGATTTGATTTCTTCCATCTTTCTGTCTTTATCTCCGGAGATTTTTTCTTCTCATCAATAAAGGATCCTTCTACATTTACAGACGCATTTCGTTTTTCAGCATTCTGCTTTTTGTTAAGTCGCCAGTCCCTCATTCTGCAAATGCTACTTCATTTCATTACTTCTTCAGATGCATTTATTTATCTATTTATTTAGTTATTCATTTTGCCTTCTTTATTTCTTTCCTGACACAAGCTTTTCTCTCTCGTTTTTCTTTTCTTTTTTTTTAATCTTCAATCACCTCCTCTTTTACTGCTTACTGTTTAATGTCGGTTTCATTGTGTTACTATATTTTTGTTTCTTTATTTACGTCATTTATCTTCGTTTCCTCTCCATTCAGTCTGTTTTTAGTCCAACCAACAAGTGGTATCATTACCATCTCTTTTCTTTCTCTGTTTTTCTTTTCCTTATTTTTCCTTCTCTCTCTCTCTCTCTCTCTCTCTCTCTCTCTCTCTCTCTCTCTCTCTCTCAATAGATAGATTGATAGATAGATAGATATCAGCTACTTTTATTCATCCTTTGTGTCTTTTTCTCTACGTTTTCCTCGCTCTTTCATCATCATCATCATCATTTGCCAATCACTCATAGCTGGTCCATCGTGGAATGGGATATTCCAAAGTGGGAACTTTGCTGTTGGGTAAAGGTTAGCGAACTAGACAAGTAGACAATAATTACTGTGTAGTGAATTCAATACATACATGGTCCTCCATAATTATGAACTTATGATTTTTTATTAAGCTTTTCTCAGTCAATCGCATAGGCCTCAGATTTCTTACGGTACCTGCTTTTACTATCTAAGTACTTGCCTATCTAAGTTCTGAGCAAGCTCCTTCTTGTTAAACTTCGGTAATATTACAGGAACCGGCACTGTCAATCTGAAAGTCATTGCCAAAGTAATCAAGTGCAACAAAATAGATTTTTACTTAGATAATTCTGTCATGAGAGTAAAGTAATTATCGGATTCCTTATACAAATAAGGGATTTTGCAAAAAGATGACCATTAATGTATACAAAACGCTTTTTACATTTTATAAATTGAGCTTGATATATTAACGACTATCGAAATGTTTTTTTCTCTTTTTAATCAGCTCATAGTTCATAGAGAACATGTATGTAATTCCGCTATTTTTACAGCTCATGTAATGTTCAAAATATATCTTTTGTTGATCTTAGCAACCCTAAAAGTTTTTGAATGCGAGTTAACTTCCCCTTTTAAAGCCCTAAATCAGCTGCTGATGGTCGTCTATCTTAAAATTGGGTTATTTCAAGGGAAGCGGCGTAACCCTTAGAAATATTAAGCAAGTGGTCCGATCAGATACTGTTTTATTTCTTTCACTAGCCGAATTCTGAAAGAAGTGAACGACCCAATCAAGAAAGTATCATCTCGGAGAAAGAAAATTCTTGGATTATTGTGTTAAACAGAAATCGAATAAAAACTCATAAGGAAACTGTTGGAAATCAAACTCTGCTGCAAAAACCTAATCAAAAGAATAAATACCTGGGCAGTCACCCTTACAAAGTACACTGAAGCCTCCATAAACTGGATAAAAGCTGAACTCAAAAATCTTGAGCAAAGAAAGAGAAAATTGAAAACTCTATAAACCCAAGGAATTATGTCGACGCATTAAAAGAATAAAGAGAAATATGACACAACAGAACTGAAGATGATTTGAAAACTACACAAAACAGAATGAAGACCAATTGATTACAAGTAAACAATGCCACAAAAATAACACGAAATTTTACAGAAAAACGGTAATTAAAAATTTAAAAAAAACGTAATTAAAAATCAAAAAGACGAAAATGGGAAGAAAAAAATAACATTAAAAATTCAGAAGATAAATTAAAGAAATTGCTCACGGGATACCCAGTGGAAACCTAAAAAAAGAAACCGAATTACTGTTAATAACGGTGAAAAACATAACCAATTGAAGGTAAAGATGAAAGCAAACTGTTACGGGAGTACAAGAACAGGTACATCAGATTCTTGTCTTTATATATATATATATATATATATGTATCATGTCATGCCGCTATCACGGATATCCCTGGCCCTCTCTCGCCACTCCTCCCAATCGCTCATCGCTTCTGGTAGGTCCTCAGGGCTACATCCCGTATCCTTACAGAGTTGCTGTATGTAGATTGTTGGAGCTGGTCGTCCTGCTTTTGCTCGACCATATGAGGAGGTCCATAGGAGTACATCACTTATGAGCACGCCCCTGTTTCTCCAGCAGTGTTTGGTTCGTCTAACTTCTCCAGCATGTTTGGTTCGTCTAACTTTGATAGTTTTCGTGATGGGACGTAGGTGGCCGTACAGTTGGGACTTTGTGGGGTGTTGCCGCCATGACTTGTTCAAAATTGCTCGCAGCATTCTTGTGTAGTTGCCGTCAAGCTTTTTCTCCATGCGTTTAGTTAGCGTCCCTGTAGTGCATCCATATAGCAGTATCGACACGACCGCTGCCTGGAAGAAACTGCGTTTCATTTTATCGGTCAGGTCTGATTTCCATATGACCGATAGTCTATCGGTAGCTGTCCATGTCTTCGTTAGCCGTGTGTCGATGTCTTTTTCGGTTGATGAGACACTGCTTCCTAGGTAAGTGAACTTGTCTACAAGTTTCAGAGGGTTACCGCCTGGTGTGGAAATGTCGCCTGTTTGATTAAAGCGCATGTATTCCGTTTTGTGTGCATTGACATGGAGGCCAATGTCTGCGGCAGCTCGTTCCAGACTATGCAGTAGTGTTTCGGCTTGGTTGGGTGTATTTGCCAGAATCGCTATGTCAATGGCGTAGTCGACGTCGGTAATTGTTTTTGCGAGGTACCTTCTGCTTCATTTCTTTGTCAGCTCGAAGCCGTTTTCTTTGATTTTATCAATCGATGTTCTAAGCACGTAGTCTAGACAGATGATAAAGAGGTGTGTCTCCTTGCAGTACTCCTGCTACAATGTCGAAGTATTCTGTGTCTCCCTCTGGAGAACGTACTTTCACTTTGGTGTTTCTATAGAGAATCGTTATTGCTCCGACGGTCTCTTTTGGTATGCTGTATGCTCGTAGAATTTGTTCCATCTTCCCTCTGTGAATGGAATCAAAGGCCTTGGTAAAGTCGACAAATAGTATTGTCGCCTGTAGGTTTTTTGGCGGTACGCGTTCAAGGATTCTACGGATAGTTAATATTTGTGAGGTTGTGGATCTATTTCTTCGGAAGCCATTTTGGCTTTTCCTAAGAATGTTGTCAATTTTGGGTTCTATGCGGTTTCGTAGTAGGGCATTGTATATTTTGGCCGCTATAGATGTAAGTGTTATACTTCGGTAGTTCTAGTCTAATCCGAGGTCACCCTTTTTAGGGAAAGGGAGGATGCATCCCTTCATCCATCTGTCAATCGGATTTTGATTTTAAACTGCGTTACAGTGTCGGATATATAACAAGACCAGAATCTGATTAAAGAATCTGATAAAGAATTTATGATTAATTTTTTTTTTTTTGTACTCGGTTCTATCGAATAGGAACATTTTTTAAACAAATTAATTTGTTGACAGGTAATACTGCTCCAGGTCAGTGTGGACTTAGGAGTAATGGCGATAAAGGAGTTCTCTACACTCTACAGATATCCAGATTTGGAGCCTCACAATTAAATGCAGTTTAGTGTCATAACCAGGATACTCCTTTTTTGTGAGGCAGGGTTCTTAACAACACTTCTAACCCCCATCGTCTGGGTAAGATTGTTTGATTCAATTGTAGTTTGTAGAAAAACTAATGTTTCAACAATTTGAATTTACCAGTCTATAGTGCATGTTCCCCTAGAAAACCAACGCCCTCCATTGGGAGAGAGATCCACTCCTCGCTGAGAACTACTGATCTAACTCTATCCTCGTAATATTTTTCTACCATATTCAGAAGAAAAGTCAAAGTGTTTACCTCTTCGTCAAATCCATTGGCCATTATGAATTATTTTTCTGACGCTAAAGATAAAATAGACTGGTAGCAATAGAAAAAAAACTGAAATAGACACTTGTTTCTGTAATCAAAACAGACGTTAATACAATCCACTGCTTGTATCCACTTGTCGGCTTTACGTTCTTCAGATAATCGTATGTGCACATCGCCGCCATTACACAGTGAACTGTTATAGCAAAAGTTAGATTGAAATGTTGGTTTTGATATAATAATTAAGAATACTTATGGCACTCGCGATGGCGTCAGAGGTGACCCTTACTGTAAATATAACTTTTTCTATAGTTAACTCTGATAAGTCACTGGCCAATGTTTCTGAAAAAAGCAGAGCTACAGTTTAGTTTCCGCTAAACTTTGCTTCCATCAAAAAAGCTACTAAATTACCACAGGAGCTGTTTTTTTAATTCTAAATAAAAAAAACAAGAAAATATAATGTATACTAGCCAAAATACCTGTTCTTTCGTGCAACATTTTATTTTGTTTTTATTGTTATGCATTTATTTTATTTGCAAGATTAGATTTCAATTTTCAATCATGAAATAAATAAATAAACAAAACGACCCTGATTGATTTTGGTTTCATATTTTTAGATACTAATACCCACCACCCACCATCAAAATACGGAAATGAAGTGTGGGTGTGTATATCGGTATTTATGTTTTTGTTTTCATAATAACCGTCAACAAACAATTTACTGTTACTTTCTCATCTTGTGTCTCTTTACTAGTGTGCACTGTTTCTGTAGATAGCGTGTTTTCAAAGAAAATTTAAAGATCTAAAAATTAATATACTTATTAAATCGATTACAATTTGGGGGTTTCTTAAAAACGTTATACCCAAAACAATTACTTATATGAAAATGAAACTATAAAATTACAAATGAATAACACAAAATATTGCAAACCTTTTTTTCAATCATTATGCAAAACGGTTATGGACATGCATCCAGAAATTCGCATTTATTGGTGTATGTGAGTACACACGCGCACACACACACACACACACACACACACACACACACATATTTATATATATGCCAGACCAAAGATTATTTCTTTAAATAATTTGAATATTATATACATGGTCAGCTGATTGACCATAGTAAGCAAGCAAATAGCCTGCTCATTAGCATATATTAATGTGCAAAACCTTACACCTGAAAAAAGGCGGAAAGCGCACAAATCAAGATGGATCCAAACAACAAAGATAATTGTCGAATGAAATTCTGAAGCTCTGATCATATTTTAATGATTTGATTCCTTTCGACCATATCTTTTGTATGACAACATTTCGGCTGGTATTTACTCAATCCTTTTCACCATGGGTAGGATGTGACACCAGTTCGATTTTTGAGCAGAGTACAGCTGGTTTGAGTTCAGAGTTTTCCTTCTCCTAGACTGAATGCCAAACCAAGACTAAGCGACCCAATCTGGCCTATTTACCTAAATCAAGGGGATGAAAAGATGGATTCGTGCTTTTCCCAAGGGAATTACCCTGGAGTAAAACGCATATGACTTCGTCCAGTATTTGAATTGAGGGCATCAAATCCAAAGACAAGAACCATGACACTATGAGTATCTTCTTTAAATGATTGTCGTCGTATTTCGACTATTCATATTCCTGTTGTATCTGATGCTCTTCATAAAATGAAAATACGAGATTTAAGAACTTCAGACAACGTTAAAAAGCACAGAAACTGCACAAACTTTATGATATTACTAAAAAGATGTCTAGCCTGCTGCTGAGAGAGAGATTTAGACTATGCTAACTATATCCTTGCAGAGGTGTGAGACCCTCCTCGCCAAAAATGTGCTGTTCTGGTTATGACACTAAACTGCATCTGGTGGTGAGTCTCCTGTTCTGGAGCGCTGGCGATTTTCATATTGCTCCGAGATTTACTCTGGCCTGGAGTGGTAATACTTGTTAGGTTTCCATCTATGAGTTAAATTGGACTGTTAAAAAAATATTCGACTGGACCGTGCGCAAAAAAAAAAATCCTCATAAGCAACAACTACGCAAAAATGCAAATATAAACATGACTCCTGGAACTAGGCATAAAATAACCCTACAAGGGTTGTCATGTCATTAAAATCAATCAATTTAAGATTAGAAAGAATCAAAGTTATTTTTGTTTTTTAATCGACTGGCCGTACCTGATAAACCTTTCGCCGACCTTTCTATATTTTTCATCTTATGTAATGCTCTTCATTTCAATAATTCCAGCTCTTTTGAAAGTTTCCATGAGCGAATGGACGTTTTAATGTTTTAACAGATCTAAATCAACAACTAATGCTCTTCAGCTTTTCAATTTTTATGTCAAAGGACAAGTCACTACAGGCAACTTTGTTATTTCGAAGGAGAAGTGACTGCCCAATAGAGAGTCAATTTTGCTCAGACCAGAATCTGTGTTGTAAAAGTACATCGAGAGAGATAGAGGTGGATTAGGGAGAGAAAACTAAACCTTGCTAATATTAACAAAAAGAAAAGAATTTGTCAACTAATGGGCTTCACTGTTCCAGCAAACCGCACAATGAAAATAAAGAAATACAAAAACCCGCATAAATACCTGGAATACACTAGAGAGCTGAAAAAGCAATGAAATATGAATTTAACTTAAATACTTGAATGCTAATAATTATATCCGCTATTATAACATCTGGGGAAAAAAAGGAACAGCTAAGTGATATTAGTAATGATATGATATACATTCTAACAATCATAAAGATCATGAAATTGGTAATATAATTTATGTATAAATTAACACCTCTTCACAGATTCTGAATGCACTATTTGTACCTGAGTCAAATTGTATTTCAAAAGCAGATAATATTAATAGTAATAATAATAATGTAGAGGAGTTATATATTTTCTTTAGATGTTTAAATGAAAAACGCTTTGGTGTAAAGATTTGTTTAAAAAGAGTATTTTTGATCCTCTCTAGATAAGGCGATGAACGCCGCAATGATCAATAACATATGCTTCAAAGAATAATGATAAGATTCTTAATCAAATTATTCCCGCAATAATAAGAGCAAGATATCTCAAACTAAGCTTAAAGCCCTGCCAGCGGGATTAGAATACGCTGAAAATATCCCCAGTTGATGGGTATACCCCCACTATAAAGGGTTGGGGTTGTATATAGCACTAAACTGCATGTGATGGTGGGGCTACACTTCTGGAAATCTAGGGAGTATGGAGTACCCCTTCATTGCCATTACTCCCAGGTTCACTCGCATTCGATAGGATCGTGTGAAAAATATCTTTTTAAGAAACACAGGAAGTTTAAATAAGAGCGTATAATGAGCGCTATTCCGGAATCTCTAAGCATAAAATAACCCTAGACGGGTTGACATACTATTAAAATCAATTAACCAAGCGGCTCAACTTACAAAATTGATTCTGCATACTTTTCTGTTTCGTAAAATCTTTTGCTTACTTTTAACAAATATTGTGCAATCGTTTCACTCATTGTCACTTGATTGTTTTAAACCATCAATTTAGCGTTTATGTCAGCCTTTCTAAAAATTGAGCCTTAAGCGACGTTTTTTCTTTGTTCAGTTTGATGGATAAAAATTAATATATTTCCAAATTTATTGGATTCGATTTTTGCCTTTTATCTTTATTAATAACACAAGGAAATTGTAAACGTGTATTTGAGAAGAAAAGCTTTTTATCAAATTATAATGAATCTTAAATTACGTTATGACATGCAAGTTGAATGAATAGTATTTTAGTCAGAGGAGACAGATAGATAGATAGATAGATCGTGTATTTAACATTATTTTGATTTGTAAATGCTTACAATTGATTTTCATTGGCATTAAAATTTTCTGAATAACATGTAGTCGCAGTTATTTTTGTAAATCGTGATATCACAGGTAGGATTTATTGGAAAAATACACTAAAACGTTAATTCACTCTACTGATTGCGCATATATATATATATATATATATATATATATATAATATAAATTTTGATTTTAAAATTTTAATTGTAGATTTTGAATTGAATTTAAGATAAGTATTACTGTAATCTTTACGTAAGGTTATTAAAAAATATAATTCCCTAAATTATTATTAAATCTGGAGTTTTATATTGAAAAGTATTTAGAATTTAAAAATTAAAAAAATTAATTTATTGTAAAAAGTGAGTTTTGAATATAAGTCCAGTTGCATTATTGCGATTCCAACCGGTAATAAAAAAGAAAAACTGAAAGTGGATAAATAGAGAGGAAACTCTTCACCCTCTTCTGGCCCCTCCCACCATTCTTTCCTGTGTCTGTTCTGGCTGTAATTATTTTATCCATTAGCTCTGAAGAAATCCTGTTATTTTTTGGTGTTATTGATTCATATCAATACCAATAACAAGATGGAAATGAATTTATAATCCTAATGTGACCGGTTTTTGTTTTTCTGAAAGGTATATATATATATATATATATATATATATATATATATATATATATAACAAAAGAGAAAGAAAACCGAGTTGCAATGAAATCAATATTGAAATGTGCCCATACGTTTGTAGAAGCGATTAGAGAAGCAAATCAAAAATCGAGCTCACAAGTCAGATTTCACCAAAAAGATATTGGGACAAACGGATAAATCTATCCGAGGACACACACACATACATACATGTGTGCGTGAGAGAGAGAGAGAGAGAGAGAGAAAGAGAGAGAGAGAGAGAGAGTATTTGTAACATACTTTCAGGAAAGGTTATTTATTAAGCTTGCATAAATGTGATACAATGTCAAATGTATCAGGGTACTTAATGAAAATCGAACTCATAATGGCCTGCATTGCACAAGATGAGGTGCCCAGGGATAACACCAGCAAAGAATATAAGAAGGACCACTGAGAAGGTCTATTCAATTGTTACAACGTCACAAATAAATGGGATAGGTACCTGTAATGTTGGGATGGGTAGAATGACATTATCACGTCAGAATACAATACAGAGTCATCTCTCCTAAAATTGGTCGAACGTGTCGATAACAACGTAATTTTCACATCAAAATTGAACTGAATCGGCCCATTAAGAATTCTCTACAGTATACAGCATTTTCTTTGCTTTCGATATGTGTTAGCAGTTTAAGAAATAATCGTCGAGCTTGAACTATCAAAAACGTTGTCCCAACGTTCGTTTGAATTTGAAGATATCATAACATCATATATTTCAAGTTATCCTCATTGAATTAACAATTCATTATTTAGACTTTATACTCTACCTGCTGCATTTCCATCTAACATTTACACGATGAAATAGAAAACTAACAAAGTCTGGTGGTATTCTAAAATACTGCTGAGGCACTTTGAGAATTGGTAATGATGCTCTGGCTCTGAATCTTTGCCAGACCCTAAAAATCATCATCTGAAAACGTTGTTTGCCACGCAGTTTTTGCTGTATATTATAATGTCAAAATTATATAATCAAGAATTGAAGGTGCAGCAGGTCGAAGGGGCAGAATTAATTATTGAAATCCAAAGTAATTAGAAAATTGATATTATCAACCAACCACCCGGTCTCAGATGAGAGAAAATCCATATAAGTAAGATTTTTTGTCCAGGGAGAAAGACTAGTCGAAGGACTCTGGCCATGCGCTAGACTGCCCAGGGTGCAGAAGCAGAGAAAGCCTAAGATAAAGAAAAAACTTTGAAAGAGGCGAAGAAAAGCCTAAGATAATACGACACTTTGACAGAGACAGACAAAGCCTGAGATAATTCATTACTTTGAGATGGCTTTGCACCAAACTGCCCAAGGTGGAGAAGTGAAGAGAAACTGAGATAATACGATACCTTGAAACGCCATTGAACTAGAATCGCGAATAAAAAAGCGATGAGAAACTGAGATAACATGATACATTAGAGACCAGCGTGAGACGGCTAAGAGAGTCTATGATATTCTGACTCTTGACCCTGTACCAGACTATCAGGAAACCAAGAGAAGCTAGAATCCAGAGACTGAGGAAAGCGAACATAATACGCTACTTGAAATCACCTTGTACCAGACTATCAAGAAACCGAGAGAAGCAAGAAGACAGAGACAGAGAAAGGCAAACATAACCACCACTTGAGATTGCTTTATACCTGACTATAGAAAGGAAGAAGAGAAAAGCCTAAAACGTATACAATAATTTGTGAGGCCTTGTGCCTAAATCTGAATGCCGAGAAATTGACTGACAGTTAATTCGTCAATAAAGTCTCCATTCTATTACAACCATCTATCGAGAAGGGTTGATGTATGTACCATTTTAAAGACTTTTCTAAAACTAAGTATTATTCTTGTTACTAAGTATTATTCTTGTTACAAAGCCGTGTCTTGCTTTCTGTTTGTTGGCGTTCGACTTTTTTTACTTCCTTAATTGTGCGGTCTCATCCGCCCACTCAACGACTGGCGACTTCAATTAGCGATTGATCTGCTGTCCGGGTAAAAAACACAACTGCGGATTAAAAGCGGAATCGCCTCACTGTTTGAGGAAGGCAGATGTACTGCCCCATTATAATAACCTTATAATATTATTTAGGTAACAAATTTTTTCAACAAAACATGATTGAGAGGTTCTCAATCAGATTTTGTTAAAAGAAATATACAAAATTCTTTTTAACAAATATTTTGACATTATTTATTTTTGACGTCTCACGAGATTTCTTAAGTTTGATTCAAGTTTAGATAAAAATAAAGCAACTATCCGAAATTTTCTTGCCCGTGGTGTAATGGTTATCGTCGCAGGAATTGGACACGGCGACACGAGTTCAAATCCCGGACTGATTGCATTTCACATAGCACTAATACCCTTGGGAAAGGTATGAATCCAATTATTCTCCCTCCAGCTATGGGTAAATAGTAGGGCAGACTAGGTTCTTCAGCCTTGGTGAGGCAACTAGTCTAGTAGAAGGAAAACTCTGAATTCAAACCTGTTAAACTCCGCTTAAAAAATTGACCTTGTGTCATATCCTATCCGAGCGGAGGGGTTGGGTAAATAGGATCCGAAATTTTCTTGCCAAGCACTTTCCATCATTATTCAGCTAATATACCTTCATGTACTATTAAAATGTTCTTGTAAAATCATGACTGAAGTTGGTGATGAAATTTCAAATTTTTAATGAAGACATTATTTGAAAACCTAATTGGTACAACGAGTATTAGTTTGGTTTCTTGAGTTATTTAATGCTAAAGCTATCCTTCTAGAAGCACAGTAGTGGTAGTATCTCACCCCTAGCTGAAGGTAAGGAGGTTCATGCTTTTCCCAAGGGTTGAAAAAGTGAAGATAAGCATGAGTTCGAAACCGCTTACTACAATGTCACAGTCCAGCACGTTTACCACTCTGCCTCAGGGATAACCTTAAAAAAAACAAGACATTATTATTAAAAAATAATGTCTAATTTATTAGAATTTATGCCATCGAATTAATGAAGAATAAAGTTTAAAAAAAACGTTTAAGCTAATTCACAATCCTATTTTTTCCATACACAAAGATAAAAGAAAAACACACAACATGTGCAAAAACAAAAAAAAAGAATACAAATCATAAACCAAAAGAAAATGGTTAATCACTTAATATTACTGAAAATCTCGACAAGAAACTTTCACAAAATTTACAAATCTCCAAATTCCTATTGTAACAAGCACATGGAAAGCGATCAAATGTAGAATTAAAAAAGACAAAAAATATGAAAGATACATTAAAGATACATTGGAGAAATATTACGATCTTTTTAAAAGAGAATATATGAACACAAGAGATAATTAAAAACAGATGAAAACCTTTCTGCTCTTTTAAGGCAAAAAGATTACAATTTTGAAAGAAAAAAGTACAAATCTCATTTTAGTCCCAATCTTTAGAATCCGCACTATTATAAATGCCTAACAACACAATTATTATTTCAATATTCTCCGTTTTTAGCCAAACTGATATTAAAACAAAATAGAATTCTTCGAAACTAAATTAACACAATCTGAGTAACTCTACTATTTTTCTTTGTCAATGATATGATTGCTTTTAACGGCACGCCAACTTGACAAGGATTATTTTATGACTAGGCATTAAGGAATCGCATCATATTCACATCTTTTGTGCAGTTGTTTCTTTAGAATTTTTTCTTTTTTTTTTTTTTTTTACCCTGTCCTGTCGAATAGGAATAATTTTAAAATCCATCAATAATCTTTTTTTATGTTTTGTGGTGGTAGTAATAATAAATAACAAACTATATCATTTTTCAATAATGATTTTTATCATATTTCATAATAATGACAGTTTGCAAAAACCGGATTTTCAAATAATTTTCAGATTTATTAAAGTCTGTTCTCGTGGCGATTAAGTAAAAAAAAAAAAAGCCTCTCCCCATTTTTAAGGAATGTGGTCATTACACTGGGATGACCACATGCGTCTTTCGACTGATCAATGCTTTGTCAATATTTTCTGTGGCTACATTTAGAAATCCTCAGAACCGGGATTGATGCAACCACGTTGGAACTTTTTGTGGCGAGTAGAGAGGAATGAGTGGCCCAAGATGTTGGCAAATCCAAGAACGACACATCTCTTTGCTAACAATAACAATATAATTTTCTTATAGTAATATGATTATGTAATCATAAGAATAGTAAAAGGTTCTACTACCGAGTGTAAAGACCAAGTGAGGAATTTGGCAGGTTCTTTTGCTTTAAACTAATTAGCATGTAGGTTTTTAAGCAAAAAAAAACTGGTCTCGGTGCTGTTCGAAGAACTTTAGAGGTCTGCAACTTTTCATTGGCGTTTTCTTCAAGCGACAAGGTCTTCTTGTTGCGGGTAAGGTCTTTTAACGGTAGTATCTCCCTTAGTCTCTTTTCCCAAGTTAAAACAGTCTCGAAGCCCACGTCTTATATTTGTAGCAATGAACACATCTGATTAATCTGCCAATGAGGACTTAAGTACCTTTCAGAAAAATCGAGGGGAGAAGTAAAAAACCTTCGATCCCTTTTTGACTGGACGATACGTCTTCTTATTGCATTCCCATTTGTTTGATTACGGATTATGTTGCATTCTCACTGGCCAGCCAATGGGGGTTTAGCTTCCATTCATAGAAGTCAAAGGGAGGAGCCAAAAAAAAACCCTCAACCCCTTTTTGATTTCTACTGCCTGTCGATTTAATGCATTTTGGAAGGTCATGCGGTGCACGTCATACTCTCGACCCAAGGGTAGCACCTGCTACTTTTAACAGCTTTGATATACTCACCAACTTAGTAGATCAAGTGACCTTTGATTAAATTTGTAAATTCTCGTTGTGTTTAAATTAGAAAACTTCGAAATGTTTAATATAACGAAGAAATTAATTATTAAAATGTTTAATATACGAAGAAATTAATTATTTCAACTATTCGACTTTTGGTAACAGTCAGTTTCTGGCCAATGTAATTAAGTGCTCCTCATGTATTGTGTATCCCGTTATATACTGTAGTTTGAGGTGTGATGAAAAGAGTGATCTACTTTGAGGGGAATTCTGCAAAAACATCTACTTATATGTACATATATATATTTAGAGGAATTGATATTATATTAATTAAATTACCATGACTAGAGAACCCAGCAAACACCCAGGTGCGACATGCGAAACACCTCAACCGCTGTTTCGACCTTATTGGGTCTCATCAGTAGTGCACATCGAGATCTCCACCACTAGAGATCGAACCAGCAACCCCATAATGCAGGAACCGAACTTCTACCAATGGGCCACCAGTTTAGCGATGCCAAATCAACCAGTCATGGTAAGAAAGCGCTGTCACTAAAACATTCATGGGTCACATTTGTATCGATTTGTGTTCCATCAAACTTTTATATATATATATATATATATATATATTAACAGTGTCTTTATAATAATATGAAATAATATGCTTTCGTGGTCCATCTTTTGAAATTTCAATGTCTTTAATTAACGCTCCAATGTTTATCTATTGCTGGAGAGTTAAATAGTTACTTAATAAGATTAATTGATTGATTGATTGATTGATTGATTTTAATGGCATTTCAATCTGTCTTGGCTTTTTTTATACCAAGAGGTAGGGAAATCGCGTTCATACTTAGATTTTTGTCGTTGTTTCTTATGAGTTTTTAGTCTTGTTTTTTTTTTTTAATTTTTTGCACACGACCCGATCGAGTACGAAAAATTATCAAATATTTGACTCATAGAAGTGCTACCATTCTGAGTGGGTTAAGCTGGGAGTGGACCTGGAAATAATGGCAATGAAGGAGTACTACTCATTCCCCAGATCTCCAGGACTGCATCCTCTCCATCAGGTGACGTTGAGTGTCATACTCAGGATACCCCATTCTGAGGATGTGGTCTTACCCATCTGTAGAGTATACTGTTAATGTATTTAAGCCCCATTGAGAGGATGAAATAAAATAAGAGGCTTAAATGGTTCTTTGCTCGTATTGCTGTTATCTATTTTTGCATGTTTATTCAGTTCTAAACAGATTTACTAATTAATGTAATCTATTTTTGAAGCAAGATTTATTATTGTAATAAATCAAATAAGAAGAATGGTGGTTCCATCTTTTAAAAAGGGTTCGGCGTTGCTTTAATTGACGCTCATCTGTGTATCAATGTAAGCACATGTCATCAATATTAACGTCTTGCATCATATAGATTAATTCGTTTTATAATTATTTTCAAAATAAAATTAATTTTCTATTTGGTTTTGACAATTGAAAAATATTCTACACGGGCGTTACCTGCTTGAATCACTGAGTGTAAAATAATTTGAATGGCCAACGTTTCAAAATAACCATCGTTTTTCTATCAACTTGGCGGCAATGAAAGGTTCGTGAAACGAAAGAAATATGTCAGGTTAATGGACTTGGAATTGATTATTGTAGAAACTAAAAAACTTGATGATGTTGAATAGGAAAGACGCGTGTTGAGCAAAACATGTCGACATCAAAGAAATACAGTAAATCGTCTGCCTCTGGCGAAAATGTAAATGAAATTTTTTGTGTGTGCGTCCGTGTGTGTGTGTGTGTGTGTGTGTGTGTGTGTTTTCCTATTTTGGTTGGGGGAGAGCCCGATGTATTTTGAAAATAAAAAATTATAAAAAAAGTGAATTAACACAGAGGCAACTGATAATTTCAGTCAACCTAAAACTAAAATTTTTCACTGAATATTCATTGAAAAATGAAAAAAAAATTATTTGATAAGAAACGTTGATACTGATTAGGATTATATTGAATAAATGAAATATTCTAAAGTGTCGATACAATGTTTAATCCTATCCATAATTATGAATTGATAGTCACTCCAATAATTATAGAAGTCCTGAAATTGTTAAAAAATCCAAGTTAGAAAATATAGACATTTGAATAAAGCGATAATTTGTATAAACAACAATAGTGCTAAATCCAATAAGTTTCAAAAGCGTATTTCATAATTCTGATTCTATTTTGTATTTGGAAAGGAAATAACTAAAATAAGAGTTGGAAGCGAAGTTAGAAACGCAATTTTAAACACATTGTCAAGATGTCTTTATTTCAAGTTTTTTTTAAGTTTACTCAACTCTTTATATCCTATGTAATTCATCCACTATTTCGTTTACAAGACTGATAAGAATTTAAGAAAATGGGTTTCATATGAACTTTTGAAAAAGAAATTAATTTCTAGTTCTGTTAGATGATTTGTAATCTGCCAATCATTTCGAGGAATTGCATCTGATTCTTCAGTTCACAAATCATGGCCTCAGAATTTTTCTTTTTCTTTGTTTTCTTTGATTTTCATTCAGTGATCTCTTGGAAGAGCCACGTCTAAAATGAAAATTCTTTATTTCATTTATTGAATTCAACAAATCCGACTTTATGGATTCAGTGATAATGGGTAGGTTTAGTTTTCAAAGTTCTGAATATTCTAATCTATTTTCGTTTCTGAAATACTCAAATTTTCTTTGATACCTTTAGTTTATATAGTGAAACCAACGTCGTTTGTACTATTATCAGTGTATGACACCTCCTACCCAGTCTAGTTTGTTGTTATAATGAATTGAAATTTCAAAATAATTTTACATTTGGGTTAAACAAAGTAATCGATATGATTAAAGTTTTTTAAAATGTCATTTGAAAAAAATGATATCCGACGATCTTTTAAAAAACATTTTTAAAAGATCGTCGGATATCATTGCGATATCCGTTTTGGTTCTCTTATGTTCCACAAGATATAATAAAATCCTGGTATCTCTAATTGGAAATAAATGAACATTTTATTTTTTACAATAATGTTTGGAGTGTAATTACTTATTGGTGATACTATATGTTGCTGAAATCAATTTCTTTTAAATCATTACAAAAAGCGGAACAGTAGAACGCGGAAAGAAGTTAGAAACAACAGAATAATATTCGTATTATTTACTCGTTGTGATTTCACACCAATGTCAAGAAATCATTTGATCACGTCAACATGTCTTTCATTTATTTTGTTCTTTTCCAATTGGCCTGGAATCTTTTTCATTTATTTCTCTTTGGAAATTTCAGGTATTTTTCTAACTTTTCACTTTATTTCAGTTTTCATCTGTTGTCTGCCAGAGCAACAATATCAATAATTTAACCAAGTATTTTTTTAAAATGAATAAATTTGGTTCCCTAATCTGAACTGAGTGATCTATTTGGATTCCTCCAGGATTTTATAGTTTATTTTCTCATAGACATATGCAATTCTGTTTTATTTCATACCAGTAATAACTGGTTACCTTTACTGAAGTCCGAAGGTGGGCAAATTTCTAAAGAGCTCTCAATGACTCTTCCAAGTTTTTAATACTGTATCAATCTCAATTTTTTGTTCTGACCGCTAGTTGATCCATTCTCTCTTCCGTGTTCTTTCGTGGGGATTATTCCAAGGGCTACAATTATGATTGTTTCATAACATTTTGAGTTTTGGGGGAAGGTTCAGGTATTTATCTAGTTTTAAATTTTTTTTAAATTTTTCCCTCAATGGTCCGCTGGAACGATAAAATATAGTAGTACATGACATGTTAGTTTCTTGTTAATTTTGTTGTCTGGTCTTCTGGTCGGGATTTGGTGGCCCGTTTCTGTCTCAAAATCCCAGAGAATTCAATGCGTCTTATTTTCTCGGACAAATTCTTGTTTGTGCATAAACCATTATTCATCATAGCCAAATTTTAACCTTTAATACAGTTCCCAGTAAATCCCTATTCCCACCCAGTCATGTCTACTCTTGTATTCCTTTTATTCCAGTTAATTTCATTTGCATACAATTTACTGTTTCATCTCTATTATTACATAACTTACACTTGTTATTCTTTTGTGTATTATCAATTTTTGTTTTGATATAATTAGTTATCATTTTCATTTTTGTTTTCCTTTTTGTTCTTTTGTTATTTCTGTTGATATTGCTGAATGCTGTAATCTGTCTTTCTTTGCTCTTTTTGTATATTTTTCGAATTGTTGTATATACGAGATCTTCAATTGAGACGAGTCCTCTTTTTCCTTCTTTTCTTTTTGACATTAAGTCTGTCAGTCATTCATTGAATATAAGACCTTATGCATCATTATATGATTGATATCCGATACATTTTAACCTCTGAACCATCTTCAATCCCTTGAAATTTAGTTTTCATGTCATTTTATTTTCGTCCCCAAAATCCGTTCTAAATTTGCTCAGGTTCCTTTCAAGATTCAAAGAATTTCCTTTCATCATTTTCGAATATATTATTGGTTTGCTTTTTGTTTTGTTTCATTTGTTTCCTTTGTTTCTTTTTTTGTTTGCTTTTATTTATTTGTTTGTAGTGTTGGCTTTAGTTCCGGTATTTTTGAGTCTTCCAATATGTTTAACCAATATATTTTGATTTATTTCTCCCAGTCGTATTGTTACTTTTTTCAGTTGTTTAATTCCATTGTTTCCCTTATTTTTCTTTACTTAATATTTTTGTATGTCCTCGTAGTTTCTTTATTTGTTCTTCCACTCACCTTTCTGATCCATCTTTTGCTTTTCTTTTTCTCTTTGGGTCCCTTTGTGAGATATCATTATTATCATCATTATGATTACTATTATTATTATTATTATTATTATCATTTACTCATTGAGAGTTTTTCACATCAGTTTTAAATGATGGTTTTTCACTGGAGTCTGAGTGATAGAAAGTCTCCTCAAGTCTCCAGGACTCTTCTCAGTATTCTGACCGTTCTCAATAATATTGTAGTTTTGGATGGTCTCCACTCGTCCTCCAACCTCCAAGTCCTCCAGTCCATTAAATAATCTTTTGGTTACTGTACCAAAAGCACCAATCCCGATTGGTACAATTATCACCTTCATGTTCCATAGTTTTTATCAATTCCCTAGCAAGATCGTGGTACTTATCCTTCTTTTCACATTCTTTCAGTTTTATTCTGGGATCGGCCGGGACAGAAAGGTCTACCATTTTACAAATTCTCTCTCTTTTGTGACAATTGTACCAATTTATTATTATTATTATTATTATTATTATTGTAATGTCTGGTCTTCTGGCCAAGATTAGGTGATCCGTTTGTGAGTCATTCTCCAGGGCAGATGCTGGGTTGTGCATACACCATTTATTCATATGGTCAAATTTAAATTTCTTGCTCATTTCCCAGTGGATCACCTAGGCCACCCAGTCGTGTCTAGTTTTATACTCTTTCTGTGCTAATTGGCTGCATTCGCTTATTATATGATTGATGGTTTCGTCTCTATCACCACATAAACTACATTTGCTATTTTGTTGCATCTTATCTATTCTCGGTTTGATATGATTGGTTCTTATGGCGTTGTTTTCTGTTGCTATTTGGAACGATTCTGTTTCTGTCTTAAAGTTTCCTTTTCGTAACCACGACCAGGTTTTCTCGTGTGAGATGTTATTTATTAGTTGTTTCAAGTGCCCATAGAGTTGTTTTTCTTCCCATTTTTATTTCCTATTTCTTATCATTCTGTTGTCAATCGTGTTGTAACCAATGGCTGTAACCAGTCCTCCTTTGTGTTTTTCTATTTAATCTTCGAGTCGTTATATCGATGCGTCAACGCTCTTTTCAATGATATTATTACAATGCTGTAGTATGGATAGTCTCCTCTCGTCCTCTTATTTCAAAATCCTTCTGTTTCTTTTCTTGACACATACAGTCTGTTTGGTATTCTTGTCTGTTTAATGGCGTATCAACCCATGTGGGTTATTTAATTCCAAAGCCATCCTTCACCGGTACTGTTTAACCCATAACTGGGAGGATGTGGGGATCATACCTTTCCCAAGGGCATTTGTTCGAAAGTGAACGTTATAGTGCGAGCGGAGTTCGAACTCGTTTGCTACGATTCCGCAGTCCATCGCTTTAACCATTACACCACGAGGATACTCCCCATACAATCTGTGTACGTCATCTCTGGAATGTAAGGCTTCATGCATCGTCATGAGTTTTTTGGTCTCAGGTCGATTTGTTGAAGTTCTCCTCTGGTCCACTTTAAGAATGGTCCCGAGTATTTTACGAGAACAGCCCGGGTATTTATTCCTTTTATGATATTTCTGCTATATAGTTTGGTTTCAAGTCGTTTTGTCGTTCTTCTAAGGTATTTGTTTGTTTGCTTTTTTGTTTTGTTTTTGTTTTTGTTTTTTTTTTTTGTTTTTTGGGGTTTTTTTTTCATCTCCGCATGTTTGATGGTGTCAGCTTCCAATATTCCCGTGTATTTGTTAGTTTCCTTTTCCCCGAGCATTCTGATTTTTTCATGATTTGATAGTTCTATTCCTTTCGACATTTTTCGTCTTCTGCTTTTCAATATTAGCATCGCACATTTTTCAATGACAAATTCCATCCCTATTTACTGACAGTATTAGGGTCACCAATTCTTTTTCATTTTTTGCAAACAATTTGATGTCGTCCTTGTACATTAGGTTGTTGATTCTTCCCTGCGATTTATGAAGTTTGTATCCGCCAGTCCATTTCTTAAGTATGTGATTAAATGGCATAATCGCTATTGCAAATAGTAATGGTGATAGCGCATCTCCCTTGAAGATCATTCTCTGGATCTTCACCTCAGTTAAGCTTTTTCCTCTTACTGTCGGGTTGACTCTACAGTTTTGCATAGTATTTTCGATAAACTTTATGACTTTGTCGGATATCTTGTACGTTTGAGACAGTCTATTATCCAGCTTTGTGGAACCATATCATATGCACTTTTGTATTCAATCCATGCTATGGCTAGATTTTCCGTCTCATTTTGCTATCCTTGAGGATGTGTTGATCAATGTATAGTAGCTCTCCCGTACCTCTGGTCCACTTGTCCTATCCTTTCTTTTCCTCGGGGAACAGTCTGCGGCTTATTAGCGAATCGTAAATCTCTTCCCTAATTTGTGCCGTTCTTATTTTCCGCATCATCGGTAGGCACGTTATGGGTAAATAGTTGTTGAGGATGTTTCATTTTGGGGGGACTTTCTGGATCAGTGTGGTCTTTCTTTTTGTCATCCATACGCGTATATTTGTTTCTTGTAGGAATCTTTTAATTTCAATAGCCAGTCTGTCATTCTCTGGATCTTCACCTCAGTTAAGCTTTTTATAGAAGTATTTTATAGAAGTATATTATAGAAGTATTTTTTAAAACCAGTATCCATGTATTCAATCATGGCCTGGCGTTTTCTTTTTTGTGCTGCTCTGAATGAATCGAGGCGTGTTTTCGTCTTCGGCCCTTCTTCGTGTCCTTATAACACTTTTTAATCATGTTTGCTTTCCCATTCAACTTTTCTGTTATGTTCCCTTCGTTCCCATATTTGGCTCCAAAATTTATTATTATTATTATTGTTATTATTATTATTATTCCTAAGAAGTTTTTCACATCAGCTCGGGTTATTTTATTGGATTCTGAGTGACAATTGATTTTAGCAATGCTGTCGTCTGAATGGTTTTATTTCTTCCTTTAATCTCCAGTCATCGAATTTCTTTTCCAATACTTTGAGTTTTTGATACAATAGACTCATCCGTCGTTTAGTAACTTAATTTCACTGGTG
Source organism: Sepioteuthis lessoniana (assembly GCA_963585895.1). Lineage (NCBI taxonomy): Eukaryota > Metazoa > Mollusca > Cephalopoda > Myopsida > Loliginidae > Sepioteuthis > Sepioteuthis lessoniana. The sequence continues at coordinate 2,165,503 of OY757934.1, forward strand.
AATAATGAGAAACTTTACTCTTATCAGCACCAGTCGATGTTTACAAAAAAAAAGTAAAAAAAAAGAATTTAAATATTTCATCTGTATAAGGAACCGTGTGAATTTTTATGTCCCTTTGTTTTTTTTTCTGTTTGTTAGATAACAGATCACATACTTTGATGCCATTGTCACAGCTTGGTTCAGTTTGATATTTCGTGAGTTTTAACTGTAAAGAATAAATTCTAAACTTTGATGTAAATATATGTACATGTGTTACTGTTCAAAAATATCGTCTCATAGAAATTAAAATTTATCTCTGGTTCTTTTTCAATATTAATAATTAGAAATAATATTAAAATGTCAATGTTAGCGGTTAAGATGTTTGCCTACTTCATAAAATATCCACTGACTAGAGTTCGAACTCAAATAACGAGCTAGGATTTCGAATGATAGTTTTCAAGGCAACTCGGAAATTTGGTGCTATACAATCTTGTTCCCTTCCAATATTCTCATTAGCAGATTATATATATATAATCAGGTATCTGCTTTCTACCAGAAATCCTCTCGGGCTCCAAAGGTTCGAGCCCACGTAAAAGCTGGATTTTGAAGGAAAGTAGACAGATTGGTCTAATACAGTATTCTTAACAACTGCTTCATCTGTCTGACATTGTGTCATACAAAGAAATATTTAGTAAATATGAAAGCAGGCGCTGAATTTTGTTGCTTAAGCAACTGGGTGGACACTTAAAGAATGTGGAAGAAGACAAGTCAAGCTTTCAACCAATCATCATATAAAGAACGGTTAAAAAAAACTTGCAATTTAAATATAACGTCTTACCAGTTGATATTAACCAGTGCGTGTCTACCTGTACAAGAAGCTGGATACGTAGAAAAAACTATGGTTTTCTTCATAATAATACCCTATGTAGCTGTTTGTTTCCTTCTAGCTCAAATTTGAATCAAAACAAGAGAATATAAATAGCCAAGATTAATTTCCTTTTTCATTTTAAATTATAATTTTTTTTAAATATGGAGTTTTTTAAATTGAATTACAGAATTCATATTTTAAGGTAAAAGAATTTGCTTTAGATTGTCGGTCAGCAATCTACTGTTTCTTTTATAAATTTTTTTTTTTTCAAAAAATGCAATTTATTCAAATACTTCGTATTTGATCAGAAATCGCAAATTCTGATTATCATTTCCTTTGGGTAGCAGAAATATGGGACATTATTTCAGCAACACAATCCCGACTAATATATCAATTTTGTTTTTGTGACATGAACGGAAAGATTTTCCGTTAATTTACTGCTTTATGTGAACCTTGATGATATTTCGAATGGAGTGGGGAGTTGAGTGGGGTGAAGTCTCCCCGCTGGAATTTAGTTGATTTGCACACTCGCATTCTACTTTTTGCACTGGTGGTCTTGATATTTCAATCTCCATTTTCACTCTGACAGCTTCAGACAGCCATATCAATGTTACTTTTTATTAAGGTTCTTTGCTTTGATGCCAAACGATTAATTCGAGTTTCTTCCTTGGACTTTCTGGGACTTAGTTTCATGGTACAAGGTCAGTCTGAAAAGTATGCAGTCATTTTGAATATCTCAAGAACTAGTTGAGTACCATAGATTTATTTACTTTGAGTTTTACTGTTAGGCTAACCGTACAACATAACAAGTTGGACAAAAAGACAAGAACATCTAATCACCCATAGTCTTGTGGATTTTTTAAGCGTACACTTGTAAAACTGACTCAGAAAGTTACATATTGTCCGTAGAATAGACGCTACACATTATAAAATTTCCAAATCAAAATCACTAAACACAAAAAAAAGAAAGAAAAACAGCAAAGCTCGATTCCAAGTACTGGTACAACTATAAGTATCTATTATGCCCCCAAGCGCTTGACTGAAAGAAAGAATGAAAAGAAAAGTTAGAAAAAAATTCTTTTTCCTGAATGTATGTATTTACCAAACCCCTCCTTGTGGGCAGGATGTGACATAAGGTCAATTTTTAGTAGAGTTTAACAAGTTTAAATTCGGAGTTTTCCTTCTCCTAGACTAGTTGCCATACCAAGGTTAAAGAGCCCAGTTTGCCCTACTATTTGCCCATAGCTCGAGGGAGAGTGTTAGGATTAATACCCTTCCCAAGGATACGTAGTGCTATGTGAAATGCAAACAGCCTCGTCCAGGTTTTAAACTCATCTCACTATTTCCTAAGACGATAACCATAACACCACCCTCACCTCCTTTTTTCTGAATGTAAGGAACTTCATTTTCAAATTTTGCATGGGATTTTTAATGATGTAAAGGACTTTACTTTCACAAATGGAAGGGACTTTTTAGAATATTGTAATTTAATTTATTTTCGAATGAGGTAACGAATTTGAAGTGCATACAAGAATAGGGAGAGGTAATAGATACAGTTAAATTCAAAAACGAAAGGTTTACTTTATCGCCTGATAATCGTAAATACGTGAAAATGGCAGTTGCGATTAGTATGTTTCCATTTTAAAGTAGCTCTATCTTAGTTACGGAGTACTGGTACGAGATTGACAGACAAATCTAACTTGTATCCTATATATATATATATATATATATATATATATATATATATATATATATATATATATATATATATATATATGATTCATATAAAATAAGTCCAAGATTCGACTTATATGGAATAGTTCATTTATTAGATATAAATGAATTATTCCATATAAGTCGAATATATATACTGAATATATAAAAAGTTTCAATATATTCCAACAGAGTGCTCAATGTATGGCTATTAATATATAAAAATACATTGAAAAACTCACATACATAACAAGTATATCTGTAATATCAAAGAAAACTCAACAGATATTATGCTATTATAAATCTATTTCAACAATTCATTCAGTACGAATATGAAATTTTGCCATTCGAGGAGGCGCATTTCGTGTTGAATAAATTGTCGAAATAAATTTATAATGGTGTTATATCTGTTCCTTGAATGAGTAGAGTGTTCGGCAATGGTCTGGAAGACTGGAGTTCAATCCCAGGTCCAGTCATACCAAAGACTCAAAAAATGGTACTTGATACCACCTTGCTTAACACTCAGCATTATAAGGTAAGGATCAAGGGTAAAGTGGAGCAATCCAGAGAATGGAGTAGCGCCTTCCCCTACACCTCGGTTTAGTAGCTATCGAAAAAGGAGCCTTCGGGTCACCCTCAACTAAGGTCGACTAAGGGTCAAAAGTTTAGGACCAACCTGAAATGTTTCTCTTAGTACATAAAAAGGCTAATTTTGCATTTGGTTGAATGATTTCACTGGTATAAAATTTAAACAAATTATTTGGCAAACATTAAAAATTTATCATAAATTTATTTGCTTAAACTTTGGAAATTTTTGTTACACTTTCAGAACTGTAAAGCAGAAATTTACAAATATTTCCACTTCACTGCTTGAATTCAATCCAATTCAATCAAGAATGATGAATTATAGAAATTAACTTTCAAAAACAGTTAGAATGCCAGGAACTAAACAGATTAGAAATGAAGAAAGAGCCCAAGCGGAAATTCTTTCTATAGAAGGTTATTCCGATCGTCATATTGCTAGAATATTGCAGATATCATAGAATAGGGTGCATTTTTGCCGGCAGAAATCGTTGCAAATCGAAGAGTAACATCTATTGAAGAAGACAGACATTTAATAATGTCTAGAAAAAGGAACAGAAAAAAAAGAACAATTACCGAACTAATTGAAGAATTTGATTCTGCATTTCAATTTACGAGAAAACTTCTTTCGGTAAGTTTTTGAAGATGTGTGTTCTATTAAAAAAGAAAAATATTTTGAAAATGTTGGGCACAACAGCACAAGGATTGAGGCTTTAGAAGATTGGTAAAATATTCTATTGACTGATGAGTCGAAATTAGAGATTTTTGTTAGTAAACGAAGAGTGTTTACATGACAAACTCCTTCCAAACGAATTTTGTAAATGACGATTTAGCTTTCTCACTCTCAAGATCTATCTTCAAGCTCACTTATTACGATTCCGCAGTCTTGCACTTTGACCATTGTACCACGAGGACATCCCCCTTACAATAAATGAAATAATCTGTGGTGAAATTGACCGTAAAATTTCGAAATGACCTGCCTAAGAGTAAGCAAGAGTATTTTCACACATTTACACACCAACATTGAAGAATTTGATTTACAGTTATAAATGTTTGTGATGGATTCTTTGATACAAAAATATTCAGATTTACTTTAATTGAAATTATAATTATCTTGTATTCATTTTGATTTAAATTATTTGCATAATTTGCATTCAATTACAGAAAGAATAAATTAAATTCTTTAAAAGTTGATTTATCTTTTAAGTTTAGAGGGAAAAAAATCAATATTTATATTTTTATTCAGTAGAATATTTTGTAACCAAAACTGCATACAAGAAAAAGTTATACCTACCAGTTATATCCAGCATTCTTTGTCCATCCCAACATATTTTCTAGGATTACATTCGTCTATATCTTGAAACTTCTGTTTGTGAATTAGAATTTTCGGGGGCACATTTGAAAGAGCCAGACTTATAGGATTAGAACTTCGTCGTAAACAAGGAATGTCCCATAACATGGCCGACCAACTTCGATCTGAGATATCTAGGATAAACAATAACCACTAAACTCAGATTTAAATTTATATCTTTATGCAACAAAAGTCGTTGGACAAATTTGGGCTGGGCTGATCTTGTCAATAACATCTCCAGCATCAGTCTAAGCCCAGTTGAAACCGAAGCCCTCAATATCGGGCTAAAATTTCCCATCGGTATCAAAAACCATGATATTGGAAAATTAATTAACACAAATTATAAACACCATGACTGACTTCCACAAAGGATTCTTACAAGGTGTTATCGCCGCTTTCACTAATTGCCATTTCGATGAACTGACCCTACCCAACAGATACATAACTGCCATAAAATATCTCTTTTCTAACCACATCATCGTTATTTCACCTTCTGACAAATGTGAAGGTGTTGTTAATATGGATTCCACAGGCTATAACGAAAAACTTATGGATCTACTGGGAGATAACAACACTTATGAACAGATATCCCTACAAACAATTTCAAATAATATTAACTTTAACAAATCCTACAGAAAACTAATCTCCAATGAGAATAAATCTTGGTCCCCATTAATCAATTACCACTCAACAATCCCTAAAAATTACGGTCTTCCAAAAACCCACAAACCTAACATTCCCCTTTGACCTATTATTTATGGCATATGATCTGCCCGCCCCATAATATATGGCTAAACTTTTAGTCAAATTATTATCCTCTCTATTAGGTACCATCAGCGACGCACACATCAAAAATTCCGAATCACTGCTCAACCAACTGACTGACATTGATATGAACAAGAAATATTTAGCTATTTAACATCATTAATATCATCCCTCATAGTCCTGATGATGGTTCTTTAGAAAAGAAACGCTATAGTGTCGACTTTGTTTCTCAATAAATCTCTCCTTCTACTTGGATTACCTTGTTATCATTTTTTCTTCATATATATATATATATGTGTGTGTGTGTGTGTGTATGTGTGTGTGTGTGTGTGTGTGTGTGTGTGTGTGTGTGTGTGTGTGTGTGTGTGTGTGTGTGTGTGTGTGTGTGACGATACCCCTTCGGCCCACCATACGTCAACCTTCTAACCATTTCTCTTCTTCACGGCCGGTGATCAACTAGTCGTTCCGATAGGGGTAACGCACATTTCTTTACCCACTACATCAAATACAATCGAGGGAACAGGAGAAAAAAAAAACAAACGAACAAAACGAACAAAATACATGGGGTTAACTCAAGTGCCGAAAGGGAGTTATGCAACACTGCATTTCCTGTGTACATATGTAGACTAACGCTAGCATGGATTTCTAGCGAAACTTCCTCAAAGCAACTGGAATGACGACTCATCTTGACTCGATCTTCTTCACTGGTCTGGACTCTCTCTCATGCCGACTCGCCTCTCTGCTCCGGTGTCCACTGTCCACTGCCCCTGTGCGTGTCCCGTCGCCAACTGCCCTCGAGCTACTTTTGTCCGACCAACTCTCTTCTCGCGTCCCCTTCCACTTCCGATCACGGCGAGATTTCAAGTCCAAACCCCCTTGTCTGGTTTCGCGCCAAAACAAAGTAATCGTCTGCTTGGCGGGCCACCTACATAGTGTTACATGTGTATATATGTGTGTGTGTGTGTGTGTGTATTTGGGGAATATTTTTTCACTAATGCATATTTCATTGAACCATATAGACATCTTTTGTCTACACATTTTTGTATATGTTCTTTCCAGTTGCCGCATTGATTCTATGGTATCCGGCGGGAGTTGGTTAATAAAACTCCTATAACTTGTTGTTACCCAAGTACTTTCTGCCCGGTCTTGGGCCATCATCAGGGGTGTGTATATTGCAAAAGCGGTGTGACCTTTGTATGTACATTACTACTTTGTAAGTGTTTATTACTTATACTGGTGTGTTGTGTAGCATTTCATTTGTTTCTATAAGTAGCAGAAGTAGCAAAAGACATTTAAGTACATTGGTACAGAATTCGAAATTGATTCTATTGAGTTTAGGTTATTTCATTCTGATATGGAGCATCTTAAGAATTTGTAACTTTTGTTCTAATATTGTTGCTTACTGGGGTAACAATTAGTTATGGGAGTTTCACCAACCAATTCCTGTCGGATACCATAAAATAAATGCAGCAACTGGAAAGAACACATACAAAATTTGCAGACAAAAGATGTCTATATTATTCAATATATATATATATATTTAGAGAGAGAGAGAGAGAGAGAGAGAGAGAGAGAGAGAGAGTGTGTGTGTGTGTGTGTGTGTGTGTGTGTGTGTGTCTTCCTTTTAGGTAATTATTCGCAAGCTTGTTTACCCAACGATTAATATTGTGAACCAAATTTGATTCTTACTGTTGCCACCCCATCACTAGCGCCCGCAACAATTTATGTTTTGTGTTTGACTCAGCTAAAACTAGTGGGGTTAAGTGCATCGATGAGAGACAGTAAGATCAGCAAATAACCCAAATGACGAGACGTCAACCAACAAACATTTACGAAGAAAACGAACGACGAAGACCAAGAACATTGTAACGGAAATTTCTGTCGACAATTTTTCCAGCTTATCTGTACGCAGCCATTGTATCAAGTATATCAGATGAAAGGAAAAACGAAAAGTGTAGTCGACCATAAATGTTTATTTTTTTCATTGAATACGGAGAAAGTAGAAGTGTTCGAGAAGTAGTGTAGTAGTTTCCAAAATTGATTTCGACAATTCAGTGTGGGAGAATTTTCTTCTTACTTTAAGTTGTTTTTACTTAACTTCATTTTATGTTTAAGATTGTAAAGCCAACATTTAAATGTAGCCCAGTCGGTGGTTCTTTGAATACACTGACTGTATCCTCTCCAGAAGTGAAAAGGGATGCATCTGCTAGTGTGGCTCCAGATCTGGAACTCTGGGACTGTGGAGTAGCATTTCATTGCTATTATTCCCGGGTCCACTTTCACCTTGAATGATAGTACCTCTTAGGGGGGTCCACCCATCGATCTATAGGAAAATGATTTGTATTAGATTGGAATACTTGATACCTTATAACTGTGTGCAGTATTGTAATGGTTATCGTCGTAGGAGAATAGACTCCACAAACCGAGTTCGAACCCTCGACGTGGTTGTTTGTATTTCACATAGCACTAATACTCTTAGAAAAGCTATGAATCCAACTATTTTCCCTTCACATGGTTAAATAGTTAGGCAAATGGGCTCTTTAACCTTCGTCTGGCAACCGACCCCCCCAAAAAAAACTCTAAATTTAAACTTTAAAAATCCGTACAAAATAACCATGTGTTACATCTTGCTTATACGGAGGGGTTGGGTTAATACATTTAACTGTGTGCAAACAAATGATTGTGATTATTAAATAGCACTAATTACTTAGAATCCTAAAACTGTGTATAAGTTATTAGTATTAGATGCAGCCAAACTCTATAACTATTCAAGTGTTGTATATATGTTTGGAGTTTTCAGTTTTAACAGAACGTTTTATTGCTAATACAGCTTATTAATTAGCTTTTTCTTCATTTAATCTCAAACTTTTCAAACTTTACGAATAAAATTATCATTTTTCATCTTCTTTGCTTCTTTCTACCATTCTTCATTTCTTCATTTCATTCAGTTCCTTCTTTTCCAATAACTGTTTATTTTTTTCAATACGGTTTAACGCTATTTTATTTATTTTTTAAATCACATTTTCTTCTCCTTCGTCCCCAACATCAACTAATTTCTTGTCATTATTCGTCTCTTTCAACAAATTATTTTTTGTAATCATTTTTTCTTCATCTTTCTTTTTACTTTCTTCCTCTTCTTTCTAATCTTATTATCTTATTCGTCATCTTTTTTCCTAAATATTATCTTCTTTTCTTCATTGTAAACTTATTCTTCTCTTTCTCTCTTTACTTTCTCTTCATCAACATCACTTTCTTCTTATTTTTCAACTTTTTCGTTTTCTCCTTTTTCTTCTTAGCGGTCCAATTCTTATTTTTCGTCTTCATCTTCTCTCCTTCATTTTCTTATTGTCCACCATGCTTCACTTTCTCTTTCTTCATTTCCGCTTTCCTGTCTTCAGAATCCAAATAAATGAAATACAAAAAGCAGAAAATTAAAACGATGCTGCCAAAGAAAACCAGAAAGACGTAGACAAATAACTCAAGAAATTTTCCCAGAAAAAAAGGTGAGATATTGTTAGTACCTTTTGACAACCATGATGCTGATGATGCTAATGTTGATGATTTGTTGCTATCAGGCGGATATTTGCTTATGACGTTTACATCCAGACCCCACGAATAGAAGAAAAATATTTCTTGAGACTATGGAAATTGGTTAGCAGATCAAAAGACAATCGATTATTTGCGATTGACTAATAGCGATTTGTTGTTGCCCTACTTTTATGGATAGAGGCATTTTTGTTTGTATAACATTTTAGTAAAGTTAATTTAGTGTGGCACAAGGATCACCCAGTGCGGATCAAACTTATTATACTAAGAATAATGTGAGATGTTTCGCAATACCCCATGTATATTTGCCCTACTTGCTTGGACAATAAAATAAAAAAATGTCTCATTGTCCTCTTGTTCAAAGAATACTCACCAAAATCTTGCAAATGGGAAATATCTATATTGAATTCACTACATCAGTAATGGCTTTCCTGATCAGTTTGTTTGCCAGTAGAGATAATGAGCTGTTAATCTGATTGTTAACCTTGACAAGTGTCAATCAGCTGTCTTTTCTTACAAGTCGAAAAGGAATAAAAATAGATTATGTTGCATCTCCCTTTCACGACCCAAAAAATCAAAATCTTGGGCTTCAAACCGACCTCGAATAACCACGATTGGTGAAATATTACTTTATACTATCAAGCAGACCGTTAATAGAAAGCTCAACTTATCCTGGTACAGTGACACATTAATGAAACAATAAGCGACGCTCGAACTCGTTGCTCTACCAATGGTCTCTTGCTACGACAAAGTTCCAAAATAATTTGAATATTTTCTACAAGGTTACAGTCAAGGAGTATTTGGGGGAGATCTGTTTGGGCCACTTTTTTAAAATTTAGAAATAGTCGACAAGCTTAATGATTAAGTGAACGCTTAGATAAATTACTCTACCATAAATAACTTGTCTGTTTTGACAGTAACGACAAAAATACCTCATACAGCTATTTTTACTCTTTACAAGGAAATGGTTAGTTGATTTTATTATCAATATTTACTCAGTTTAGTTTAGTATAACTAACGCTGATAAAAGTCAAATGATTAACGCTCACTTATATTGGTGCATAAATATATGGGAGTTTAATATATATATATATATATATATATATATATATATATATATATATATATATATATATATATATATATACAGTACCTGATCTATGGGTAAGATAAAACTATTGCTCATTTAAACTGAGTGCAAACAAATGAACTGTGCTAAATTGAATTGTTTGAAATAAAACTGTTCGATCTTTTAATTGTATGTAAACAAATGACTGATGTTTAATTGAATTGTTGCTCAGTCAGCTGGGGCTGTAGAATACACTGACTGCACCTCTGCAGAGGGGTTATACCCCCCCCCCCAACGAGTGTACAGGATATATGACGCTAAACAATCTGATGGTGAGGTTCCAGCAGTGCTGGAGCATTGGGAATGCGGAGTACCCCTTCATTGCCATCGCTCCCAGGTCCACTCTGGCCCGGAGTGGTAGCACCTGATAGGGCCCTATCTATGGGTTAAATAGAACCAACAGTATACTTATGCTAAAATGAATTGAGTAAACTGAATAGCTTGAAATAGAAACGTTTTTGACAATTAAACCGTACTTACACTTAAACTGCGTGCTTATGCTTAACTGAATTATTAGAAATAGAACTGTTTTTCGACTTTAAAACTGTATTTACACTTAACTGAATTATTACATATAACTGCTTGAATAGTTTGAAATGGAAATGTTTTTGACAATTGAACTGTGTACTTATGCTAAACTGAACTGTTTTCAATAGAACAGATTATTTACATGAAAATGGATTTGGCGTTAAATAACCTACAAAGGTTGATATGCCATAAGACTAAACAAACAAACAATTTAATTGAATTGTTAGTTTTACATAACAATAATTGGCATCATCTGCTGTGAACAAACAAATGAGTAATATTGAATAGCAATAGTAAAAACTATTTAACAGTGCGCAAAAAAAAAATGAGTTCAGGCTCATTTAAAAATCTGTTCACAAATCGTATAAATTTAATATATATGTATCAATAGGATTTGACATGAAATAACCTCTGATTGTCGATATGCCATAAACTCCAACCAAACCAAAACATAAAATATGCTCTGTGGTATTATGACAGAGCAAGTATAAAACATTTAAAATCATCTAAAAAATGTTAAAATAGTTAAAATAAAACACTAAAAACTACTGAAACCTCAAAATATTTATCAGTCACTTTTTACACAAAATTGTGCAAACTGCAGGAAATTTAATATTATGTTCTAATTGTGTTCGAAATATATATATATATATATATATATATGTATATATATATATATATATATATATATATATATATATATATATATATATATGTGTGTGTGTGTGTGTGTGTTATAAATTAGACGAAAAAGATTCAATTTTGTAATTCAATTATAGATTTATTTCGGGTATAGATGATATTGTGACTTCTTTTATGCATTCTTTTTTGTAAACCAATTACTTGTTTGTTTGTTTGTTTGTTTGGGTTTATGGCATATCAACCTTTGTAGGTTATTTAATGCCAAATCCATTTTTATACAAAAAACAGTTCTATTTCAAACAATTCAGTTTAACATAAATACACCACCTAATTGTCAAAAACATTCCAATTCCAAGCTATTCAGTTTAGTCGAACAGTTCTAATTCAAACAATTCAGCTTAGTATCAGTATAGATCTTGTCAAAACAGTTCTATTTCCAACGATTCAGTCTAGCGTAAGTACAGTTTCAATGTCAAAAACAATACTATTTCGAGCAATTCAGCTTAGCATAAGTACATAGTTTAGTTCTAATTGACCCATAGATAGGACCCAATCAGATGCTACCACTTCGTGCTAGAGTGGACCTGGAAGCGATGTCAATGAAGAGGTACTCCGCATTCCCCAAACCTCCAGCATTACTGGAACTTTATCATCAGATCATTTAGTGTCATATCCAGGACACTCATTGGGGGGAGGTCTTACCCCTCTGCAGAGATGCAATCGATGTATTCTACAGCCCCCACTCCCCGCAGCCGACTGGGCAATAAACCAATTACCTATAAATTAAGACCTTACTGAATTTAAAACTAGTGAAATACAACAAATACAACAAATTACATTAATAGTACACTCAATATCAAATAAATAAAAGATATAATTTAATTCCTAATTTTCGTTAATGTTACAATAAATTTAAAAATCATAATCAATATAAATATGTAATCTAAACATAAATAGATATGAATTTAAAAAAAAAAAGATGCTAATAAATGTTAAAAGAATTTGACCATGAAAATTATTCTTTCCTTACACTTATAACTCACAAACTTCTTTGCCGGTTGTCTCTAGCGATTTATCTTTGCATTACTAAAAGCTGAATTGTTACATATCAGCTGATTGTTGAAATGAATGAGTGAACGTTGCGAATGTGTAATGAAAATAATCCAGTATATTCTATAGATTGAAGGATACACTTTTCAGGGTAAAACATTTTAATCCAGTGAATATACAACACAATTTTAATGGTTTCATTTATGTCATGTGTAAATAAAATGAGACCCTGGTGATTGAATACCAATCGCAAGTGGACGGAAGTGGCGAGCCTTTTGATGATATAAATTAAGGTACCGTGGTGATTAACATGGGACACTTGTCGAGAGGACAAAGGTTTCAGAGTTCGACATTGCACCACGTCAGCTCATTTGACTCCTTTCCCCGCTCGGCAATTGAGCCAGCACACACTTCGGCCAGCTGTGTTAGTCGGTACATGGATCAGGTCGGATAAGTCTTGTCTTTAGTGGCAGTCGGTCAAGGCTGTCTGACATAGGTATTGAGAAGCCGGCATCAGTGTCACATGGCTAAGACCATCCTCCAATGCTATCACATGTTCCGGCAAGGCTCGGTTTATTGCCTGGTACATGAGGGGCCCCCTTTTTAGGGGGTGTCGTAGTTGCCCAAAGCACTTTTGCAGCCACTGGGTGTGTCTGGGCTACAGCCCTACTCCTGGTACCCACTATAAAAATCCCTTGTGACGTACGTGAGGCGCCCGACAAATACCAACAGTTAGTTCGTGAATGGTTGTCGGACGGACTATCAGCGAGAAAGACTTTCAGTAATTTCTTGGCCGGCAGCATTAGGATATTAACTATTTTTTGGCTGCTATTTTATGTTCTTGTATTATTTCGATTGAATTAAATATGTATCCTTTTGTTGTCTGTTAATTATTTTCTCTTTTTTATGCACATGTGAAAGTTATAAAAGTGGCGACGAGGCGTTCGCAAAGGCTTACGAGAAGAAAAAAATAAATAAATAAACATTTACCACTTTACAAAAGTGACGACGTGGTATTCGCAAGAACGTGCGCTAGGTTGCTAAAGAAGAAAAAATATTTACCACTTCACAGAAGTGACGGCATATTTGCTGGGCTACCGATAAATAACCAGAGAAGATTATTCAAAGATTAATTTACGAAATATTCAGCACACTACAGAAAACAGAAGAATTAAAAACGTCATTTCCAGCTTATTACAGAAGATACAAAGAAATTTTCAAAAGGTTTTATTAGCATATGAATGGTGATAAGAATGTTCGCTTATTAAAGAAAATTATCCCCGGCTGAACACGAAAAATACGTGAATTTTATTTTGCCCAAAAAACCAGGTGAGATAAATTTTGATGAAATTGTATTAACAAAATCGAAGATTTTTGGAGATAGAAGTTTGTTATTCAATACACGTTGGTAATATCTTTGTAAAGGATGACGTTGAAGATTTTGTCAGTGATGCTGCAGTTGTAAGCCGGAATGTGAGAAATATAAAATGAATGAATTAACACCGGATTTATTTAAATGCGTAATATTTGTACAGGGTTTAACAGCTAATAAGGACGCGGAAATAAGATCAATGATATTTGCGAAATTGGAAATGGATCCGAAATTAACTCTACAGTAGATAGCAGTTGAGTGTCAATGCATTGTAAATATAAAACTTTATACCACAAAGGGTTGAGAAAAGAGACATTTTATATGTGTACAATGACCGATCATTTAAGAAAAAAGAATATTATCCTTTTTTAACTCCTAAAAAAAATTTTAAAAACTATAGACGTTTTTCAACTCCAAAAAAAACTTTCAAAAACAGCAATAGACCTTACTGTCTTACTGCCTAATATTTGTCACGGTTGTAGAAGGAAAGCATTTTAAAAGTAATTGTTTTTCAAGAAGAAAAAATGCCACGAATGTAATAGGGTTGGTCACAAAGCTACTCATCGTAAATACAAAATAAAAAACAAAACCAAAGAACAGCATGAAGACGGTAGAGATATAAGTTTTAAAGTCGAAAAACAGATATATAAAGACATATATATAAAGTCGAAAGACATAAAGGAAATATTAACAAAACTTCGAATGTATCATTAACTGAGCTAAAAACGTCTCAAAAGAGGAAATTTGTCTTCGTACAAAAGAATAATGTAAACAAAAACAAAAAAAGAAAAGAAAAAGAAAGAAAAACAATAACTAGATACAAGGTCTGATATCACCATCATCAATGAACAGATATGGAGAAAAATGAACAAACCCAGGTTAGTAACTTCTAGAAAAATTGCTCATGGAGTTTAAGGAAAGAAATTGAACTTTTTGGATGAATTCACCGGTAATATTTCTTTTGTTGGTAAAACTAAAAAGCGGTTGTGCTTGTATTAAAGAATATAGCTAATTCATTTGGAACAGATTGGATTGCATTATTTGATCTACGGGATCTCCACCCAATTAACTCATTCTGCAATGAAATAGATATTATTCCCTCCAGTGTTAATACCGTGAGTAAAAAAATTAAAGAATGAACTAAAAAAAGAGTTTTGCAGAAGTCTTCTCGGAAGGTCTGGGCTGGTGCACAAAAACAAAAGCGAAATTTGAAGTAAAAGACAATGTAATACCGGTTTTTACACCTTTTGTTGAGTTAGAACCATTGAATAAGGAATTAGACTGACTAGAAAAATTTGGAGTGATATTAAAAATAGATTATTCTGAATGGGCATCACCAACTGTTTATGTTTAAAAAAATTAATAAACTCAGCGTATGAGCTGATTTTTCAGCATTATTAAATGAAAGTTTCAAACAATATAACAACCCATTACTAAATCAAGTTTCTAAGTTAGATCCTCTTTCAAGAGAAGATTTGGTCAAGTTTATTAAGAAATCATACACTGAAGAAAATCAGATCTCAGTGTGAAAGACTTAAAAAAGAAGAGGCTCTATTGAATTCAGGCAGAAAATAATTCTTCCAAAGATAATGATGAAATGAAGGAGCTACAAGAACAAGTGCGGATATTAGTAGAAAAAAAAAGAAGAACTGCAAGCAAAACGTTTGACTTGCTGCAGACAAAATTTGCTGATACTGAGAATATCTGCTTGTGACAAAAAGGCCAATCTGACAGGAGAGTTGGCTGTTTTACAGAAAGTGTTTAAAAGGCAGAATCTGAAAGTCAGGAAACATTAAGTGTCGAAGAGAAGGTGTTGTTTGAAAGTTTGAAAGAAAAAGATCAACTTTATTACAAAGTGAAAGCTCTGGCTGTGAAAGGCGAAAACAATATGACAATTAGTCGATGGACAGTAAATGGACAGACAGCGAGAAAGACTCAGTAAATCTTGGCTGGCATTCTTTTAATCAAATATCTTCAAAATGTAATTTTATTGCAATATCAATGTATAAACAATCATAGAATTTGTATGCATTTTCTCGCAAGTTAGGGCAACTTACGAGGAGTGCTAAGAAAGAATGATATCTCAAGTTGTATTTACCAACACAGAAACGATCAATGAGTATAACATTAATTTCCTTCAAAATCGACATTCAACATGGTAATTCCATCAAGTTTTCACGGCTCGAGCAAATCTGAAGTTCCATTTTTGTATGAAGGTACAGCATTTGCCCGCTCCTGTATACCGCTAAAAGCATTACGTTCAATAAATATCTGCAATGATTTCATTTTTTTTATTAAATGGGCACTGACTTGTTTAGTCAATAATTTAAACATCTAGGCATCAGGATTAATAAAACGCATTTTAAAAGAAGTTCAAAAAGTCACAAATATCGAATTACAAAGTTTAGTCGGGCTGGCCGTTTGAAAAGTCCTCGTCTAATTCACTTAATTGTATCAAGCAATCTAGCAACCAGAGGTAAAAGACAAAAGCCTATACGATATTTGGTTCGGACGTGATGTTTTAATTCCTCGAACATTTTTGCTGAAATCTTACAAATCTTGTTTGTTTGTTTGTGTGTTTGTTTGTTTGAGTTTTATGGTATATCAACCATTGCAGGCTATTTAATGCCAAATCCATTTTTATACAAATAAACAGTTCTATTTCAAACAATTCAGTTTTGCATGAGTACACAGTTTGATTGTCAAAAGTATTTCTATTTCAAGCTATTCAGTTTAGTCAAACAGTCCTAAGTCAAACAATCCAGTTTAGTGTAAATATTGTTTTTGTTTACACACAGTTAATTATCAAAACAGTTCTATTTCAAATAATTTAGTTTAGCATAAGTGCACAGTTTAGTTCTATTTGACCCATAGATAGGACCCAATCAGATGCTACCACTTCGAGCCAGAGTGGGCCTGGGAGCAATGGTAATGAAGGGGTACTCCGCATTCCCCAAACCTTCAGCATTACTAGAACCTCATCATCAGATTGTTTAGTGTCATATCAGGACACTCGTTTGGGGGAGGGGGCTTTGCCCTCTGCAGAGATGCAGTCGGTGTATTCTACAGCCTTCCAGCCGACTGCTCTTGGAATTATGCCTCGGTTTGATAATATTAATTCACTTTTTACTTATATATAATCCTTTATAAATTATTGTTTTAAAATTTGTTTCATCCTAAATACTAGATTATATAGTTGTGAATAAACGACGGTACATGGAGAAAAGAAATACTGAATATGAATACATCTTTAGTGAAGTATTGCACTCACACACACACACATACGCGTATATATGTATTGTGCTTTTCTTGAAGAATGAGATGAGTGTACGCACATCTTTTAACAAGACGGCAGTGCGTCTTTGAAGTGTGAGCTTACATTTGCCATTGTCATGTCTTTTGCTCATCATTTGTCTTTCTATTGTGTTAAATCTTTCTCTCATCTTTTTTTCCCGACATTTTCCCTGTACAATAATAATAATAATATTAATACATTTTGATTACCAGATAATCAATGATGATGATGATGTTAGCAGTATCGATACTACAAATAATATTCAATCAATCAATCAATGGTTGTCCATTAAATGATTGCCCAATTGAATTGGTGATCGAAAAAGACCGGAAATTGCCGTCATTGTCAGAGACAAAAAAATCGATCGCGATGACAAAATAGTTCCAGAACGAGCGTCTAGAGACAAACCAGCAGAGACTACTTATAATAGTACTTATATATACTTACTTACCTTCTTTTCAGTCTCAGTTGCTTTGTTCTTGTTTTTGCTCTCTCTCTCTCTCTCTCTCTCTCTATCTATCTATCTATCTAACACAGGAAGTATTCTGCATCATCTCTCCCTATTTGATGCATATATATATATATATATATATATATATATATATATATATATCGTTCCTCTGGTTAATGGAAATTGCAGTCAGTCGGCGCAGATAGATAGATAGATAGATAGATTCTAATTTACTATACTAACAAACTCCTCTGTAAGATGATCTTGCTAAACATGACATCACGGAAGGCACATTTTTATGCCTAATTTGCATCTAAAATTTTCCTCATATCAGTTGTTTCTTCTTTTCTTTGTTTTAAAACCTTCACGACACAACTGAGGATTAAAACTTGTGTGTCACCTCATATCTAAGATTATAGTTGAGTAAACAACATGAACAGTAAAAAGAAGAGCGTTGAGAGAATGAATCAATTAAAATACAGACCATTTATCAGCACGTAAGAGAGAATGCGAACCTTTAAAAAATCATTCTCAAATCCACCCCTTGTCTAATATCCCTAGTATAAAATCAAAATATAACATTGGTTTAAAGTGTCACCAATGGCAATTGTGAACATTCACATAAATTCTATGTTTGTACTATTCATTATTATCTTCTAAAACTTAGAGGTATTTTTGCAAAAATTCATCAACGGAAATGTTATATTGAAATAATAAATTTTATTCTAAACTTCTCTAAGATAAGATTACAACACAGCAAACAAATCTCACAACAATATTAAGTTTAATTCAATTAGACTGTACACCACACTATCTCCAGGGTATGATACAAAAATACAAAATGTTGAGGCTACAGTTCTTGATATTTTGGGAGTATAGTATGCCCTTTCATTGCCATTACTTTCATATCCACTCTGTAAGGGTTTTATCTATAGATCTGTTTAAAAGTTATTCATATTCGTGAGTAAAACAAGCTCATCTTATGAAACAATGATACAAAAGATGTAAATATAAATGCGGTTACCTAACCTGAAACAAATCGACGTATCGTTAAAATTAATCAATCACCAAGAGTATTTTGTTATAAAATTAGTCTTTCTCTCCTCGTTACTTCGCTGGCCTAAAAATATCATAAAAAGTATCATATTAGTGAAAATAAAAAATCATAGAAAGAAGAGCTAACAATAACATTAAAATATCATATTAGTCAATACAGGTAAGGTAATAAAGCCAGAGACTTTGGTGGTGCAGCCATGGTTCTGACTTGGTTACAACTTGGAAGAAATATCGTTTTATTTAATCGAATTTCCATATGCTCGATAACTTGTCTATTGCAGATCAAGTGTATGTTGACATCACTTTCAGTAGATGAGATATTGCTACCGTGGTATATGAACTAGTCTACTAACTACACTAGGATGCTGCAGTACGCAACAAAACAGCAGTTATACGGCAACTTACCTCCCATCACGCAAAATATCCAAGAAAGACAAGTCAAGCATGCTGGGTAATGCTGAGGAAGTAAGGGCGAACTAATAAGTGACCTTCTTCTATGGAGTCCTACTCATGGACACGCCAGTGTTGGCTGACCAGCAAGGATTTACATTCATCAGCTCTGTTTGGAGAGTGGGTGTGATTTAGATTTTACTTACCTAGTGTGATGGCTGACTGGGACAGATGGAAAGCACGGATTTCTTTGATTCTCTCTCTCTCTCTCTCTCTCTCTCTCTCTCTCTCTCTCTCTGAGAGAGAGAGAGGAAGAATCAAAGAAATTCGTGCTTTCGATTGCAATGATGATCATGATGAATGAATGAATGTATTTTGGATGAATGTATTCAGGATGAATGTATTTTGCGGAACGATAAAATGAATATACGAAAAATGTACAGAAATTAACTTGAAAATGCAGGAAAACAAACAGGAATTGTTTATCTATGTTTCTGTAAACTTAAATAAACAATTGCTGTCGCATATTGACCCTTGACTGAGCCGTCAGTAAGAGATTTTCTAGATTTTAGACTCTGGCTGGGTGAGTCTCAGTCTTGAGTCAGAGAGGAGCACCGTACTAAGGCAGCTTGTGGAGCCTTGAATGATAACACAACCTGGTTTGGTCAAGAGAAGAAGTTATGGGTCAAAGTGACAATCTCCATTTGCCTCCCTGTTTTTTGTCTCTCACAGACCTACAGAGATATGACCCGTTTCGAAAGAATAAAAAGACGTATATATTTTTAAAAGAAGGTTTATGGTTTTTCCTTCATCACGGCTATATAACAGTACCAACAGAAGGGACTAGATCGAACCAATACAACGAACAACAAGTTGGTGCAAGTAAATCAAAAAATTTGAAATCACTGCCGAATTTTCGAAGAAACTGAATTACGGGATGAATTAAATTTTTAGTATATTTAAAGTTTATTGGCTAAATCACAAATAACTAATTATATTGTATTGTTCAATATTTTACTTAAAAGTGCATTAGGCACGGAATGTCAGTGGGAATGGTTAATAAAGAATTATTGGAGTTTGTTAAAAGTGACGGGATAGTCTGATATGGAAACTCTCGAGGCTGTCTGATGTACTGGTGGTATATTCGGCAAGCGCATTATAGGGGATTTGATATCAATCGAAAGTTAATTTGATTATTGCTATAAAACAGAAAAAGAGAGAGAGATAAAGAAAAGGGACAGAGAATGAAAAATAGAAGGTGACAAAAAAGAAAGTGATCGAAACGGGGAAAGAAAAACAGGAAGGGAGAAAGAAGTAGCGTGAATATGGTAGAAAATTGGTGAATAATGAAGCCAGAGAGAGAAAAAAAAAAGAGACGGTGAATATAAAAAGAAAAAAAAGAGAGATGTCGAGATGTAGAGAGGGACAGACAATGCTAAATGAGGGCATTAAAGAAGACAGAAAGAGAGGGAAAGGGGGAGGAAATGAGTGAAAGAAAGAGAAAAGGAAAGAATGACTAGAGAAGAGAGATTCGGATGGAAGAAATGGAAACAAGTGATGGATAAGTTACTTTTTTACATCTAAACTCTTTCTCCAAAAGAATATATTGGCTGTTGTTTTATTTTCTTTCATTTCATTCGTAAAATATCATTTTCCTTTTTACTTTGTGGTATTTATTTTCCAAACTATTATAGATATGGTTCTGATTGTTATTTTCGTTGACAACTGTACTCTGCAATACATCCAAGATCTGAAGCTCTTCAAGTTTGAATCTACGGCCTCCTATTGATAATATCAACGCATTTGGCGCAGTGTCATCGAAATATATTAAACAAAATTTGTATTCATATAGATTTTCGCATCAGCATCAGTTGTTCTTTTCGAAGCATTCGTAGCATAACGGTTATTGTCACTGGAAGCGTGTTCAAATCGTGGACTAGGCTGTTTGTATTTCATATATCCCTGATACCCTTGGGAAAAGTATGCATCAAACGATTCTCCCTCTGGCTATGGGTAAATAGTAGGAAAGACTTGGCTCTTTAACCTTGGTACGACAAACGATCACGGACAATGAAAACTAAAATTATATCAGTTGAACACTTAAAAGCGATAGGCTTTTCCAGGCTATTCCTGCTCAAGACACTCATGAGTTGCGTCCCTGACAACCAAACCAGGTCACGGGACCAATGAATAATATTTTTCTACATCACCGGAAGTTTCCACTTGACAGAGACGTGAGAATTGCTTATTTCTCTGCTGCGGACACTTCTGACGATATACTCAGAATTGAAGTGAAAGAAACGGTTTCATAAACGTGCTTTGCGAATAGGAAATCGTTACGTTTTTACGAACAAAGAAAATATGTAAACAAAGCTGAAAAGAGACAGACTCGTGGGTGTACAACAAAACAATTAACTACAGTCAGAGACATGCGTCTATTAACCAGGAAAAAGAAGCTGTTTTAACTTTTTATGTACCCGTCGAATGTGTGTCTACTATGTGCCATGATGAATTCAAGTCTCTGTCTCACGCGTATGTCCGTTTTTTTCGGTCCCTATAAATCCCACAATGCAATGTCTCTCGGGGAATAACTTTGATATTTTTTTTCGTTAGATCTGATCCCCAACATAAATACAGGAACAGCACAATGCTGCCCAGTCATATAATATGGGACGATGCAGGAAAGTCACCTACCGCTACATGGCAAATGATAATTTTCTTAAAAACACAAATATATAAAGGAGGTTATAGCGTTCTTAGATTATTCCTCGACGAGAAATGATGCATTTTCGAATGCCCAAATCACAATAAATTGCTAAATCAAAAGAAAGAGCCCTTATCAAAGTGTTATCACTTAAACAAATCAAAACTTAAAAATGATATCAAAATAAATTCAAACAATAAAAAGAAAAGGAAAACAAGTGAAGGGGGGTGTATACTGACGAAGAAATAGAGAATATATCCTATTTTCAATTTTTTTCCTTCTCGACTTTCCTCACTTTATAATTCATATAAATTTAAAGAACAAAATTCTAAAAAACGCTACAACAAAACACCAATATAAACACTAAACGCTTAATTCTTACGAAGTTGTAATGTACTTGCAAAGCTTGTATCGCTTTAGCGAAATACACACCTCCTGATGATGGCCCAAGATAAATCCAAAAGTACTTGAGAACTAATCAATTACGGAAGGCTTATTAATCAATTCCAGCCGAATATTATAATATCCATACGGTCGCTTAAAAGGATCAAAACAAAAATATATAGATAAAAGATGTCTATTCTGTTTATTCATATATAGGTCTCATTGAAGCAATGGTGCCCAAATGCACACACACACACACACACATATGTATATACATAAGTAAAGTAAAGTTGGCGACCATAGTCGAGGGTAACCCGAAGGCTCCCTTTTCGATAGCTACTACACCAAAGTGTAGGGGAGGGCGCTACTCCTTTCCTGGATTGCTCTACTTTACCCTTGATCCGTACCTTATAATGCTGAGTGCTAAGCAAGGAAGCATCAAGTACCATTTTTTGAGTCTTTGGTATGACTCGACCTGAGATTGAACCCAGGTCTCCCGGGCCATTGGCGAACACTCTAACCCCTAAGCATATTCCGAAAAAAAAAGAACAATTTTGCTAATAAAGTGTTCATTAAGTTATAGCTATTGTATATAGGTATATGTGTTTATGTGTGCATATGTCTGTCTGTCTGTGTCTCTAACAGTCTGTCTGTCTACCTCCGAGTGTGTGTGTGTGTGTGTGTGTGTGTATACGAATATGAAAAAACAAAGTATTCAGATAATGATTCTATTTATAGTTGAATTATTTGCCAACATTGAATATTTCAGTTTTTACATTAAACGATCATCAGGGCATTTAATGATGTGTGTCGTATCTTCTGAATTCTATTTATGTTTGTAATTAGATATAATTCAGAAGACACATTATCACATATCTAAATGCTCTTATGATGGTTTAATGTAAAAACTAAAACGATTTACGCTGGCAAATAAATTATCTATTAATAAAAAAACATCTTCTGAATATATTGTTTCTTCATATTTGTACATTTACATACCGTCCCATTAGCGCATATATATATATATATATATATATATCATCATTATCATCATGTCGTGTCATTAGCAGGTTTTTCCTTGACCCTCTCCCGTTATCCGTCACTCGTGTCCATCTTTTCCGGAAGGTCTTCCATGCTACATCCTGTATCAGTACAGAGGTGTTGTTGATATGTTCTAACTGGTCGTCTAACATTTGCGCGTCCATGTGAAGGGATCTATAAGAGTACATTGCTTATGGGTTCGTTGTTACTTCTCCGGCAGTGTCTCGCATGGCTTATTTGTCTAACCTGGATGGTTTTCGAGATTGGTGGTGGGTGGCCGTATAGCTGCCGTTTTGTGGGGTATTGCCTCCAGGATTTGTTAAATACAGCTCGAAGCATTCTTTCAACAACACCTCTGTACTATTGCCGTCAAGTTTTTTCTCGATACGCTCAGTCAGCGTCCAAGTGGTGCATCCAAACAGTAGTACTGACACGACCGCTGCTTGGAAAAAAAACTGCGTTTTATTTTATCGGGTAGGTCTAACTTCCATATAACCGATAGCCTATCAATAGCTACCGATACCTTCGCTAGTCGCATAGTGATGTCATTTTCCGTAGACGAGACGTTGATTCCGAGATAAGTGATTTTCAGAGATCTACCATTTAGTGTGAAGTTGTCGCCTCTGATCAAGGCATATAAACTCGGTTTTGTCTGCGTTCACATGGAGGTTTATGTCGCCTGCTGCCCGTTCTAGACTATGTAGCAGAGATTCGGCCTAGCTGAGTGTTTTTGCCAGTAGCACTATGTCATTAGCATAGCCCGCGTCCATAATCGTTTATGCGGAGTATCATCTGTTTCTTGCTTAAAGCTATTTTCTATCTATCGACATTCGAAGCATAAAGTTTTGGCAGATATTAAACAGATATGGTACTAATATGTCCCCTCGCAGCACACCTGCGACAATTTCAAAGTCTGTGTCTTTTACTTTCGTGTTCTTATATAACATCATCATAGCTGCGACAGTTTCTTTGGGGAGACCGTAGGCGAGAAGTATTTGCTCCATCTTTTGTCTTTGGAGTTCAAATGCCTTGGAGAAGTTTACAAATTGTACTGTCGCCTCGAGGATTTTTGGACGAACCCCTTCTAAAATTCGTCGGGTTGTCAAAATTTATGATGTCGTAGATCGATTTCTCCGAAAGCCATTTTAGTTCTTCCTGAGAATTTTCTCAATTTCATGTTCCATCCGGTTGAGTAGCAGAGCATTGTAAATCTTGGCCGCTCTGGAAGTAAAGGTTTTACCTCCGTAGTTCTTGGCTATTCCGAGGTTACCTTTCTGGGGAAGGGAAGAATGCAGCCCCTTGTCCATCTTTGTCCATTATGTTTTGGTTATATACGGCGTTACAGTATCGGAGCATCGAATTTCCTTATTTTCCATACTTCTGGTGGTATTTCATCAAGACTTGCAGCTTTCCTGTTTTTGGCTTTTCTTAGTACTGCGTCAAGTTCTTCAAGCGTAAACTGTCCTAGTTTGATGCCTAGTTGATTGCTAGTGATATGTTCATCCGTAACTTTGGGGTATTTTCCAAACAGATTCTTGAAATGTTCTTTCCACAAGTCTATTTGTTCTTCTTGGCTGTCAGTTTTTAGTTTGGCTCTCGCGGTGCTCTTCCTACTACTCACTTTATTTACTGTCTGCCATGCTATCCTAGATGGTCTATCTTCAACCGAGTCTCTAATCTTATAGATATGGTCTTGTTTGTTCTTTTAGGTATGCGTTTGTTAGTTCGCTTTGTGCCCTCTTAAGTTTCTGAGTGTTGGCATTAGTTGGGTTCCTCTTATTACATGGGGATGCGGTTTTCACGTCGTCACGTTTTTCTTAACCGCTAAAACCTCCCAAGGAAACTTATGCTTTGCTCTTAGTTTTGTTTGTATGCATTTTGCTGCCGCTTTCATGTGGGTATTGACCAACTTCTCATATTCGTCATTTGAAGTAAGTGCTTCGGATATCTCCTGGAGAGCATCGATTTTATTTCTTAGTGTTATCGTGTATTTATCACTAATACCTCTATTGTTAAGAAGTGACCAGTCATAGTGTGCGGATTTGGTTGTTTGTACCGCATTTCTGCAAACCCTTAGAGGTATCTTTTCCGTGACGATTCGATGATCAGTAAACACACCTTCAAAATAGGAATATGCCTCACAATTCAATGCGGTATTATGTGCGCTTTGGTGTTATTTGGATAAGTGTAGGTCCACAGTTTTCTCTTTCTTTTCTGAGATTTAGTATTGAGGCATTTTTGTCCATTTTCAAAAGTGAAGCCTGTTAGGTGTTCCCAATTTCTGTTTGAGAAGTTGTGTAAGCTGAATCCGTTTTTACTATTAGGGCATTCATATCTCCACCAATGATTAGAGTGTTGTATTTCGGAATGCTACGAACGAGGGAGGATAGCTTGTAATAGAAGGTGTCAAGGTCTGTTTCATCACTATCATTGGTTGGGTAGTAGCAGGAGATAATTGTTGTGCTGGGGTTGCCGTTAAACGGAGAAACTATTATCTTTGGTTGTATTTTCTCAATACTATTATTTGGGCACTTGAGCCGCTAAGAATACCTACACCCTCTATCACAGCGTTGACAGAGTTTTTCCATATCTTCTTCATTAAGATGTTATCTGTTCTTGTACGCATACTATGCCTATGTTACGATCTATCGCAGATGTAGTCAGTTCCGGTAGTTGGCCTATTCTATTTTAGGTTGTAATGTTAAATGTCGCTATTTGTGTATTGTGTTTTTACATTTAAGTAATTTTTATCTTTGTTTGTGATTGAGTTCTGTAGCTGATTTTTCCAACCTCAGCGGAACGGGTCTCTTTTTTACATGTGCGAAGGACGATACGGTTTGGACATGTGGTTTGAATGAGAGTCATGGTAATTTTTCGTTGGGTATATTTTAACCTCATCTATAGACGCCACCTTAAAAGATGAGTACCAGGAGTTCCCCCACTGAAGTATTTGATCCTAGCCGTTGACCTCTGTTGTTAGACCGTTATATATATATATATATATATATATATATATATATATATATATATATATATATCAGCAGTATTCCCACCTTATTGCCTTCATACAAGCAGAAGTATCTCAAGATATTGTATCATCCTGTATTATGTTAATATAATAAGATGCAGTAATTTACAAAATTGCTTCACATTACAATTAGTAGAGACCACGAAAGTTTACAACTTTTGAAAGACCAACATAAAACTAAGCATATGAAAAGACAGGATCGACAAGGTTCAGTTTAACACTTTTCAGTGATTATTTTTTAGTCCAGATTAAAAGCGCAGTAAGGCTTGATATATGATAGATTGGTGAGATCTCATTTTAACATGTAGTGTAGATTTAGACTACCTTCTAAGGCGTTAAACTGGTGGAAAAATACTGGAGAAAACCAGTTCGATAGGCAGCAGTTAAATCTGAGACCACGGCTCTCATTGGATGGTTTTGCTCAGGTGACCAAAATCGGCTCTCGAGTTAGAAATAAGTTGATTAGCGAGAAAGTCAACGGAAGACATTGAACGATCCATCTTACTGACTCTCCATTTTGGCTGAGTGGATAAGGAAGAGAAAAGTTATTAATAATGAAGAGGACAAAAATTAACCCGACATATTTTAGACCTTATTTTTCTGATGCAGGTATCATTGTGTGCGGTGACTTGGACTGAAATGTTGCAGGAATTTGGGAATTTTCCACATCTTTGTTTAAAATTCACTGATTTAACTTTAACTTATGTTAATATTCACCAAAATTGTTTGTTTTGTTTAGTTGGTTGTTTTTTGCTTTGTTGTGTTTTATTTTGTTTTTTTCTTTTTCTTTTTTTTTTTTTTTAAATCTCGTTAAAATTAAAACAATAACGAGAGGGGTGACTAACTTAAAAACTATTTTCAGAAAATTTGCAAAAATAATTCTATTTGTGAATATATATATATATATATATATATATGTGTGTGTGTGTGTGTGTGTGTGTGTGTGTGTGTGTGTGTGTGTACATTGAATATATCAGTAAAATCTTTTAATTAGTTGATTTTTGATTATTATACAAATCACCGTATTTTTGTGAGGGGATGACATTTTACCTATGCCACATCATTTTCGGTTTTTACAAAACAGAAACAACGTTTTAAATAAACATATCTTGGGTTTTAATGCTTTCAAACTTTTCTTTTCACTCATTACACAAAAATGATGACGATAAAACTATTTTTTAACAAATTTCAAGCATTGTTGTAAATCAAAGTTTTCTTTTTGCATAAACTTTATAACATCTTAAGTAGTGATGAAAATTTGCTTTTATACCAAAATTTGGGGCCGTTTTCTTTTTAACGAAACCATAAAAGCTTAGGATTTCTTTCAAATGTTAATCACATTTTTAAAATAAAGTCTGAATTTTTGGTTGAAACTTTTTTAAATATCCGAGACAATATGATTGTATTTTTTCATTGTTATTTTTACTATTTTTAGTTTCATTTGGCACAAGTAACACAGTAAACAATCTTTTTACACTTGTTTTTCATAAATATCTCCGCTACTATAGATTGCACGCATTTTTTTTTTATTCCAAATCCTTCTTAAAAAATGTTGAATCAAAATATTGATTTTGGCTTCTAATTATTGTAAATTTTTTTTATTTGTAGATTGACATACAAAAGCAAAGACAAATATTTTAATACATACGAAGATTTTTAAAAAAGAAAGAAAGAAAAGAGATTGCATCATATTAAAGGAGAACTTGTGACTCACGTTTATGACGTATGATCACGCCACCTGTGTCGTCATAATTATGCAAAAAGTCTAATTGACTTGGCCAAACTTTCCCCTCCCCACCCATGTCATCAACAATGCTATAATGGCCGCCACTGTTGCTAACACTCCTGTTAACGTGGTCACGCCATAAACTGTCCATGCTGACCATTTGAAAAGCGTTGATCTTAAAAAGGACAAGACCTTTTTATTTTGTTCTTAAGGAAAAAAAATCAAGAGGGTCAACACAATCAAAAGAACAGGTTGGCACGCACGCACGCACGCACGCACACACATATAAGTTTGTATTTCTCGAAATGTTATTAACAGTCCGTGTACCTCTAGATACAAATCCAGCAGACAACTTTCACAATGCTGAACCACGCAGACAATTCTAGATTAATAAACAAGAGATGAAATGGGTTTGTTAATATTTTAATGTTTATTTACATTATCCTCCCCAAAAAAATCCTTTTAAATGTACTGATAATTTAATATAATAAACAAAATAAGAGGGCAATAGTAAAATGGAATCAACGTGGTCAAATATAAATTGTATGAAATAAATCAGTTCAAATTAATTATGTCATAAAGAGACCTTAGGGAAAACAATAAAAAATGTATAAAACAATAAAATACGATATGGCGATTTTTTATGTTTATTCAAATTGATGGTGAAAATATCAATTCCGTTCGTATTTCACTGATGAAGTGAAAAAAATATCAAAAATTTTAAACTCAAACAAAAGGTTCTTTGTTGATGAGCAGATGTTGATTATCTGGAAACTTGGGGTTTTTTTTTCAGAATCACATGCTTACATTATATATACGTGTGGGGGGTGTAAATTGCGCAGACAATAAGATCACGATAAATAAAATGTCCTCAAGACAAAGCTCAACAAGACCCTGAGTGCTTATCTCTTCAGTAGCACCGTTTTGCCTGTGAAATGTGGACTCTAACGAAAAAGGAAGAACAGAAACTTGTTTCGAAACTGAGGACTTTAGAAAGATTTATTGGAAGCAAGTTAATTCGAGAGCAGGGTTGGGTGCAGGATGCCAATGCAGATTACTGAAAGTAGAAGTTCCTCTGACAACAGGTGAACTCGTGCAATTGTTAAATCAGAAACACCAGAAACAATCATGCGTATGATGATTGGATATTGTCAATTGCATCAACATGGATAAGAAGGGCGAGATCAAGAATGAAATGAAAGTACATTATAACCAACGAGGTGGACAATATCCAGAATTATATGCAAATTGATTTTTTTGTTCTAACCCCGATAGTTTTAATAAAAATTAGCGAAACTTGGCACGTTATAGGGCAACACTAACACATGCACAGATCTAAAATCCTAAGCTAATCTGCGCAATAGTAAACAAATGGCAGCCATTTTGGTGACTTGAAGCATGTTTCAGTGTGCCAACTTTATATGCGAATCATAGCCAAAGTGTCAAATATGGTGAAGTGGTGACGGAAAATTAAAACATTGATTATTTTAGGAATATGTAATTTGAGAACAACAATAATACAGAGGAAACATCTTTAATATGGTTTAATAGTACAATCAATATTGTATATAATTGCCATTTTTATCAACAAGAGAAAAAAGCCTTTGGTCCATTGAAGATGTCAAACATTCGATTTCATCTGATGAAATTTCTTTGGCAGCAGTCAGAACAGCATTCCAGAGGTCATCCTTGGAGGTGTACTACCTTCCTCTGGAGTAAATCTTCTTTTTCAAGATGCTCCACAGATTTTCGATGGGATTTAAATTTGGAGAACCGGCTGGCCATTGCATTGTTTTCCCATGT
Organism: Sepioteuthis lessoniana; assembly: GCA_963585895.1. NCBI lineage: Eukaryota > Metazoa > Mollusca > Cephalopoda > Myopsida > Loliginidae > Sepioteuthis > Sepioteuthis lessoniana. The sequence goes on from OY757934.1 coordinate 2,194,906, forward strand.
CTGGCAAAAACACTCTTCAAATATTCAGTGGTTATCCTTGCAACATGAGACGGTGCATTATCATGCATGAATACCATCTTTTTCCGGGATGACAAATTATTCTTCTTGTGCCAGGGTTCGACGTATTCCCCAATGAAGTCAATGGTCATTTTCACTCCATCTGCGACTTACCAATGATTGCAGCCCAAAACATCACACCACCACCTCCTGGTTGACGCCTGATCCGGTGGAGACGTAGACCATCCTCTCCCCCACCCATCGGGTCGCTCGACACTCACCGGTGAACAAAACAGTTTGAAAATTTACCTTCATGTGATTTCTTGCCCACTCCGTCCTCTTTTTCTTGTGGATATCCTTTAATAGAGGGCGAACCTCTGGCTTTCCACATTTTGCAACCGTCCTCAGGATACGGCATCGAGTTGATTTGGGCATATCAGGAACGCCAGCGTTTTCAAAAACTTTTTTGCTAGTTTCAAGAGGGTCACGACAGACTTCTCTCCTGATCCTCCTCATAGCTCGATGCAACACAGGTGCTTTCTTACGAATTTTCCCTTTGTCAAAACGTCCGTTGCAAAGTTCAGGGTTAGTAACAAAATTTTTCATTGTACGATGATCACGGTCCAATTCTTTGGCTATTTCTAAAGTGGATACCTTATTATGAATCCTTTGGACAATTTTAGACTTCTCAGTTCGACTCAAAGCACCTTTACGTCCCGTCTTGCATATAAAGCTAGTACGCTAAAACAAGCTGCAAGTCACCAAAATGGCTGCCGTTTGTTTACTATTGCGCAAATTAGCTTAGAATTTTAGATCTGCGCATGTGTTAGTGTTGCTATATAACGTGCTAAGTTTCACTAATTTTTATTGAAAACTATTGAAGTTAGAACAAAAAAATTGATTCGCATATAATTCTGGCACGCAGTATATATATATATATATATATATAGTCTCGTGAGAAATTTTTAGGATATTTAATCTGCATTCGTTTTGCCACTATTGTCTACCAGTATATTAAGTTGGGCATGGTAAATAGCTGAACCAGAATCATTGCTACCGATTGCTGATGAGTTCGATCCTAACCAGATGTTGTTTGGTCTTGTTCCATACGAAACTAGGCTTTGTCGCTCGCTACCCATAAGGGACATTCATAAGTTAATCTCGTAGGCTGTTGAGAGAGTTTGACCAACAATAAATAGCTAAGCCTAACCAAATTTTAACTTAGCCTCTTACGGGAGATCGATCAAGCAAGTATTGTAGACTATTATAAGTGCGTTTGTTGATTAATTGGCCCCATTTTATTGTGGCTTCGTCCCTGTCATAGTTAACTGCAGTTAGTCGCAACACATAGACTATATGCGCATGTCCTCATCTTTCATAAATTGACCTCGTATTGCGTACTTACACCCAAGGGAATCTAATTACCCAACTTCTCCATCACAAGCAGAATGCGACATAAGCTCATTTTTATGCGGGATGCAGCTGATTTGAAATCAGTATTTTTGTCTCTTAGATTGGTTGTCTTACCAAGGCTAAAGATACCGTCTGGTCTTCTAATTACCCTTGGCTGTGAAGAGAAAAGATGAATTCATGCCTTTCTCCATGGGAAAGCATGACACTATTAGCCTCATCCAGGATTTGAAGCCACTGATTTATTTTCGAATTACGAAAACCGATAAGCTAAGCACACCTCCATGCTATTTGCATACTTAACTTCAGAAAATATATTTTTTCTGTCTGGGGATAGTACAAATATTTACGGGTTAATCTCTCAGATAACTGAGAATTTGATCTCTCGACAGGTCTTTTACCAAACTAAATCATTTTAGTTAAGAAGAAAACAATTACACTCAGCTTATAAATTTACCTTCTCTACTTAACAGGCGGCAACAGCGTCTCATTGTAGATTTTACAGACGACAAATGTTAAGAAACAACCACGAGTTTTCGTAATTTTGAGCCATTCCCATTACAATCTACTTACACAAAACTTTGTCTCGACTCGTGTCCCGAACCACCTGTCACTCATCATCAAATCCAAAATGTTTCCTTCAGTTTTTCTATTATTCTGATTTCATTTTTGACAAAATGCGTTTAACCAAGTCTAAGCGTCTTCACAATCTATAGACTTGTTTGCTCTCCCACAGCTGAAGCAAATCTTACATGTGCAGTATTTCTTTACTCTTTACACCTGACCAACATTCTTTTCCTTTTTTTTTTCTCATATTAGTACTCTTCATCTTGAGATTTTTGCTTTTTCTTTTGGTTTTTTTTCTTCTTTTTTTATATTATGATAACTTTTTTACTAATACATTGTCGATATGATTCGGTCTTTCCTGCAAGGTTTTCATATTCTCTGCACTTTCTTTCTCATCTTTCACTCAATCATTCTTTTTTATCAATTTTCTTTTTCTTCCTAAATTCATTCGTTTCTTCTTTCCTATTTTATTCATTTCTTCTTTCACTTCCCTTCTTCTTCTTCTTCTTCTTCTTCTTCTTCTTTTTCTTCTTCTTCTTCTTCTTCTTCTCATTTCCTTTGCTCTACTTTTACGTCTATTCTTGCCATTTTTTTTTCTTTTATCTTCTTGTCTCGTCTTTTTATTGAATTTTCTTCGGTTTGTCTTGTTTCTTTCACCTTTTTCTACTCAGCATTTTTCTTTGTCCTTTCATTTTTCCTTGTTATCCTTGCCCTGCTATTTTCTATCTTTTCTTTTTCTTTTTGGGGTGGGGAGGATTCATCTTTCTTTCTTTTTTCTTTCTTCTTTTCTTCCTCTCTGTCTTCCTTTCTTTCTTTCACCTTTTTCTACTCAGCATTTTTCTTCGTCTTTTCATTTTTCCTTGTTATCCATGCCCTGCTATTTTCTATCTTTTCTTTTTCTTTTTGGGGTGGGGAGGATTCATCCTTCTTTCTTTTTTCTTTCTTCTTTTCTTCCTCTCTGTCTTCCTTTCTTTCTTTCACAACTTTTTTGTTGTTCTATATTTTTTTTCAGATGCTGTTTGTCAGTGTTTTTTTCTTTTGTTCTTTCATTTTCCTATCTGAAAATGTTTTATTTCTATCACCTCTTCATTTATTGTCTTCTTCTTTTTTCATTCATTTTTGTTTAGTTCTTATTCTTTTTTTTTTCTCTCCTCTTTCTGTCCTTCCTTTATAAAGTATTTCTTAGACCCATCACTTTTTGTTTTTCGTTTCTTGTCATTTGGATTTTTTTTTTTCACTGTTAATTTCCCTTCGGCCTTTTCTACAGAAGATCCACTGCTGGTTTGGTGTTTTTTCTTTTGCGGAAAATTTTGGCAAGAATTTATTTTCTTTTTCTTTTTCTTTTTTTTTTTTTTTTGTTCATCCTCATTTGCTTTCCTTCCCCAGAAATATTATTCTCAACCGTCATGTCGTTAATCCTCTCATTGGAGCTTTTTTTTATCTTTTTCTGCTTCACCTTCCTTTCAACATCCTCTTCGCGCCAAAAAATCTAATCTTCCATCATTTCTCCTGTGGGCAAGATCGAACCCCGCTCAACCCCTTCTTTAAACCATGCCTCATCTTATATATATATATATATATATATATATATATATATATATATATATATATATATATATATATATATAAACCCAACAACCACTATGTTTTTTTTCTTAGTTCATCACACCTGTTCTTCCCTTTTTTTCTTAGCAAATTCATTTGATGCCTTTAGATTATGTGGATGTGTCATGTGATCAACATCACTGCGTAGTGTAGGTTATCGAGTGGTTGATACCTGCAATATATGTCAATAAATATATTGTTTTACGAAAGTATTTTCCAAGATTAGCTCAGGACTTCTAAGAAGAATCTTATCCTGAGGGTAGAAATGTTTTTGTCTACCCCCCTCAACTCACAATGATTCATCCTGTTTTTATCCAAGATGGATCTTTAAGGATCACATAAACTGTGAATACTAGACTCACATTTTCTGAGATCCTAGGAAATTCCCCAGTTTCTTTTGGATCATAAGAACCTTTGGACTTTCAGATTCACTTTTAAAGACCAAAATTGTACGAATCTTTTTAGCTGAATTCGTTCTCTTTCTAATTTCCCTGGTCACGTGTCAACAGAACTGATAGGTGATGAGAAGACAACTCATAAACCCTACATATACTATTTTCTAATACATACCTATGATAAATTTCTAAATTTGACTCGAGAGATTGGCGACAAAAATGAAAAATAAAACTATAATCGATCTTGTACCATTTTTCAACTGTTCAACCAATCGTGTCCTTTATATTTAGCTACGAGGTGTCTTCAGTAAGTTTCCAGACTTTTTTGTACAGGCATTTAAAATTGTTGTAGGCTCTTGAAATTCAGTATGTTATTGCTATACATCTTATGAGATGGCTGACCAATTTTTATTATTTCAGGTTCAAATGAACAGCTACAGCAGGAATTCGAATACAACCTACTAAAGCCTGATTGTCACAGCTGATGAGTTTCAAAAATGCAATCTGGACGTGAGGACACTTTAGAAGAACGATATGCAATAAAATTCTGTTTTAAACTTGGAAAAAATGCCACAGAAATGTATGGAATGCTTCAGACTGCTTTTCAACCGTCTTGCATGAATCGAGCATCAGTTTTTGAGAGGTATAAGAGCTTTAAGGAAGGCAGGGAGCCTCTGAGGAATGATGAGAGGTGTGGGGGAGTAAGAAAGTCAGAACACCAGAGTTGATTGGCCAAATAATGGATGAAGACCGTCGTGTGTCTATAAAGACAATAAGTGCATAGTTTGATGTCAGTGTGGGAACTGTACACACAATTATTCGCGAGGAACTGAAGATGCAGAAGATTTGTGCGAAGTTTGTCCCAGGGGTGCTCAGAGAAGATCAGAAAGAAAAACGTTGTCATGACAGCAGGGAGATGGTCGAGCTAATCAATTCAGATCCCGCAGTTCTTGATGCTCTGGTGAACTGCGATGAACGCTGGATCTACTGATATGACCCAGAGATCAAGAGACATAGTTCCCAGTGGAAGCCCAGAAGGCCAGACAGAGCAAATCCACCCACAAACTTTTGATGATCCCTTTTTTTGACAGCACTGGTATCATCTACATGTACTGGGTGCCCACTGGAAAGATAATCAACAAGGAATACTATGTTGAGGTTTTAAGAGAGTTCAGGAAGAGATTCCGTCGGAAGAGGCCAGCACTCTTCAAATCGGCTCAGTGGCATTTCCACCAAGACAATACACCAGCCCACAACTCCATCCTTGTCACGGACTATTTGACCAAGATGGGCATCAAGACAGTTTCTCACTCTCCCTAGAGTCCAGTCCTTGCTCCCTGTGACTTATGGTTATTCGATAAGCGCAGAGGCTGTCGTTATGAGACAATTGAGGAGATGAAAGAGGCCGTGACGAAGGTCATTAACACGCTCACACAAGAGGACTTCCATGGGGCCTTCCAGAAGTTGTTGTAACGGTAGAACAAGTGCATTGCAGCCGGAGGAGATCCCTTCGAAGGGGACTAGAGTTTCATGTGTGTACTATCAATAAAAGTGCCCATACGAAAAAAGTCTGGAAACTTATTGTGTGCTCCTTGTATTTAGCTCTTTTCATCAATTTCTCCGAATCTTATATTTTTTAAAAGCTTTTGACTCAATCTCCTCTTTATACACTTTTTTTTTCATATTATATTTCAATGTTGAAACATTGTGATGGAATAGTCCAAGTAATGTAGTATAATAGTAGTAGTAATGTCCTCATTGTCTTTATTTTCTGAATATATCGAAATGATTCCTTAGCTCAACGGTAAACTCCATTTTGACCTTTGACACATGAAGCTTGTTTATACTGAAATAATGTGCGCTGTCGTTTGATGGTCTTGATAACAGTTTCAAGATGACCTTGTCTATTACCAGGTGATGGTTGATGCCCACATCCATCCACCATGATGGTTGATGCCCACATCCATTCACCACAATTTTTGACGTTGAGAAGAGATTTGTATCATTTCTTGTTAACAATAACATAGTCAATCTGATTAACATCTTGGGATCTCCGACTGTTTGTGAATGTTTCTGAAGTTTGTAAAAACAAAGTTCAATAAACCTCTTTGCATTGTTGTCGATAGTTCTGCAGTGCCTTATTTATATTCTTTCTTGTTGCAATCATTTCCAAGTTTGGTATTCAATAGCCTTTTGTGTTGTGAGATATTAGAGATTGTCTGCTGGTTGCAATATAGGGCAGTGGCAAATTTGATGTTATTATCATCAGGCTTCCATCCCATGAGAGATGTCTCTATTTGCAATCATAGATACATGACTGAGCTGCACACATTAGGATTTGGTAGAAAAGAATAGTTGAAACATAACTTGTTACTTTATGGTCTGAACTATTCCATCTACATTCGCTCACATTCAATTTCGTGATGATTTGTACTGTTTTCGAAATTTCATATATCATACGGACATTCTCTGCTGCAAGTTGAATCCAAGAAAACTATGACCTCCACCTTCTGACTTCCTGATATGAACCTTCTTCTGAAGCACTCATGTTTCAGGGATTTGGTTAGTGTTTCTAATTGTAATTTCCGTAACAACGTTTGTTTTTTTTAGGTTTAAGTTCGTAATTGATCACTCACTTACCGGTCTGGTCTGAGTTTTCCTGTATTAGCTGGATGATTTGATTTGAGCAGTCAGTATAGTTCACAGGATCTTTGAGAGATACGTGTCCACCCATTACGTTAAAGTTGCAGAAAGAAATTTCAAGCAAAACTTGACATTCACTGTAAGTATGATGCTCCCACAATACACAAACTCATTATCTCATTGCTGACTAAATAACCCCACGGAAGAGTGTCTGTTCATGTATTCACAGTAAGGCCTGATATATTCGAAACCTAAATATATTGCTCGTATAACTTTACCTTTACTGTATCCGTTTTTGATTTCTTGTTTTCAATTAGATTGTCTATGCTTTTTTTTCTACTCTGCAAAGAAAACATGATTGCTGAAAAGTTTTACACGAAACTAAAATGAAATAAAAGAAAACAAAAACAAAACAATCAAGCAAAATAAAAAAAAATGATGAGATCGCTGCTGACTCTATTTTGTCTTACTGAAATATGGTCCTTTTGAAAGATAGAGATGACGATGGTGGTAAAAAATAAATTAAATAATCTATTCGGGAGAAATTTTATGAGTGAAAAAGAAATTCCCGGAAGAAGAATAAATTTCAGATTTTTGATTTAATCATTTTTTCATCGGGTTATTAAAAGTCCATGAACTTCAATCAAGAAAGTCATCAGAAGCAGCAGTTACAGTTTTCAGTTTTTCTACGACGTCTAAAAGTTGTTGTTGTTGTTGTTGTTGTTGTTGTTGCTGCTGTTTGGTTTTGTAGAATCTAATATTCCGATTTGATAAAGCGTTTTATTTTCTATATATTATCTTTTTTTCTTTTTGCTGTAGACTAAATTCTAAAAATCCAAATGTCTTTTAATCCGACCTACATTTGATCAAAACGTTTTATTCACATTTTCAATTTGCTTGAAATCCATTTACATTTACTATGTATATTTGATATTAACTGGATTGATTAAAAATATGCATTTGGTAATACATTTACTACACTATAGCATCATCGTTAACTATATATATATATATATATATATATATATATATATATATATATATATATATATATATATATGAGAGAAAGAGAGAGGGGGTGATGTTTCTGAAAAGTTCTCGAACTAGTTACAAAGAAATTTAACTTTTTTTAAAACATTTTACAGATTTTTCCACTATTAAAGAAACTTTTGCTTGATAAAAAATCTGTTATATTATGTCATGTAGATTTTACATTACTCTACGTCCATTCATGTGGGAACCAAGAAATTTTAAGCACTCTTTCGTATATATATATGTGTGTGTGTGTGTGTGTGTGTGTGTGTGTGTGTGTGTGTGTGTGTGTGTGTGTGTGTGTGTGTGTGTATTTTAGCAGCATTTTAAGATTATGATTTGTTCTTTGGCAAAATAATTTCACAACTTTTTTTTATTGATTGTTCTTCCTCTTCATTTTATTAGCCCTTCTTTTCGTATCCTTTCTCTCTTTCACAACTCTTCTTCTTCTTCTTCTTCTTCTTCTTCTTCTTCTTCTTCTTCTTCTTCTTCTTCTTCATTCATTCATATGTTCTTTTTTATATCAATTCTTCATCATCAGATTTATTTTTCTTTTCTTTCGTTCTTTTATTCTACTGTCGTCTTTTTTTGTTCATTCTTATCTTTTATCAATTTTGTTGCTTGTTTTCCTTTGTTCAGTCGAAAATTCAATCGCAAATAATTATGAATTGAATAAAACATAGTCGTAGGAAACCGATTACTCCCATTGAAAGAAAGTTTATTTTTTCTTGTGCATATTTTCACGCTTACAAAAAAATTAGCTTACCAAGCAATTAAAATGTCTAGACAAACTTTGCTAAATAGGAAATGGTTTCCACTTGTTGATCACCAATTCTATATGAGACATAAAGAAAAAGGCATGAAACTAAATAATTTTATATTATTCACATTTTCTAGACCGTGAAAAGGTGCTACGCAGCGCAAATTTTCATATATATATATATATATATATATATATTCAGACTTGTACAGGAAGGTTATTTTTATTTATAAAATTTATATATATATGCATATATGTGTGCATGTGTCTGGGGGTGGGGATAGAATCATAGTAATAATAATAATGCATTCCTATGTTTTCTCGTCGTATAAAAGACTTGATTTTTGTTATCAGATGCACACTATATGGGTTACTTGATCAACTTTTAAAGTCAATGAAAAGGTCATATTTTATCTTATAATCCTGTTGATACGTGAATCTCTGAGAAATAGATTTTAACTATGTTTAAATCACGGACAAAACTTTTTACTGGTCACTTTGCACTGATACTCTTCGGAAAAGCATGTATCCATCACTTCCCCCTAGCTATGAGTAAAATATTAGGATTGAGCTCTTCATTTCTGATAAGGCAACCGATCTAAGAGAAAGAAAAACTGATTCAAAAGCAGCGAGGAATTCTGTGGCGCATCAGTACACCATTTTTCTGTTTTCAGTTCATTTACATAAGCCTTGATCACATGTGAAATTAATTTGGTAAGGTTCGGCTTAGTTAATGGCCGTCATAGTGTTATGGGGACATATCTTACCATACCCCAAAGATGGACTCGTCCAACCTAAACATATTCTCCGAGCTCGCTCGCTCGCTCGGGGGAAACAACTTCTCGTTCCTTACGAGACATTTGACAGACGGACTGCAAGCCGAGCACGGCTAGTACTTCCTTTGTATGACTTCCTTTTTCTGCTAATACAATAACGTTTACCTATCATCCGTTGTTTTGAGTTGTTCTTCCACCTGTCTTACCACAACTCATAGAATTGATAGAAAAAAAATAGAGAGAGGTGGGGGATACTCTCATGAAATTTTATATGTGTATGTAGTTTATATAACATATATATTGTTGTCCTGCAGGGCCAGAAATGAATAACACAAACAGATGTAAAGTTTACAGCAGTATATATTTACGGAAATATATACAGTAGCGGCTACCAGTAAATGACTAGACTCACTTGCCTCGTTTATCGAGCCAGTAACTATTTATGGTGTCGTGGAGGGTCCATGCAGTGACGTCATAGAGCATCACCATAACAATATTTTATATATGAGGTTAAGAAAATAAAAAAGAAAATGAATACAGCTCTCTTGAAATTAACAATTTAAATTGGCTAAAACAGGTCTTTATTATATATGCCATTGTTTATAATTCGCTTTAATCTCACCATGACAAACAATAAAGCAACATCCAACTTTCTTGTGTGTGTGTGTGTGTGTGTGTGTGTGTGTGTGTGTGTGTGTGTGTGTGTGTGTGTGTGTGTGTGTTATATTAGGAGGACATGCCATCAATCAGTGTCGTAAGACTTTAAAACTGCTTCCGTGTCTCAGTAGGGTTACACGGAGGAATTCCAATTGTACAAGCAGCAGGTCTTCTCTCTTCATGACACTGATATTGTCCAACGAAGAACATAAGATGCTAATCAATTTGGCATCAGTGTCGTCACCAGAATTTCCAGAACGATCTTAAACACTCTAGCTCCTTGTTTTAAATTCAGAGATTTTTGTTTCCCATCAAGGCGCGATGAATAAGAAAAGTTGGCGACCTAAGTCGAGGGTGACCCGAAGGCTCCCTTTTCAATAGCTACTACACCAAGGTGTCGGAGAGGGCGCTACTCATTTCCCAAGATTGACCCACTTTACCCTTGATCTCTGCCTTATAATGCTGATTGTTAAGCAAGGAGACATCAAGTACCATTTTTGAGTCTTTGGTTGACTCGAACTCGGATTAAACCCAAGTCATGGGCCATGGGGGAGATACTAGTCGATTATTTTACCCAAAGGAAAGAAAAATTGGATACGTGCTTTTCTCAAGGATATTAGTGCAAAGTCAGATGCAACCGCTTTGTCCAGAATTTTAACTTCGCTCACCAAGTCTACATACATACATGCATATGAACAGACTAAGATAGATAGATAGATAGATAGATAGATAGATAGATAATATGTTTTATTCCATGAATACTTGAATATGATATTTCCGTGTGTTTATGTGCGTACGAGTACATGTGAGTTTAAGTAACTAACGTCATTCAAAATTCTTTGGATTGTTATATATGTCCTATTCGGTCTAGAGACGTGACTGAAAAAAAGGCCGGCCATTTTGTTTTGAGCGTAGAGCTTTCGGCAGATTCCCGCCAAGTGAGGTAAAGGTCATTGGGCGAGAAGGTGTGTAGACCTGAAAAAAGGGTAAGAATCTACAGTTAACGAGCTTGCAGCTGGACATGCATGCACACATACATCGGAAACAAGACACAACAACTCTTTGATTTTATAGATAGATAGAGAGAGAGAGAGAAAAAAAGAGAGAGTGAGAAAGAAAGAGAAAGAGAAAGAGAGAGAGTAAGAGAGTGATGGGGTAAGTAAAAGATATTTAAGTATTTTACTTCATACAGAATTTTTTTTCTTTGTATATAGGTCTCTATGTAACTATGTAAATAATTGAAAATAACTATTATATCGGGAGATAGGTAAATATATATTCATCTTTCATACTTATTTATATATATATATATATACATATATATATATATATATATATATATTTGTGTGTGTGTGTGTGTGTGTGTGTGTGTGTGTGTGTGTGTGTGTTGATCGGGATAAATGGATAGATCTAAACGATATTTATCTTCCCTCAATGTTGAAATACAGCACAAGGCTTTTTCAGGATATGGGAGATGCAAAAATTGTCTAGGTTTATTTGCTTCAGACATCAGAATGCCAACTTATTCGTAAGCTGTAAAAACCGGGCAACAATGTAATTTTCTTTTGTGTTTTTTGAAAATCTTGGTCTTTATTTTAAAAATGTGAAAAAAACATTGTGATTTTTTATATATGTATATGTTGGAAAGTTTTCTGTATGTTACCTATCTTTATTCATTCACTAGCTTATCCCTTTTAAGCAAAAGAAAACACGATTAATTACGAAAATCATTCTTTAAAGTAATCAGTAATCAATTAGTAAACAAAATTCGTTTGTGATTTTGTTAATATTTTCATGATTATTGATATCATTCTGAGATTATAAAAGAACAATTAGGTGGATGGAAAAGTTTCCAGGACCATTTTATGTATCTTTGCAATGTCTTGAAATTTATTCAGCTCTTCTTTGCTTAGACTATTAAGCAAAGAAATATTAAAATGAAAGTGAGTTTCACACAAGCAGAAATGAATATCGATGATATATAAATATTCAGTTTTTTCATATTGTTCAACACACAAAAAACGTCGAGAAGAAAATCGTTCGCTTTAAAAATCTTTTTATTTATCCAAAACAAAGAAAATTATGTTTACATTCTTCAGTATTTCAAGTCAGAGGGAATCAATTCAAGAAAAAATATTTTGTGTTTTTTATGATTTGGGTCCATGACAACGCTTTTTCTGAGTTACAAATGCGTTTTGGAAAACTATAACGGAGTTGGTAATTCACAAATAGATCTTGGCATATAAAGGAAATTTGTTATTGTGAGGTCAACATATCTGAAATAGGTATAAGAATCGTATATGATATAGTGGTAAAGTAAAAGTAAAAGCCATTTCAGGTAACTTCATCTCTACAATTGGGACAAGGAGATAATACACAGAAAGAATAGAATATGATATAGAAGCGAATTTACCATTCAAAAAAGAGTTTTAAATAAAGTTAATCTTTGGGAAAAAAATAAAAAATTAAAAGTTCACAATTCTTTAAATTCCAATCTAAATTTTATGTTTTTTATCATTAGAGTTTTGTCATTAGATTTATGGGGTTTTATAAAATGTAACAGAAATATGTTAAAGTGTATTCAGGAATTTCCTTTCTTTCAACATATTTTGTACTTGTCAAGTTTTTGCCGGTGTTACAAATCTCAAAAAAATACCTAAAGCTGAATTATAAATGCTTTAATTATTAAATAATTAAATTCTGATTCCTAGGAAATGTTAGACTATAATTAATAATTGAGTATCTTATGTATGCTATTAAACTTCATCTGGTGAAATGAGGTACAAAGTTCTGGTTCTCTTTAGACTGAAGAGGTAATGTCAGTTAGAATCCTACCTATAGGAGTCAAATATTTATGTTTGAGAATTATTTGTATTAAACAGGAATACCTGAAACCATATAAGGACATGCAAAGAAAAAATACCTTGACGCAGAAAATGTAATTATGAACATACAATGAACGCAGTTTCTTAACTTTTAGACATAAAATAACTCCACACGAGTTGACATGGCAATAAAACAAATCAATTATTAATTGTTTTTAACGTGTAACGATAAAATCTTGACATAATACTTATTTGTCAAATTTTGTCCAGAAACTTTCATTGTAAAATGTTCAGTCCATATCAGCGTGTCATTAATGAAGCAGCCGGTCAATTTTTTTTCCTTTTACAAGCTTTTTGATGAACATATATATATATATATATATATATATATATATATATATATATATATATATATATATATATATATATATATATATATATATATATTAAATAATAACGACACATTTTGTCTAAATAAAATTATTTTTATTAAAATCCTTTAAAGTTTCCTGATAAGTGTCTTGAGGTATTTATTTTTTCTTTATTTTAGCAGACAAATTAACTACAATAAAGAAAAAATAAACACTCTAAGACACTTGTCAGAAAACTTGAAATGGTCTTGATAAAATCATGTAGACAAAATATGTTTTATTATTTAATCCAATATGCTTAAATGAAATACTGCTGCTGAACAAGCCGTATTTCAAGATACATGATCCTGCAGCTGACCACGATACTGACATCCAAAAGTATCACTGTAGTCTTGTAAAAAGACAACCACAATAAAGAAAAAATAAACACTCTAAGATACTTATCTGGAAACTTGAAAGGATCTTTATATATATATATATATATATATATATATATATATATATATATATACTTAATGATTTAATGTGCTTTTCAACCGACAGTTATGAACTGAATTTTATCTTAAGTTAAAAATAATAATAGATGATTTAAATGCATTGAAGAAGTTGATATTAAGAATAGATATTTGTTGTGCAAAATAACTTCTGTTTCCATCATTAGCTTATGTGTTTGAACTTACCCCCGTATAGGTGATGTATGCATAGGTAGTTTTACTTGATGAAAAGGTAATCTTGATGATCTAAAATCGATAAGTATTCATGGAGGAGAGGTATCTTTTGACATTACACTGGTGTGACGATCATGATCCTCTCTTAGTCAATTCATGACAGAAGACTGATTTTGGCAACATTTTTTTAATGCCATTAATATCATGCTGAGGTCGTGTCTTACATGAGGAAATGCTGAGAGCAAGCCTTTAACGACCGCTAAATGATGCATGGGGCATTTGCAGAAAGAGGTGAGCCACACCCTATCGTTGGATCAAGTCACTACGTTTTGAAATGTCATTAGCGACATGCTAACTCCGAGGGGGAATCCTCGAAAAGGAAACGTCACATGCCTTAGGCAAGACTTTCCACCTTACAAGGCTTAAAAGTGCACCAGGTTAGCGTGAATCGTGAGATGATAAGTCTAAGTAATATGACAGTGATATTTGAGTCAAGGTTTTCGTTTTGGAATCATTTTAAAACCTTGGGGGCCGTAGCCGAGAGAAATCCATTTACATTCTCATTAGATCATATCAGCAGGGACTGATAGCGTCATGGTAATATTATTGCATAAAAGGGAAAATTATTAAGATCTTTGAAACAGAAATCTATTAATCTTAATGTTTACATACATACATACATACACGAGGATGGCTTCATATTTTTTCATTAGCACTGACTGGTCTAAACATTGTCTAGACATCTAAACAGCAGACTAGACATCTAGACATCATCACTTTATCATATGAGTTGCTTAGCTATACACACATTTTCATTTAAATTTTTAAATTTAACATTTTATTCATTCTTGATACTTTTTATCACACCTCATATATACATCAAGTTTTAAAAAGTAATGGACTGGTTTTTTTTTTTGTGTATACAATTTCTATTACTATTGTCGTTTAAACTTCTTTTCAGCTTTGAAATAGTAAATGTAAAAAGCGCAATATGAGAAGATAGCTTTCTTAGATATTTTCAAAGTGAGAGGCTAATGTTTATCGAAAACTTCAGTTATTAAGAAAATGTTCAATCAAACTTTTACCAAATCCCGTCTTAGTCTCTCAGTCTCACCAAATGCGAATATTGTCCACTTGTCAAGAATTGTTAATCGAGGAAACTTCACATTCAATTCTTCTCTCACGACTTTGTCATAACTTTATATATAAAGAAGGATATACAGTTCATATATATCTGTCACACATATATATATGTATATTCAGTCAATGTAAATATGTTGGTTTGGTCAAATGAGTTTCATATGTATGTGTGCATCTCTATGTGTGAGAGAGAGGAAAACAGAGAGAGAGAGAGAGAGAGAGAGAGAGAGAGAGAGAGAGTGTGTGTGTGTGTGTGTGTGTGTGTGTGTGTGTGTGTGTGTGTGTGCTCATACATATTCAATATGCTTTACAATTGCTAAATAAGGATGTGGAGGTGTCCGCAGTGGAATGGTTATCGTCGTAAGAAATGGATATAGCAAGCAAAGTTCAAATCCTGAACGAGTCTGCATTTCACATAGCACTAATCTCCTTGGGAAAGTATGAATCCATCAATTCTCTCTCCAGCGATGGATAAATAGTTGGGCAGCCTGGGCTCTTTACCCTTGGTAGAACAACCAGTCTCGGGGAATAGAAACAATGAACTCCGCTTAAAACTTGACCTTGCGTCGCATCCTGCTGATGCGGAAGGTCAAGTTTTATACTTAAATGAGGATAACCAGATCGTATTGTAACAACTTCTGTCGGGAAAATTCAAACGCTGTTCGTCATTATTTTACCTTGGCTTGAACATGTGAAGAACGTAATTATGTCAGTCACTACAACAGGGCTAACCACACACGCACACGTTCACACACACACAAACACTCCCACCCTACCCTACACACACACACGCACACGCACACACACACACACACACATATATATATATATATATATATATATATATATATATAGGGGTGATACAGTTGTTACAAATATAGCAACAACGTTCTTTATCATTTCTTCCGTTAATTGACAAATGACAATCATCGTTAATTAGACTTTGTTTAACATCACTAATTTGTTGCAATTAATTTTTCTATTACAGGTTGTTAATTAACGTTAGATAATTTGTTTCTCTCATTTACTAAATAGAGAAATTTAATCCTCTCGTTTGTCAACTGTTTATTCTTTCTTCTAAATTTTTCAAACTGTGAAATTCGTTGGTCATCAATTTGGTAATCGGCACCCAAAAATATTCGGCATCAAACTGACCAGAGCAGAGCAGAATTACCAAAATAAATTAATCAAAAACGCGTCAAATTTTTCAAAAACAAACCAAATCCATAGAATAAAAATAAACCAATACGATCTTTGTTTTATCTTCCATTTTTAACGATAGACGCTTTCTTAGAATAAGATGTAGAAAATAAAGGAATTACCTTTTCTCTAGAGTTTTTGATCTTTTGGGGTTTGGTGGGGGGCTTTTTCTTTTTGTTTTTGTTGTTGTAAAAATTTGAGAAATAATCTATCGAATGAGGGGGCGAATATGCGAAGTAACATATACGTTTCATGGCGCTAACCCTAACCCTTGATGGTCGGGCCGAGAATTTCATCATTAAAAACTTGCTCCCATCACTTTTTTTTCTTTCATATTTCTTGTCTTACAAGGATCTTGTGAAAGTTGATTAGTTCGTGATAGAACCTGATATTAAATCTATTTACGTTCATTTTCTTCATCCCAGACTTTATAATCTTAATTTGCTGGCACACACCAACATCGCAGTTGAATATGACAAACAAAAACTGGAAGATTAGATAGAAATCAATGGTAAAATACAAAATAAACAAGAATATTTTGTTCAAATATACCAAATAGTTCGTGGGGGGTGTATCAAACGTACAAACGAAAGTCTAATGTCGCAAATTTGGTACGAACATATCAACTTTGGCCGCCGTATGTAAAATTGCATTTCATATTAAGTCGGCCAGTCATAACTGTTTGCGACGCTTGTATCTAAATTATCGTTTGTCGTCATTCCAAAAGAATGGATTTAATAGTATCACTGCTGATCTCCTACAAGGATTGTTTTGGCACTAACTAGCACATGAAGGTTGATACACCATCAGGACAAAGAATCTAAGCAAATTCTTTCTTCTATTTTTTAAAGTTCATACGTTTAAATACGGAAGCCTAAAAAGGAAAACGGAATAAGTTATATTTTCTTTTTTCCTACAGACGAGCAACTCTCTTAGTAATCATTCTAGTATATTTCTTTGTTAGGTTTCCAAACACTCAAGTTGACAGATTTTTGCAACTTTAATGATGCCTAATTTTTTAATAATAAAAACAGTGTTATAAAAGATAGCATTTGTGGATTTTTTCATTATTCCCTACCAGAACAAAATTTTCGAAATCAATGGAAACAGATGTTAAATTAATTTTGTTAGAACCTGTATGAGGGCTAACAAAAAGGCGTTATGATTAAAATGCTACTTTATTTTTTTCTTGGAAAACTTTCGAACTTTAAGATTGTAAACGTTAGTATTCGGCAGTCATTATAAAAGCCACAGCATATCCTTGCAGAAAGCATCATTCAGCTACTCGTGAACCAAACTTTCGACACACCATCAATACGACTCAACAAAAACTAGAATCATAAAACGCAACACCAATTCTCTTCCGGTTACTTAAGTTCATTTTCTTGTCAGAATTTAAGCCAGTAGGTCAGGCGGTCACTTGTTGAAAAGGACAAGGAGAAATGAGCTGCTTGTTAATATTGAAGTGTTTTAACTGAACTTTGTCTGAACTTCTTTTAAATGTCCACATCCTGACCCAAAAGATTTGCCTGCTGCTTTGAATGTGAACAAAACTTTGACCTTGTGAATGGAACGAGGAGTGTTACCAGGCCATCAAGAAATAGAAAGGATATAATTGGTGAGTATGTGGTTTTGATGGCGGTTAGAATTGAGGACATTGATGATTTGCTTGATGATATCACAATCATTATTACTTTTTCCCCTAAAAATTTGAATGACACTTTGAGAATGATGCAACTTTCTTTCGGGCTTTTGCTGTGTATGCTCCAAAAATACCGCGACCAAACACCTTAAATTAATAATTAAACACACTTTGTTCGATACCAGGAACTAATTTATGAAAACACCGAATTAAATTTGGGAAAAAATTGAAGATTTATAACTTTTTTAATCATAAGAAATCAGTGGTATTTAGGAATTTCTAATAAAAACAGGTATTCCGAGAAAGATATGAAAAAATATGATTTCCGAGGGTTGGGTTTTCTCTATATCAATAATATTAGTAAATTAATGGTAATCTTCTTCTTCTTCTTCTTCAGCAAATGAGGTATAAATACTCCAGTTTTTAAATACTCCAGTTTTTGACGCTGTTTTTTAAAGATACTTTTTTGTTCTTTTGTTTGGTTTTTACATTTTCTTTTTTTTTTTTTCTTTTTTTTTCTTCTAAATGATGACTTTATGTTTATCAAATCTTTTGTAATAATGCAACTCGAAATCTGTGTGTAGCATTTTTTTCAAAATTACAAAACATTTTTTCTTGAAATTCCAATTTACAACGTTAAACTGAACTCTTAAACAGGTGCTTCAAGTTAATTCAACCAAGTCTTTATCTTTTTCTTTCACCGTATAAAGAAGACATCTAGTTGAAAATTAGCTAACCAAAAAGTTATGACTTTCTTCCATGATTTTTCCCCTTACGGGAAAATCAAAATATTAAAAATAAAACACATTTTTGTTGCATAATCAGTGGCCACCACTGTGTCATGAGCATTAAGCTTTCATCGACATTTAAGTCATCATAAAAACACAAATAATTATTACTAGCTTTAAATCCCACCCATAATACAAGTTTTCACGTAATATAACGAAATCAAAAAGCATTTATAACAAAAAAAGCTGATGAATGGAAGCTCAGTATATTCTGCCAATTTCATGAGTTTCGCCATTCCCACAGCAATCTGAAATTATGGATTCTCAGGGGATGATTTTTTACAAAGTAGAAACATTATTCATTTAAAGTCAGGATTATTTTTACTTGTCGCCTAATTTTCCAAGAGCATTGATAATTACTCGTATTGCTTTGCGCCCGGAAGTCATGAACTAGAAACAAAAAAAAACAAACTACTGTTAAACCTACGAAAAAAATACGTCTTTCCCAAATCCTACCTCCATTACACAGTCACTGGTTGCGTACTGACAAAGCGATCAGATCACGTGTCCGGAAATTTGCTCGGAAGTGAAGAACTTGATCAAAAGTAATTCACAATAATTTTCTTTTTAGTATCTCAGTTATAATAGTTTAGTTCTCTTTATTGTTAATTGAAATTAAAAGCTGATTGAGTTGTAAGAAGTGTTAAATCTTTAATTTTCGCGAGAGTTCACATGTGAAAATGGGTACAATTATATAAGCTGTGTTAAGTATGCATAAACATATTTGGAAAGAATATACATTCGGTCAACCACTGATGATGTCTTTGTAGTGTTATTTACTTTTTTTCTTTTCTCTTTCGGGTTTATTGCCATGAAAACTGAAACATTATAGTTTTTCGGCTAGCTTCACCGTACCCACCGGATTAGGTGCTCCAGCGTAGACATGGTTCTCTAATCTGAAAAAAAAGCAAACATTTTAATGGAAGAAGTAAAATTATTAAATCATAAAGAAGAAAATAACGTATGAAAAATTAATTTCTAAAGTCATGTTTATTCACAAATGTCAGAATATTATTTTCGGATTCTGAAAAATCGTGACAACCGTTTTTATTTTCAAAAAGTCCTTTTGCTATGACAACACGATGCACACCAGCCATCTGCAGCGTAAAATGTGCAGGTACATTTTTAAGTGTTAAATTTTATTTAAAAAGTGTGCATTATACGAAATTATCTTCAGTATTTATTTGTACAATTATATTTCAATCATTATAAGGCGTTTCTAATGACATATTCATGCAATTTTAATAACACGTTTTTAAACAAGTTGCATATTTTGAACATCTTTTTTTGAAATATCATTTCTGATTTTAATAAAATGATAAAAGCACAAAATTAGTTTTAAAAAAAATAAGAAAGAAAAATTCTTTTGTAAACTTGAAAGCTTTTTTAAGGTGATCGAAAGTTTACATTTATGTAAACACAAAAACACAAAACAAAATTTCAGTTCTTCTAAGAATTAAAGAGTTACCAATGAAATTCAACTCAAAGAAAATTAGCCAATTCAATGTTTAGTTAATTTACTTACTTTTGGCTTTAGATACAATGAAAATACATTTTTTAACACAGGACTCAATTTACTTTCAACACGAATTTTGTTGTCCTTTTTCTTTATCTGTAAACTATTTTCAAAAGCAGGATTAAGTAAATGAAACTGCATAATAACAGTTTAATAAAACAATCATTGCTCAAGTGAATAAAATAGATAAATAAAAAATAAATAAGAGATATATCAGTGAAGAGAGACTTGTGAAAGAATGTGTAAAATGAAATTGAAAAAGGACGGTTAAAATAATTTCCTAAATTGACTTCTATGAATCTTAGATCTTTATGAGATCAAAGAAAAAATTCAATGTTCTTTCAAAAAGGAACTACTAAAAATTTACATTTTTGATAAGTCAAACACAGTTTTATATAATATCAATTCCATAACTATAATAAAAATATTAATTTAAAAATATTAATGATTTTCAATGAAATTTTTTTTTCTAAATCTTTGGCAGATTTTTTCACAATCATAAATATCTACCGAATATTTCATTAAAATAAACAGCCAAAAACTTAACAAAATGTGTTTTATTGAAGTTTATGTTGCACAGGAAAAAAAATTTCATCTTCTAATTTTCTTTTTTTTTTTTTTTTTTTTTTTTTGGTAATACTACGCCGATTGAAATTTTATGGATAATTATCTTCATCTGACAATAATTATTTTTCGGCCCAATTAGATGGGGCTGTAGAATGCACCGACTGCATCTTTGCAGAGGGGTAAGACTTTACCCGCTATAACGAGTGTCCTGAATATGACGCTAAACAAACTGATGGTGAAGTTCCAGTAATGCTGGAGCTTTAGGAAATGTGGAGTACCTCTTCATTGCCATGTCCATTCTAGCCCGGACTGGTAGTACCTGATAGGGTCCTATGTATGGGTTAAATAGAACTAAACTGTGTACTTGTGCTAAACTGAATTGTTTTAAATAGACATGTTTGGATATTTAAAACGAATTGTTTGAAATAGAACTGTTTTGACATTTAAACTGTGTACTTAGGTGAAACTGAATTGATTGAAATAGAACTGTTTAATGTATAAAAATTAATTTGGCAAAGATAACCTATAATAGTTGATGTGCCATAAAACCAAACCAACCTTCACAAACTCCTTACTAAAGTTGGTCCATCACAAGACAAGAGGTTTCATTCATGATATCTCATAACATAGGAAACATATAACGTCATAGCAGAACCTATATTACATGAATGCAAGATAGAGGGAAGATAGATGGAGTAAGAGAGGGAATGAGAGATAGAGAGAGAGTTGGTAGAAATGCGAAAGAGTGAAAGATAATATCTAAAAAAGAAATTAGAAACAGAAGAAAAGAAGCATGGGAAGGAGAAAAAGATTGCAAAATAAAAATATTAATGGATTTTAATGAATTAAAAATGCAATAAAAAAAAGAATTAATACAATCGAGAAAGTGATAACGAAAGAACAAGAAAGAAAAAAAAGAGAGAGTAAATTATAAAGAGAAAAAAGGAACTGGTTGTTAAAAAGGGGACAATGTGAAAAGAAAAAAAAAAAAAAGAAAAATCAAGAATGATGAAGGAGAGAAACAAGAGTTGGAGTGTAAATGAAAAAGATGAAAATGAAAAAAGAAAGACTGAAAGTATAATAGAGAGGAAAAAGTGAAAATGAAGGAAAAGATAGAAAGCAAAAGAAAAAAGAAAATAAAGTATAAAAATCAAAGAAAGAAAGGGAAAATGATCAAAGGAAAAGCGGAATATAGAAAGGGTGACAAAAGAGAAAAAAAAGCAAACACTACATACACAGAGAGCAAGACAGAGTGAGAGGGGGAGTAGCAAGAGAGAGAGAGAGAACAAATGAAAGAAAAAGAAACCGCATAAAGAGAGATTGAGAAATATGAATGTGTGTGTATCTTGTGTATAAGGGAAAATGCCTCCATCTTTTAAAAAAAATATCATAGGGTATAAAGCATGCGTTAAAGGAACATCTCAAATTGCATATGGCCTCGGGCACCATCTATCAGTGACATTTACAAGTAATGTTTTCAATGTTTCCTTTCGCTAAATTCTAAATTTGGACTATTCAGAAAAATATTAGATGCATCACAAATTTTATTTTCAAAGCCATCGTATTGCGTTTTTTGAAAAGTCTTTCTTTTTTCTATTTAATATTATGATGATTATATGCCTGCGAGTTTTTCACACCAGTTTTAACAGGTGATTTTTCACTTAAGTCTGCGTGACAATTCGTCTCCTCGGGTATTCGAGACAAGAGTTCTAGCTGATCTTAAAAGTGCTCTGGTCAATATTCACCATTCTTTCTCATATTTTCAATTCATTAGGCTACTTTCCAATCCTTTGGGGACCGTTCTTAAGGCGACAACTATAATTGATATCACCGTTACTTTGATGCACTACATTTTTACAGCATTCAGACAATGTTCAAGTATTTGTGTATCTTTTCGCTTTCTTTCATTTTTACTCTATGGTCAAAAGGAACGATAAATCCTCTGGGTTACAAGTTCGTTTTTTTTTTCTTATGACTAGGCCTGGTCTTCTGGCCGGGATTAGGTCATCTATTTGCATCTCAAAATTTCAGAGAATTTTATTTGCCTCATTTTCAACGAGAGATTCTGGTTTATATCTATGCCATTTGTCCGCATTTTAATATTTTGCACAACTCCCAGTGGATCATCTTTCCTTATCCAGTTTAAGAAGGTTCAACAATATCTTACAGGGAAGATGGTTCAAGTATTTATTCCTTTGTTTATATTTCTGCTATAGAGCTATAAAATTTGATTTCAAGACGTTTTCTTATTCTTCAGAGGTATTATTTTCTTACTTTTTCTTTAATCTCTTGCTTGATGATATCCACTTCTATCACAAGTATTTCTAGTTTTCTTTTTCTCCCAATGTCCTGATTCTTTCATGATAACGCTGTTCTTTTCTTTTCTTTGTTTCCCTTTTCTCTTTTTTCATACTAAACAAGGCACATTTTTTAATTCCAATATGTTGGTTCCAGACTTTGATAGTTTGTATAAGGGTTTCTAGATCTTTTTCATTCTTCACAAATATAATTTCATCCACATTCATTTAAACTTGAAGCGATGTTTAATTTACTGACATTTTGAACAGCCTCAAAACAAATAATTCTGTGCGATTGAAGTAATTTTTGCAACAAACCAATTCCAATAAATGCAGTATTTACATTTATGGGAAAAAATTCTAAAGAAAAATAATTTTGCTTGTAAATAATTTCACCTTCTTTATTGAATAACCCTTGCAAATGAGGTGATTTATCGCTTCCTGTGGTTTTGTAAATTTGTAACATCCTTCGCATTTTTAATATATAACTCAGTGGCATCATTGCAATAAGAATTATTTAAGGCAAAAGGGAATTAACCCAAAAGATGCCTCTTCGTATTTTTTTTTTCCACTTGGGTTTGTCTTGTTTGTTTCATTCCAGTTTCCCTCATCTCTTGTGACGAAGTTAACACTTTATTCTGAAATTCTATGTTTGTGGGATTATTGCTTATTATTATCTACTCCTTCAGAGTTTTTCACATCAACGTTAGTTAGTGGTCTTTTACTGGATTTTGAGTGACAGCAAGTCTCCTCAAGTCTCCAGGACTTTTCTCAGTATTCTGGCCGATCTAAATAATGCTGTAGTTTGAATTGTCTCCATTCGTCCCGTTATTTCCAAGTCCTCAAGTCCTTTTATTAATCCTTTAGTGACTGCACCAAGAACACCAATTACAATTGGTATAAACACCACTTTCATGTTCTGCAGTTTCTTCAATTCCCTCGCAAAATCGAGGTATTTATTCTTCTTTTCACTTTCTTTGAATTTTATTGTGGTCAACCGGGACACCAAAGACAATTTTGCAAATCCTCTCTTTTTTTTTTTTTTCTTGTTGATTTAATAAAGTCTGGTCGTCTGGTTGAGATTAGGTGATCCGTTTGTATATCAAAATCCCAGAGGAGTTTGTGTGGCTCATTCTCCAGGACAGTTATTATTTTTTTACATTATCTGTGGCGTCGCCAGTGGAGACAACGACGATGAAGAAGAAGAAAAAAAAGGTGTGCGAAAAGAGCTACAAGCACATACCCGGGGAAGTGCACTTTCTATTTGTAACCCCTCTTTTTCTCTCTTCCAGCAGCATCAGCAGCAGCACCCCTGAGAAATCAAGCCAAGTTTGCACTTGCATCCTACCATATTATTATAATTATTATTATTGTTACTCCTTGCGAGTTTTTTTCCCACCCTTAGCTGAGAGTCTTTCACTTGATTCTGAGTGACTGCAAGTTTCCTCAGATCTCCAGGACTCTTCTGAGTATTCTGGCTGATCTCAGCAATGCTGTAGTCTGGATGGTTTCGATTTGTCATCTGATTTCCGACTTTTTCAGCCCCCTTTCTAAGTCTTTGTGGACTGTTCCAAGAGTGTCATATTCCACAGCTTTCTAAATTCTCTGGCAAGGGCTAAGTAGTCTTTTCTTTTTCGCTTTCTTTGATTTTCATTCATTTGTCCCCTGGGACAGCGAAGTCCACTCTTTTTTTATCACTAGGATTAGTTGCTCTGTTTGTATCTCAAAATCCCAAAGAATTTTATGCGCCTCATTCTCTTTGTTTATATACCATGTATGGTCGAATTCCATTTTCTTGCACAATCCCCAGTCGATCGTTTTCCCCATCCAGTGGTCTCGAGTCTTACTCCCTTTTAAGTTATTTGCTTCATTTATTTATACTGGTTTCATCTTTATAACCACTTAATCTACACTTGCTGTTCTGTTGTGAATAATCGATTTTTGTTTTGATATAATTGGTCCTTATGGCGTTGTTTTGTGTTGCTATTAGAAATGATTCAGTTTCTCTACTGTGATTTCCATTTCTCCTTCTCTTTTTCGTTCTTCTTTTTTTTTTATTTTATCTCGGCTTGTTTGATGGTATCCACTTCGCATATTCCCACGTACATGTAATTTTTCTTTTCTCCCAGCGTTCTGATTCTTTCTTGATTGAGAAGTTTTATTCCTTCTGCTGATTGTCTTTCCGACTCTTCATTGGCACATTGTTAAATGCCAAATTCCATTCCTATATCCTAGCAATATATTCTTTTTGGTTTTGTTTGTATCACAGACTCCAATTCTTTTTCACTATTTGCAAATAGATTAATGTCGTCTGTGTACATTAGGTTGTTAATATTTTCTTGCGATTTCAAAAATTTTCTAGTCCTCAATGCACTTTCTAAGTATGTAATTAAATAGCATCATTGCTATAACAAATAGAAAGGGCGAAAGAGCATCTCCTTGGAAGAAGCCTTTTCTGGATTTTCACCCTTGCTAAAATTTTCCACCTGCTGTTACTACTATTTTCGAATTTTTCATAGTTCCCGTGACGAATTTTATGACTTGTCGGATGTTTTGCACATTTTCAGACAATCCAGGATTACAGGAATATATCATAGGCCTTTTTATCGTCAATCAACGCTATGGTTATATTTCCCACAGCACTTAGCTCTACTTGAGGATGTGTTGATCAATATACAGAAAGTAACTCTTGTTCCCATGTAGCATTCTTTCTGTTCTTCGAGGAAACAGTCCGCGGCATACAAACGAGAAATAGATCTACTCTTTAATCTAAGTGGTAAGGATTTTCCACATCATAGGTAGATACGTTATCGGTTTGAAGTTACAGCGGGTAGCACCTTTGTGGGGTGATTTTTTCTAAATCTAGGGTAGTTTTCCTCTAATTCTTCCATTCGGGTAAATTTGTTTCTTTTCGGTATCTACTTAGTTGAAGAGTCAGTCCGTCATTAATGGACGTGATTTTTTAAAACCAGAATCCATGTGTGCCATCATAGCCTGGCATTTTTCAATTCGGTATTATGTGGGGTATTGCACTGAGCGATTCCAAGTGTATGTCACCTCAGAGCCTTCTTCGAGTCCTTGTGATTCTTTTTACCTGTTATTTATTCATTCAGCGTTTTTGTTACGTTTAATTGTTTTCCTTCCTTTGTATTCGATTGTTGTTTTGCTCTCGTGCATTCTCCACCTACTAGTTCAAGGAATTTCCCTTTATTATTTTAGAATGCCTTGTTTTATTTGTATTGTTTAACTCTGTCACTGTATCTTTTAAATCCCCCCTCTTTCGCCAATATCTTTCGATTGATCTCTTTAAGTCGAATTGTCAGACTTGCCTGTTGTTTTGTTTTGATTTTTTCATTTCTGTGTGCTTTTCCTTCCTTAGCACTTTCGCTTGTTATCGCGGTTTCTTTACCAATCCTTTTTGCTTAACTTCCAATCCAGGTTTTGTATTTCTTTTCGTGTTCCTTAAAGGGACACTGATTTTATCACGGACTAGTTTCGCTCTTGCATAAATTAGCTCGTTTATTTCAGTGATGTTGCCCGTTGGAATATTTGGTAATAATTTACCTTTTCGGTTTCCACCTTACTTTTTTTTTCCAGTTTTGGGTCCTGAGGGATGGAAATGTAGTTTTCTTTTCACTCATGATTTTCTTTATTAACTCTACCTTTATTCTGTCTTCTTGTGTTAACATTGATTTTGTTGTGCTGGTGTCTGCGATGTTTTGGTTTTCAATACCTTGCGTTTCAATTCGGTTCGGGGGATCTTGTTTATTTTCTTTACTATTTACTTGTCCGTAATATTCCTAGTTTTACAAGTTAAGAAAGCCAACCTTTTTTTAATATTATTCTAGCTTGGTCAGCTATTAAATCTAGTAGGTTCTGCGCAAATTTATATCATTCTTTTTTATAACATATTTGTGTAGGATTGCTCTTAAAATAACAGTGAAATACATGCTTGTTGTCTTCTCTCGTCCATTTTTTCCGTTATTGTCTTTCCGTTGTGTTGTTGTTTTTCGCCGTTATTGTCTCTCCGTTGTGTAGATGCTTTTGGTCGTTATTTGTGTACAGGGTGCGGAAGTAAAATTAGGAATATTATAGTATAATAATAATAAACGACTCTATTATAAAACAAGATCAATTTTAATTTTTAAAGATAAACGACAAAGCAATAACATGGACACAAAACAGTAAATTTACTCAATATGGCTGCCATTTTTCAATATGCTTTCAAAAAGATTTGCATGCCTTCAAAATAAATTCTTAAGACATATTATTCCATTCCTCCTCAATAGCAGTCTTAAACGAATCAATATTTGGATGGGAAGTTGTATTTGTTTTATTTTCTAAAATGCCACATAGAGCGTAATCAAGGAGGTTAAGATCTGAGCTTAAATCTTGTTTAACTGCTGTCCTCACAGTTTTCTAGCGAATTTTTAATTCATTAACGTGCCTTCTTATTGACGTTGTGGGGTCCTTTTAATCACCGAAGCGACAGCAGTTAAAAAGCCTTCTTTTTCTTTTTTATTCAACCTGCACAGCCCCTTTTCACCTTTTTCTATAAAAAAAATTTTCTTTGTTTTGTCACGTGATAGCTCACGAAGACAAAGAGGTAAGAATGATACTATCCCCCCGTTGAACTAACATTATCTAGCAGTCAAAAAGTGACCGTTAGGAGAGAATTTGGGTCACGCAGATGTTCGCACTTAAGTGACCTTGGGTCGCCGGACATCGGAAGGGGAAAGAGAAAGAAGCCAAATGATTGGCGGGGACCCCAAACGGAAGTGGGGTTCCCTTCCCCTCAGCGGAAGTAAGGCACAAAAAAAAAGTTTTTGAGCAAGTCTCGTGGCAGACGGACGATAGCCATTTTACTCCGGGCTAAAGACAAAAGACTAACTGAGACACGAAGGACTCCAAAATCCTTCAAGCCAGTACTAAAAACAGAAGGAAGTCTATTAGCCCGTGAAAGAAGAAAAATTCTCCAGTGGAACCCCGTCAAAAAAATAAGATAAGTAACTTTGGGACATTCTTCCTTTACACCCAAATTTTGTTTACCACTCTCTCTCTCTCTCAATTTGAAAAAGGATAAAGCCAAGAAAAGACATTTATATTCATGGACTATCCTATTATATATTTTTGACACTTTGAACGTATATATATATATATATATAACCGTAGTAAAGAACCTATGTATTTTCATTTTACCATGTGGTCTATGTTATTATTTCATGCTTTCCTTTCAGCTTCTATTCGCCTTACATTATCTTGCTTAGAACTGTCCTATTAATTCCTAAAGTATCACACGGGAAACCGGAGTTGCCGACTACTACAACAACATTAATATTATTACAACTAAGACCTATAGGCCCGTATTCTTCTATTATCTAAGGGAAAGAAGTTTAGCGGCCTGGTGGGTGTGTGATAGTGTGAAATTTTGGACCCCTTTGCCAGCGGTGGCCAGTCTGGCCCTAAATTATTCCCTCACGTAATATGCCAGTTCTTATCTGCCTGAGAAAAGAACTCTGAACAGGACTTATTTCTGTAGGGGATCAAGTGCCAACCTGCCCCGTCTTCACACGTGCGAAAATAAAGTCCCGTTTAGGGATTTTAGTCAATTTCGCGTTACAGTTTTCTATTCGGTAGTCAAAGAAACGTTGGCTTGGTTTCGGCGTGAAGCAAACCATAGATTCTTTGTCGTTTCTTTTTTCGCTCATTCATATTGGGTTGAATTTTGATTTAAAAAGTACTTGAATAATTGGGCTAATCATGAAAATTATGATTTATTACTTTTTTGTTTCAGTTTTGTTTTTGTTTTTTTCCAAAATTTGGACTAACCTGACTAAAAAAACATTTTAAAAATTATTCCATATTTTGATTCGCCCCCATTATTTGAAATTAGAACAGGCATTATTCGCAGGATGCTAACCGGGTCCCTCATGTGGGATATCAATGAAGCACCAGCTGAACATGAGACTCAGATCTGTAATCTGAATCCCATGTTAATTTGGATTGGGATTTGTCATTTTTTATGAGTAATATAGAATGTCTATACCAGACGCAGAGATTGATTATTATTTATGCTTCTGTCACAAATGTGACCAGGTATTTTTTAGAAGAACACACTTAGTGGGCCACAAATACGGCCTACCTAAAGAAACCGTAGCAGCAATAACGATTCTCTATTGAAACACCAAAGTGAAAGTACGTTCACCAGATGGAGACACAGAATGCTTTGACATTGTAGCAGGAGTACTACAAGGAGACACGCTAGCTCCATACCTCTTTATCATCTGTCTAGACAACGTGCTTGGAACATCGATTGATAAAATCTGAGAAAACGGCTTCCAGCTGACAAAGAAAAGAAGCGGAAGATACCCCGCAAAAACAATTACCGATGCCGACTACGCCGATGACATAGCGGTACTAGCAAATACACCCAACCAAGCCGAAACACTACTGCATAGTTTGGAACGAGCAGCCGCAGACATAGGCCTCCATGTCAATGCACACAAAACGGAATATACGTGCTATAATCAAACAGGTGATATCTCCACGGGAGCTAGACGGCAATTACACAAGAATGCTGCGAGCAATCTTGAACAAGTCCTGGCGGCAACACCCTACCAGACACTAACTATACGGCCACCTGCCTCCTATCACGAAAACTAAGTTAGACGAACCAGACATGCAGGACACTGCTGGAGAAGCAGGGACGAGCTCATAAGTGATGTACTCTTATGAACCCCCACATATGGCAGGACGACCAGCACGAACATACATTCAGTAGCTATGTGAGGATACGGAATGTAGCCCTGAAGACCTGCCAGAGGCGATGAACGATAGGGAGAAGTGGCGAGAGAGGGTTAGGGATATCTGTGCTGGGGGCACGACATGATGATGATGATGACAACTTTAAAATAAATTTCAACTAAGTATAAAAGTCCGTAAAAACACTTTTTCTCGCTTTATCTATTGGCTTTATGTACAGGAAGCGTTGATTTTATGCCTTTTGAGGTAACAGTACTTATTCACTCATTTGTTTTTGGGGGGGTAACCCCAGTTCTTCTCCTTCTCTCACCCATTTTCTATTTTTGGCCATTGGACTCTAAAAATCAAACGAAGATGCAAACGTTACACATTCATTTGATAAAAAACAAATCGGTGCTTAAAGTTGGGACTTATTCGTCGCATTCTTCATTCTTCGACTTCACAGTAGAGGAATTCATTTATTTATATTTTTGGCAAAATTAGGATAATTACTTTACCTTACATTTAATCTGGAAGGCGTTCCTTTTGGGTCTTTTGGAAAAACAAGATTTATTATCCTTATTATTATTATTATTATTGTTGTTGTCGTTGTTGTTGTTGTTGTTTCCTTTTTTGCTTCTTGTAGGAATCACTTCTTTGTCTTTCTTCATTCAATCATTTTGCTATTAATATGAACATATTGAAATAATTTTTTGCCAATACATAATATAACACGGTTTCTGATTTATAATGCAAATAAAATGATAAAACTTTTCGGAGCGATATTTTATTAGTGAAGGCAACGAGTTAGTTTAGAGAGAGTTTAAAAATCGAACGATTAGATTGGAAATATAATCCATTGAAAATCGTACAAACAACGATGATTTGACTTATAAGCAGCAACCAGAAACCATTCCATATAAAAATTCATTGATTACTCAGTGAAAATCTTGCAACCATATTAAAAGACAGGTAATAAACAAAATATATTTCGGAGAGTAGATATTGCCATTTCAGTTGAGTCAATGAAACATATCAAAACCTTACCAAGTTAATTGAAATTTGTGAAAAATGAAATTGTACTGATAATCGAAGGAGCACTTGAACTGTACCAAAGAACATTACAAGATTATTGAAGGAATTAGAAATTCATGGAAAAATTAAAACTATTTAAGCAATTCTACGGCTGAAATAGATTGTACTGAACCAATAAGAGAACTTGATCTCCAATGAATTACAATAATAATAATAATAATAATACACACAAAATAGGATATTCCAAAACAACGAAAGAAAATTCTATCGACAATTGGGAGGGAGTGACACGAAAACATACCAACAACCGGATATGAAAGAAACCGAACGATTTTGGACTAAAATATGGCAACCAAAGAAACATAACGAAAATGCTAAATGGATAAACAAAATTACAAGAGGACTAGAGGGACTTGAGGAAGGCCCCAAAATGGAAATACACGTCGATCTACTCAAAACCACACTAAAAAGCGTATCAAACTGGAAACCGCCAGGCCATGATGGAATACATGGCTTCTGGTTCAAGAAATTCACCTCCATTCACTGCAGAATAGCACTAGAAATGAACAGATGCTTACAAGGCGCACAAGTACCTAAATGGATGTCCAAAGGAAAGACTACATTAATCCAAAAGGATCCTAGCAAAGGAACTGCTCCAAACAATTACAGACCCATAACCTGCCTACCAATGATGTGGAAAATACTAACAGCACAAATAAGGGAAAAGGTCTACTACTCGCTAACAAGCCGCGGATTGTTCCCTGACAAACAGAAAGGATGCTGCAAAGGATTCAGAGGCACAGAAAAATTACTCTACATAGATCAACACATCCTAAATGAGAACAAGACAAGACGGAAAATTCTCGCAATGGCCTGGATTGACTACAAAAAGGCATATGATATGATCCCACAAAGCTGGATACTAAACTGTCTCAAAATGTACAAAATATCACATGAAGTCATAAACTTCATCGAACAGACCATGAAAACCTGGAGAGTGTAGCTAACTGCAGGAGGAAAAAGCATAGCTGAAACAAAGATCCAAAGAGGCATTTTCCAAGGAGATGCACTATCACCCTTACTATTTATAATAGCCATGATGCCACTGAACCACATACTCAGAAAATGCGCAGCCGGATACAAACTCAGCAGATCACGAGAGAAGATCAACCACCTAATGTACATGGATGACATTAAATTATTTGCAAAAAATGAAAAAGAACTAGAAACTCTCATACACGCCGTTAGAATATATAGTCAGGACATAGGAACGGAATTTGGCATAAAAAATGTGCCATGCTCGTCATAAAAAGTGGCAAACGACATATGACTGACGGAATGGAACAAGCAAATTACGTCAAAATTAGAACGGTCGAAGAAAATGAAACCTATAAATACTTGAGCACCTTGGAGGCTGACACCATCAAACAAGTGCAAATGAAAGACACGATACGAAAAGAATTTCTCAGGAGAACGAGAAAACTACTCGAGACAAAACTCTTCAGCAGAAACCTCATCAAAGGAATAAATACTTGGGCTGTATCCCTAGTCAGATATTCGGGACCCTTTCTCAAGTGGGCCAGAGTCCAACTTAAACAAATGGACCAAAGAACAAGAAAACTAATGACCATGCATAAGTTATTACACCTCAGAGACGACGTTGACAGACTATATGTATCTAGAAAAGAGGGAGGAAGAGGACTTGCCAGCATCGAAGACACGGTTGACGCATCGATACAACGGCTCGAAGACTACATAGGAAAACACGAATGAGGACTAATTACAACCGTCAGAAACGATATGGACAGAAGGATAGACGAAAGAATGACAACAACTAGGAAACAAAAATGGGAGGGAAAACAACTCTATGGCCGCTTTAAACGTCTAATAAACAACATCTCACACCAGAAAACCTGAACCTGGCTAAGAAAAGGAAACCTTAAGAGAGAAACAGAATCCCTCCTAATAGCAGCACAGGACAACGCCATAAGAACCAATCATATCAAAGCGAGAATAGATAAGACGCAACAAAACAGTAAATGTAGACTATGCGGTGACAGAGACGAAACGATCAATCACATTATAAGCGAATGCGGCAAATTAGCCCAGAAGGAGTACTAGGCGAGACATGACTGGGTCGGCATGGTGATCCACTGGGAAATGTGCAGGAAATTTCAATTCGACCATACAAACAAATGGTATATGCACAACCCAGCACCTGTCCTAGAAAATGACTCGCATAAACTCCTATCGGACTTTAACATACTAACGGATCACCTAATCCCGACTAGAAGATCAGACCTCATAATAATCAACAAAAAAGAGAATTTGCAAAATTGTTGACTTTGCTGTCCCGGCGGACCACAGAATAAATCTGAAGGAAAGTGAAAAGAAGGACAAGTACTTCGACCTTGCTAGAGAATTGAAAAAGCTGTGGAACATGAAAGTAACGATTGTGCCAATTGTGATTGGTGCGTTAGGCACAATAACCAAAGGATTATTAAAAAGCCTGGAGGACTTGGAAGTTGGTGGACGGATAGCGACTATCCAAACGACAGCATTGCCAAGAAGAATCCTGAGAAGAGTCCTGGAGACTTGAGGAGACTTGCTGTCACTCAAACTCCAGTGAAAAACCATCAGCTAACACTGATGTGAAAAACTCTAAAGAAGTAAATAATAATAATAATAATAGATCAAGACATTCTAAATGAGAGCAAAACCAGATGGAAAAATCTAGCTATGGCCAGAATTAACTACAAGAAGGCATATGATATGATTCCGCATAGCTGGATAATAAACAGCCTCAAAATGTACAAAATATCAGACGAAGTCATAAACTTCATCGAACAGACCATGAAAACCTGGAGAGTGGGATTGACAGCAGGAGGAAGAAGATTAGCCAAAGCGAAGATACAAAGAGGTATTTTCCAAGGAGATGCTCAATGACCCTTACTATTCATAATTGCCATGATGATACTTAACCACATACTCAGAAAATGCACCGCCGGATACAAACTTAGTAGATCGCAGGAAAAAGTTGATCATTTAATGTACATGGACGGCATCAAACTATTTGCAAAAAATGAAAAAGAACTGGAAACCCTAATACACACAGTTAGAATATACAGTCGGGACATAGGAATGGAATTTGGCATAGAAAAGTGTGCAATGCTTGTAATGAAAAGTGGCAAACGACATCTAACTGACGGGATGGAACTACCAAACAAGGATAAGATAAAAACGATCGTAGAAAACGAAACCTGCAAATACTTGGGCATCTTGGAGGCTGACACCATCAAACAAGAGCAAATGAAAGAAAAAATTTAGAAAGAATATCTCAGGAGAACGAGAAAACTACTCGAGACAAAACTCTTCAGCAGAAACCTCATCAAAGGAATAAATACTTGGGCTGTATCACTCGTTAGATATTCGGGACCCTTTCTCAAGTGGACCAGAGACCAACTTAAACAAATTGACCAAAGAACAAGAAAACTAATGACAATGCACCAGGCTTTACATCCCAGAAACGACGTTGACAGACTATATGTTTCTAGAAAAGAGGGAGGAAGAGGACTTGCCAGCACTGAAGACAGCATTGACGCATCGATACAACGACTCGAAGACTATATACAAAAGCACGAGGGAGGACTCGTTACAACCACCAGATACTGATAACACGATGGACAACAGAATGACAACAACTAGGAAACAGAAATGGGAGGGAAAACAACTCTATGGCCGCTTTAAACGATTAATAAACAACATCTCACACCAGAAAACCTGAACCTGGCTAAGAAAAGGAAACCTTAAGAGAAAAACAGAATCTCTCCTAATAGCAGCACAAGACAACGCCATAAGAACCAATCATGTCAAAGTGAGAATAGATAAGACGCAACAAAATAGCAAATATGGTGACAGAGATGAAATCATCAATCATATAATAAGCGAATGCAGTAAATTAGCGCAGAAGGAATATAAGACTAGATATGATTGGGTCGGCAAGGTGATCCACTGGGAGATGTGCAAGATATCTAAATTTGACCTCACAAACAAATGGTATATGCACAACCCAGCACCTGTCCTAGAAAATGACACACATAAACTCCCATGGGACTTCGGCATACACACGTATCACCTAATCTCGACCAGAAGACCAGACTTAATAATAATAAACAAAGAAAAGAGAACTTGCAAAATTGCTAGGAAATTGAAAAAACTGAGGAACATGCAGGTGACAATTATACCAATTGTAATTGGTGCGTATCGAACAGTAACTGAAGGATAACCAAAAGGACTGAAGGACTTAAAACTTGGCGGACGGGTGGAGACCATCCAAACGACAGCATTATTGAGAGCGGCCAGAATACTGAGAAGAGTCCTGGAGACTTGAGGAGACTTGCTGTCACTCAGACTCCTGTG
The DNA here is from genome assembly GCA_963585895.1 of Sepioteuthis lessoniana. Classification (NCBI taxonomy): domain Eukaryota; kingdom Metazoa; phylum Mollusca; class Cephalopoda; order Myopsida; family Loliginidae; genus Sepioteuthis; species Sepioteuthis lessoniana. The sequence goes on from OY757934.1 coordinate 2,229,957, forward strand.
AAAAACCATCGCCTAACGCTGATGTGAAAAGCTCTAATAAGTGAATAATAATAATAATAATAATAATAGAACATTGAAGTTGATAAATATACGTTAGGTCATATTCACCCATGAACATGAAGGTGACAGTAATAATAAGGGATGATTTCAACAAAACAAGAAAAGGAGGAAGAGGACTCGCCTGAATTAAGAATTGCGCAGAGAGATTGATTACAGCAGTCTGTGTCTACAATAACAGGAGAGAAAAAAATTTAAAATCTAGATCCCAAAAATGGGAATAAAAACAACTGTATGGGTACTTCAAGCGACAAACTAATGATATTGCACGAGATGACAGGGTCTTAAAAGGGAAACTTAAAGTGTGAAGCTAAATCTCTGATTATAGAAGCACAAAATAAGGATATGATAAATTATATCGAAGTAAAAATTTACAAAACGAAGGAGAAGAGTAAATGAAGGCTGTGTGGTAATAAACATGAAACAATTAATCACATAATAAGCCAATACTGTGAACTAACACAAAAGAAATAAATGTGTAGGCACGACTGGGTGGGAAAAGTTATCCACAGATGATTGTGCAAGAAAATGACATTTCATCATATTTCATCATATTGTATATGTACAAACCAGAATCTGTTCTTGAAAATAAAACGCATTAAATTCTCTGGAATGTTGAAATACAAACAGATCATCAAATCCCGAAGATCAGACCAATTTTGATTTACAAGAACTTGTTATCTCGTGAATTTTGCCAACAGACAACAAAGTAAAAGTGAAAGAAAGCGAAAAAATAGACAAATACTTGGATATTGCCAGAGAGCTGAAATAGCTGTAGAACTTGAAGGTGACGGTGATGCCGATTGTAGTTAGTGCTCTTGGAACGTTTCCCAAGAGCTTGAAAAAAAATCCCAGGGGTATTGGAAATCAAAGGCAGAATCGGGACCATACAGACAACAACATTAAGATCGGTTAGAATTCTGAGAATAGTCCTGGAGACCTGCGAAAAAGTCCAATCAAAGACCAACAGTTTAAACTGGTATGAATAAACAATCATAATTGTAACGGAAGAATTACCACCCTGACGTTGAATTCTACTCTAACCTCAAGACATCGTCATCCCGGTCATTGTCCTCTGTAGAAGTCTATTACGTAGAATGTGTATCGCCAAGAGCAGCCTGGCACTTGACACTCTACAAAATAAATCCCGGTCCAGACTCCTATTTCGGGCGTATGAGAAACAAACAAATAATGTGGATGCTAATTCGAGGTTAGACTGGTCTCAGACGTCGGTAAGGGGTTGCCGATTCACTTTCACATACATCACCAAGTCTTCACTTCATATCACGGAGGAACGAACTTCTAGGTTAGATAATATTAACTGTAGACAGATTTCCAAATCCTCTTGTAATGTTTAAGGATGCAATAAGACGTTTAGCGAGAATTAATAAAAATGGTATGAGGCCGAGACAAGATACATGCAAAAATTCAGATCAACAGAGAAAAGAACACAATCAAAACATTTCAACACAAGGGTGCATTCAAAATACAACAAAATTTTTATAACAAATAATAATGAGATTTAAGAAACACTTTATTTTCCTTTTTTCTTTTCTTTTCAAAATACCGGCAATATTAAGCCAACAGGAAAAGATCGAACAAAAACGTCTCTCTACAGTCCGTTTTCTTTCTCTTTTTTTCTCTTTCTTTTTCTCTTACTTGAGTAAAAGTGTCTAAGCCGCTGGCCTGAGGCGTGTAGCAATGTTCATTCAATAATTTTAACTATTAGTTGAATAGAACATTTACAGTTTTTCTTTTTTTTTTGAATACATACAACTTTCCAATATTTAAGATTTGGGCTGTACTTATCTTTGACGGGTTTTCAGTTTTCAGATTTTCTCTCTTTTTACGGGTGGTAATCTTTTCCCGGAGCCAGCTGATCTCAGCAATCTTGTTGCAATGCTGGATTTGTCCAAACTTCTATGATTTTACTCTTTTTATGGGTGAAATATATTCTCCTGGAGCTGGGTGAATTCAGCATGTTGTTCTAACGCTGGCTTTGTCCAACTGAAGATTCTCCTTCAAATTCCTCTAACGCGTGCCGGCCTTTTTGGTGCGAAGATTCTGTCGACTAATCATTCGACTTTCCCTCTTCCACCACCTCACCGAATCACCCCACCCGATTGACCTTGACTTCTTTAGTTTCAACAGACTAAAGTGCAAAGGGTACAGATAGCTTACCTTTTTCTCACCCCTAACACTTTAACGGTCGGTCCCTGTTATCCGATCTTTCCTAATGCCTGTTGATTCAAATAAAGGTATTGTCCTCCCCTTCACTCTCTCTCTCTCTATAGCATACCACGTCATACCACAGATAATTTGAACTTGTGATATAGAAATAGGTTGGCATATGATATTACATCATTTTATAGTTTCAATAGAGGGTAAAATTAATGAGGGAATTTCAAGAGTTTGTTTTGCTTTTAGTTTTTTGTTATTGTTCTTTCTTACGTGTGGATTTTTTATGTTCACAATCATTTTGTCACGGAGCCGATAAGCACGTCGACCCTGCAAATGTTTTAAGTTAAAGCGTGCGAGTAATGACAGCCAAAGACAATGAAGGAAACAAAGGCAAGGTAACAAATGTAACAAAAATAACAATTTATTGTCGTGTTTACAAGCGAGGTGTAAAGTTCGTGGTAGTAGTATTTGTGTCTTCAGCTAGATGGGTGGTGTCGGTAGCTGGTATGGTCGAGTCGTAGATATGTGCAGCTGGACAATCGTCGCGGGTAGCTGATGTTGGTAGAGTCGTAGAAGTGCTGCTAGATGATTGTTGCAGGTAGCTGATGTCGATCGAGTTGTAGATGTGTGTGCAGCTGGATGATGGTCGCGGGTAGAAGTTGGTGTTGGCAGCTTGGTCGCGTAGAGTCGAGCGAGCGTGGTGACTAAGACCTAGCCGTGTCTTAGTACTGCAGACCAAGTGAATGGACGGGGAAACTATGGCTAGGATTTGCCAGGCCTTAGTACATATGAAGTCGAGCAAGCGAATCGGTGAAGCTCGGGCTTCGTCGTATCGACGTATCGAGGACGGTAGCTATGGCTTTGTCGTGCCAAAGCTGTGCGGACATATCGGGACGGTAGCTATGGCTGTACCGAGCCAAGGCTGTGCTTACGTATCGGGACTTTAGCTATGGCTGTGCCGCGCCAAATCTGTGCGGACGATTCGGAGACGGTAGTTATGGCTATACCAAACCAAACCTGCGCGGTCGTATCGGGACGGTAGCTATGGCTGTGCCGCGCCAAAGATGTGCGGACGATTCAGAGACGGTAGCTAAGGCTTTGCGATGCCAAAGCTCTGCACTGTCGAGCGAACAGGCCGCGGCTAAGGTTGGCGTTACCTTAGCACTGTGCAGATAGCGAAGCAGTAGCTAAAGGCTAACTCGTGCCTTTAGCGCTGCGCTGCCAAACGGATGAGGGGGAATCAACTGAATGGTTAAGACCGGGTGGTCTCAGAGTCCTCTTCGTGTTTGCCTCCGAGCCGTCTACTTCGACTGGTCAATAAAGACCGTCAGAGATGCTCCAACCCGCAGAAGGTGACCGCTAATGATCCTTAAAAGGACCTTTTGTGCATATCAATGTGATGGAAAAAGGCGAATCTACCACTAGAAGTGGGACTAAGCCTGAGTGGTAAGGTGAATGCAACCACAAGACGTAGGATTCGACCTTGAATGAGCTTCGCAAAGAACATGCCGCCGAAAGTGGAAAAAGGCTTGTTGACATTAAGGGAATACTATGCCACTCTGCCGAGCCGCGTAAATAGTTCTATAAAAAATGGGCGTAGAAATAAAGTCCTTCTTTATCCTAATATAGGCTACCGAAGATAATTAATTCCATTTTTTTAGAGTTATTTCTGGCAGAAATGTTTTGTAAATATTGTTAATTTATTCCCTTTTCTTAGCTGTAACGGTAGGTCAGGGTCGAAAAAGGGCTTAGTCATTTCCGGCCGTACCCGGATGTAATTTTTCTAGGGCGAGCGAGTAATCCGATCTGTTTATGTTTGTGAGCCGGTCGCGGCAATTTGAATAAGTCAATTGTATTTCCTTATTTTCTAAAAATTTATTTCAAACAGCATCGACTAAATTCTAAAGAAAAGGTTTTAAAGGTTTTCAGATTTAGAATATCTAACTTCTCTAATTCATTTTTTAAATTAATTATTTGTTCATTATTTTAAGGATTTTTCCCTGTAAAAATGAAATTAATTATTAATAGAAAGAAATAATCCTAAAAGAAAAAGAAAGAGAAAATGCAAAAGAAGAATAGAACACAACTCATTGATATTCTTTGAGATTCGGAATGTTAACTGTTATATCAGCCGAATCTCTATCATTTCATTGGAACATTTTTTACTTATTTTCCATTTCCTTTGACTCCTTTCTTTCCTTTAATATATATATATATATATATATATATATATCAGTCCTGTTGTTTCCGCTACAGAGTGGTATGACCTCTTTATAAAGTTGTCCTGGGTATGACACCAAACTGTATCTGTTGGTGAGGCTCCAGCTCCAGGAGATTTTAGACTTCCCCTTTATTGCCAATACTCCCAGGTCCACTCTGATTCGGAGTGATAGTAAATCCGTCCCGTCAATGAAAAGGTGTATCTACAAATCGTTAATATTAGACAGGAATATTTGATATCATATAACCGTATGCAAAAAAAAAAAAAGAATTCGTAAACAATACAAAAACGTAAATATGAACGTACAATAAACATGATTCCCTTACTTCTTGGCATAAAATAACCCCAAACAGGTTGACCTACCATTAGAATCATTCAATTCATTTCTTGCACTTTTGAGACAGATCAACAAATCTAAATTTTGAATGATGGAATCCAATTTATGACTCGCTGACCTCTGGAATAGTCTGAGCTTACAAAATTCAAACGGGGGACATCTCCACTCTAAAAGGAACCCCTCTTGAACTAGTAGACAAATTCACGTACCTAGGAAGCAGCGTCGAATCAACCGAAAAGGACATCGAAACGAGGTTAACGAAAGCATGGACAGCTATCAATAGGCTATCGACTATATGGAAATCAGACCTAACCGATAAAATGAAACGCAGTTTCTTCCAGGCAGCGGTCACATCGATACTGCTATATGGATGCACTACATGGACGCTAACAAAACGGCTGGAGAAGAAACTAGATGGCAATTACACAAGAATGCTGCGTGCAATCCTGAACAAGTCCTGGCAGCAACACCCCACAAGACACCAACTGCCCCCTATCACGAAAACTATTCAAGTTAGGCGAACCAGACATGCAGGACATTGCTGGAGAAGCAGAGATGAACTCATAAGAGATGTACTTTTATGGATCCCCACACATGGACGCGCAAAAGCAGGACGACCAGCACGAACGTACATTCAGCAGCTATGTGAGGATACAGGTTGCTGTCCTGAAGACCTACCTAGGGCGATGAACGATAGGGAGGAGTGGTGAGAGAGGGTCAGGGATATCCGTGCTGCCAGCACGATATGATGATGATGACTTCACGCTTTGAAGTTATCATTTTTTCTATTGGGGTTATTTTTATAAAACGCATCAATATAAAAAACATTTTATCCAGTTCACAATTATCTTCTTATTTCTTAATGTACTCATGAATTCAAATAATAAAAGTGATCTCAGATTCGAGAACTAATTTTATTTGGGAGGTAGGGATACAACAACGCTTCACTCCATCTATTCAAAAGTCTTCTTTAAGTGTTCAATGCGTAAACAAAGAAGGAGAAATTTTCTTTTCCATAAAATCGTGGCAAATGCATTGTACCCAGACAGTTCCACGCTTAACAACTCGCGTCACACAGGCAATGGCATCCATTTTACACAGGGATGCTCTTCAATTGCCCATCCCATGTGAAGCAAAGAAATCCAACCTTCACTGACGTTTAGATTAGTCAGGCTAAAATGATTATTTGTTTGATTAACGTATACCACGTCCCTCAAATTTCCCTGTCTATTATTTCGATCTTATTTCAAATAGGATAACTGGAGCCCTCCTCTCTCCAGATATATTCTGTCGTATTTGACCCGCATAAAGCCACAGCAGTGGGACAAAACTCATCATACTATTTATTTGGTGTGAAAGATGCGTTACTAAACATTTCCCAACAATTTAACGTCTTCTATCTTTGATTTCCAAGACGTACGGTTACCTGTTTCATTTGATTCGACTTATCTCCTTAATAAAACTGAATATTCACCCAAGAAATATGGGGAAAATGAAAATGGAATTAAAATAACAAAATAATTAGCACATTCAGTGCAAACTCTCAATGTCAAAAAAAGTTATTAATATAATTTTTTGCAAATTGAAAAACGTCACTTTTAAGAAAACATTTTCATCCTAACGAAATATTTTCGTGTCCTCAATGTGTCACGAGCAAATGTTCCCAGAACGCTGCAATGAGAAATAATCAAGAAAAGAAATTATCTAATTAAAAATAATATCTGATAATTTCAGTCGATCTCCACAAATGGTATTCAGCTTCTAGAAAGAAAGGGATCTAAAGTCCTTAACAGATGACAAAAATTGTCCATTTCTTTTGCACCAAAATAGTGACGTGATACGGTACGCAGTGTTTATAGCTGTGATTTTATTATATTCTTTCTTTGTTTTAATCATTTTATTAATTTCATAAATACTGGATTAGTTAATTGATTGAATGCTTTTAACGGCATGTCAACCCATCTCTGGTTATTTTATGCCTAGAGGTTAGGAAATTGCGTTCATTGTACGTTCATATTTACATTTTTTAGTTGATTCTTAAGAGGTTTGTTTGTTTCTTTGCTTGCTTGTTTAAGAGGGTTGTTTTTGTTTTGGGGTTTTCTTGAGTTTTTGTTTTTTGTTTTTTTTTGGCACACGTTCCTATTGAATACGAATAATTTTTAAATTGACTGATTTAACCTCTAAATGGTACTGAAGCCTCACTATCAGATGAAGTTTAGTGTCATGCCTAAGAAGCCTCACTGGCTGGATTAATACGAATAAAATCCATGGAAATTCCGCGGCTTTATAAAAGAAATTTAACCAGTTTTTGTGTCAAATAGAAGATTCCTTTTACTATTAGCTACCAAAATATCTTTTAGACTTTTTCTTTCTACGTAATATTAAAAATGAATCTTTAGTTTTCTTTTAATGTTGACAACAATGAACCTAATTTGAAAAACATCCAAATAAAGATATTCAGTACGAATCAAATGATTTTTAATGCTCTTATCAATAAAATTCAATAAAAAATTAACCATTGTGCAGAAAATGCATTAAGATTATCATTACTTTAATATAGAATATTTAGAATTTTGATATTGAATGTAAAAATTTTTTAATATTTTTAGAATTTAACCAATAGAAAATATCGATGACTTATTCATAAGTTTTGATAATTATAAACTGTCATCATCTTTATCTACATGAATATGGTATTTTATTAGGGAAATTTGATCTCTATATGCTAGTTTTTTTAGTTGAGTAAAATTTCAAGGAAATCAAAAAAATAAATCATTGGTGAGAAACAATTTCAGTACTGGTGTTGTACCTCAGCGAAAGATGGAGAGAGGTTGGATGGGAGATGTATCGCCAAAATGTCATCACAAAGAGAATTGATATGTTAAAAATTAATTTGAAAATCCGGTTCGCCTGCTGACCCGTGGATGGACTTTTGGTAAATTCATCGCGGTATATTCCTCATGTGATAAATTCCTCATCAGTAAATCTATCGTATCATATATATTCAACGTATTGTAAATTTATCGCCTGTAAATTCATTGTATTGTAAGTTTATTGCTAGTAAATTAAATGTATGTGTGCTCTGTTATAGGAGGTGAATTTCACTTTGTTTGATATGTCTATTCTGCAACCTTCCTCGATATATTCAGAATAGATAGCTACTTTCCAGGCAGATTTTGTAATTATATTGCTGTCATTTCAAACAAATATTTCTCTTCTCAGTGATGACTTTTGAAGGATAAGGGCATTTTGTGTCATCTTAACCGTGATATAATCTGTAATATACCATTAAATTATAATATATTTCCTTCACAGTAGATTTTAGTCTCTACTATTTTGAGGAAACGGTTCAACTTCGATTGCCAAGCTATAGACCTGCCGATGAAATTGAACTGGTTTTATCCCATTATATTGTTGTTGGTGTGATTATTGTTGTTCTTGTTGTTGTGATTGTTGCTATTGTTGTTGTTAAAATCATATCGTTTGGTTTTGAGCGAGGCTTATTTTTGCCTTCCGTTTCTTCACGCATCAGATTACATTCTTTTGTCAAGCTCATCTTTTAATATAACTATAATATTTACTATGTAGTTTGTTTTTCCATATTTTTTATCAAGAAGTTTGTTTCATTCTTTAGAAATTCATTTTCATAATATCTCACTCTGTCAGAACATTTTGTGGTCTTTTTTTTTATTTTCGTTTTCATGCTTTCGTTTAGCTGAGTTTTGTTTTCGTGTCTGTGTGTTTCTGTGAATACATTCAACCGTTTTTAAACCTGTTAATCTTATGTACAAATAATTTAATCTTATATATATATATATATATATATATAACTCCAGTTATATAAACACACCCAAGCGCGAGCTCAATGATCCGGGAGACCGGGGTTCAGTCCCAGTCGAGTCATACTATATATAGGCTCAAAAATGGTACTTGATGCCGCCTTGCGTAACACAGCATTATAAGGTTGGGATCAAGGGTAAAGTGGAGCAATCCAGGGAATAGAGTAGCTTCCTCCCATACACCTCGGTATATTAGCTATTGAAAAGGGACCCTTCGGGTCACCCTCGACCTAGGTTGCCAACTTACTTGTAGTATCATACCGCTCAGCCAGCTGGCAAACCACGTCAGCTCAGGAATTATAAGGCATTATGTTGTAGCTTTCGTTTGTTTACATTTTGCCTTACTGGATACCAGAATGCTCAATTCATTCGAAGAGCTTTGCATTATAAATGTAACTTTTTGTCTTACATCGATTGGGAGAAATAATAAATGAAGAGGTCAAGGGTATATTTCTGAGCCACTAGCCAATTGTAAACTGGAAACCCACTAAAAAAGCAACTGTAACACAACCTTTGCAGTTTGTGTCTTATATATATATATATATATAGTACAAAATTACGAGCATTGTGTTACAGCACCTGTTTCAGTCGCTGTTCTGTTAAGTATTAACCATACACACTCACGCAGACACTCATGTCGCTTGTACAACCACAGTATTTCTACTTTCACTTCACGCTTAAACTTACTGCACTCCCACAAAAGCCTCATCAAATTACTCGCTCATAAACTGCTCTCTCACATGTAGTTGTACAATCACTGTACTTTGACATTCACTGCATTAACACATCGCACACTGAAGACGTTTGCAATCACTGTGTACTTGCTTTATCTATTTTACCCTCAATTCACTTCACTGACACACACTTATGACATGTGTACACTCACTGCACTAATATTCATGCTCTCAATGCACAAACACTGCGCCTGTAAGCGCACTGCCCTCAGACACATCACTGGTATAATCAAGACACATGTGCAATTTCTGCTCTTATATATTAATTGCATTCGTATAATCATTGTACTCGTACGATCACGTATTTTTTATTGGGACGTGGTGACCACCATCACCGCCGCCGCCTTTAGATCTCTGGATAGAGAATGCATCAAACATTTGCATAAAAGATTAATGCCATGATTACAGAAGCAAAGTCTTGGAAATACAATGACGTTTGTTCATTGGCTAAAAACAGTCATGTGAAACTCGAAGAGACACGGATTCTAATTACAAAGAATAAAATCGAGTTAATTAAAACAGACCCTTTACTCATTAAAGAAAAAAACAGCTTCTAATGGAAAAAAGTTGCCTGATGCATCTTTGAACATTTTCGAGGGTTTTTTTTTTTCTCTTCTTGCTAAAAGTTTTCTTGGTCTGTCCACACAATTCCTGAGAACTATCCTTTCCTTACGATTATTTTTGCTTGATTTTCTAATCTTTGGCTTTTATGAAATTTGTCAATTTTTCACAATATAACATTAACCCATTTTTCTATAACGTCTTCATTTGAGGTTGCTTCTGAAATACCAGTAGAGGACCCATTTTTTTCTGGTCTCCTAAAGAATATTAGAAGTCTGGGGTTTATTGAAAAGGTCCTTGTCGTAATACCGAAAATTAGTATAGCCAGTATTTGCAGGATGATGATTGGGTAGGCCATAGCATAGTACACAAAAATGATTGGATTATTCAAATATGGATCGACACTTTTGCCTAAGATTAACATGTAGAATCGGTGCGCTCTGCATATCTATCCCAAGAACCAGTGAAAAGCCGACGGCTATTTTTAAAACAGTTCAAATACATCAAATTTGAAAATGAAATGTTTGTTTTATTTTCACTTTTTTGTTGTTTTTTTTTTTTTGTTTGATTGTTTGTTTATTTGTTTCTTTATTTATTTATTTATGTATTTTTTTCTTTTTCTGTTTTTCATCTCAAAAATACTAAATGCAAAATTTGAGTGATTTCTATATATAAATTTTAGTTTTAATTCTTTTAAATGTCTTAATTTTTAATTTTATTACTTATTACTTCAATTTTGTAGAGGGAGTAAAATAAATATAAAATAAATACATGGATACACCCGTGTCGGTCGATCAGCAAATACTTACATTCACCAGCTCTGTGTGGACAGTAGGTGCTGTCTAGAGGACTTACCAAGTGTGATGGTTAATAGGAAAGGATGATGAGAAAGAGATAGACAGACAAATTTTTGCAAGTTTTGTCTACCTCGTTATTACGTGCAAAAAAAATCATATACATATACATAATCGGGATTTCTTATTATTCTATTCTGAGAGCCAGTTTCATTACCCATTAGTAAAACGGTCTGGTTTTACGACACAATTATGAAAAATACATATAACCAAGCTATTTTAGATTTCAAAATGTGATTTTATATATGCAATTTGATCCTTGAAGCAATAAAAACTGCCCCTTAAATGGCAGTTGTCTAATTGACTGTGTCTCGTAGTGAAGATGAGTGATAACGATAATGATGAAATAATCAATATTGGGGCCACAAAGTTGCAATACAAAACAAAACGGTTATATAGTCACAATTCGAACCTTAACAATAGAAAGGTATAGCATTTATATATCAATATTTGGTTATGTCTAGAAAATTTTTTTAAAAATTATACTGGCAGGCGTCCGATTCTCAAGTGAGAAATTGTAAAGAGAATCATGGTATATGGAGGAGGTGAAGAGAGTTTTAGAGGAAACACTGAGCATCTTATAAGACCCGGATGTTGGTAAATAGTTGAATAAAAGTCAGAACTAGAGTCAAAATGTTGACATTGAAATATCTTTTTTTTTAATTTTTTTGGATTTGGATGAATTTAAGAATGACAAAAAGTTGAAGTTTTGATTATATTCAACGCAAAACAATTGATTTGATGTCTGTTCTTTTTCAAATCTCTTCCTATGCTCGTATATTTGTTTATTAAGTCTACGGCCAGATTTCAACAACATATTCTTTTATTTTCTATTACAATCCAGACATGGAATTTCATACACCCCTGCTCTGGATTCCATGTGGGTATTGGGATTTTTCTTATTAATTAAATTCCTAATTGTTTTGAAGAGTTAATGACTATTTTAATTCCAATACTATATTATTCGAAAAATTATTGTTTTGAATTTCTAGAGAACATTTACATTTGTGAATTTAGAGAGCTTTTCTTTTAGCTTGTTGGTTAAAAGATTTAGAATATTGAATTTGTGTGAAGGAATTTTCTATATAAACAAATTCATCATTTAAAAATTCATATTTATATATATATATATATATATATATATATATATATATATATATATATATATATGTGTGTGTGTGTGTGTGTGTGTGTGTGTGTGTGTGTGTGTGTGTGTGTGTGTGTGTGTGTGTGAGACAGACAGACAGACAGACAGAGACAGAGAGAATGAGAGCGAGACACAGACACAGACAGAGAAAGAGAGGGAGATAGAGAGAGAGAGAAAGATCTTGACGAAGTTTTCTCTGATGAAGGTCACGATTTAATTCATTCTACACTGATAGATCACGTGATTTGATATGAGAAACAGTAAGATATTATTGATATGAATTCAAAGTTGATAAAAAGATCAGTTGTTGAAAGTTTTGCTGAAATTTGAAAACTGGACAATCATCATTTGTTAAAGCGGATACTTTTAAGCAGATTTCATTCGTAGATCAGGACAACGATGTGGTTAATTTTATCGGCATCTCCACTGGTTTAAGTCCGGCTTGAACCAGAAAAAGCGGTCAGTTAAAATTTAGGAAGCATCAAAGATTTCTTATGCATTAAGTGATCAACAATGACCATCGGTCATCTTTGTCGGCTAAAATTATTAGACATAAATCTGACTAAAGAAATAAAGGTCGCACAAGTATGACGACTGATGTTTGTCTCGTAAAATTTAATGGACAGCGGCTGTGTGAGAGGCAGAAATAGAGTTAACAAACAGATAAAGTTAGTAATTTCTGTCTATGCACAACGACTACAAAACCAATTTTCTAACAATTCATAGTCTGATTGCCCTTTCAATCCCAACAAATAACGAAATAACACTGAATTTCTAGCTTATCTTGTATTTAATTATTATATAATTTATATCTAATATGTGATTGATTTAAGTTTTGAACTTTTCTAATGGTTTAAAAGATACGTAACATTCGTTAGATCAACAAAATGGGTTACATAGTAATGTTCAGAGACCCAAAATGCATATATATATATATATATATATATATATATATATATATATATATATATATAACCATTCTAAGATTGTGCACACCAAACAAATCTTCTAGTGGCGTACTTCTAGTGTTCATAATTTGATATTTTTCTTAGTTTTACACCTGCTCTGCTGTTGTAGCGTCGAGCAATTATTCTTGTTAACCTTTTCATTTGAATTTATTTTTAATGTTATATATACATATATATATATATATATATATATGTGTGTGTGTGTGTGTGTGTGTGTGTGTGTGTGTGTGTGTGTGTGTGTGCAAAAGAAAATTTAATTTTCAAAAACGCGTCAATGAGGTATTTTGGCGTTCTCATGAGCAAAATGTTTTTCAGCAGAAGCCTTGAATTTTTGTACTACAAAATTCTATCATACCATGTTGGTTATTATCTGAACTGCACTTGATAAAATGAATTTGTGAGTGGAGCGTTTGCGTTTGTCTTCTTGTATTTTTCCACTGCAATTTCAAATTAGTAAAAACCTTTTTAATGGAGTGAATTACTTGAGTAGACCATATCTTGATTGGTTGATATCCATGTTTCAAATCGGGGAAAACCATCCCCGAAAGACGATCCTATATTTAACGACTGTCCACATTAACAGGGCACGATTACATAAAGGATGTTTGATGACACTCGACATAACACTGGTTACTCTCTGGATCCTTGTGGGTCTTATTTCGATCAAATCAAACGTAAAAGATTATAAACTGATTGAAAAAAATGTCTTACGAAATATTGAGTCTGAAAATGACCTGAAGAAAGCATCACCGAAAAAATAAACAATGGAGTGGGGGACTATTTTGAAGGAGGCAAGACTTATTAAGTTTTTACTAAAACTTTTTTATAACTCTTATTTCTATTTTGACACATTCAATATATATATATATATATATATATATATATATATATATATATATATATATATACAGATATGGAAGTAAATCCAACGGTATGTCAATGAACTAATATAAAAAGCAAACTATGTAAGGATTATTTTATTTATAAGTCAATTTGCTAACGATAAATGTTTACATTAAACCATCATCAGAACATATAAATATAAAATATTGTATCGTCTGAAGTAAGTTTAATTTTCTTATTTTTATTCTTATTCTTTAAAATGAAATGAAGAAAATAAAAAGATTCTAACATTCTATTTCCGGTAGTGATGTTCTGTTTCAAAAGTCTGTGATGTAATAAGTGACTTAATTTTTTTCAAAAATCTATTATATTTTCATATATATATATATATATATATATATATATATATATATATATATATATATATATATATATATATATATATATATTCTACTTCAGTCTATTTTTTCTTTTCATTTTCTTTATTTCATTTACCTTTTCATTACTTTATTGTGATCCTTTTTGTGATTTTGTTAGAATTATGACTGGAAGTATTGTATTGGGAAAATATTAAAAGTGAGTATAGAAATAGAATAAAATGAATAATTGATAAAACCTTTTTCAAATAAGGAATTTTGTAATTTTTTAGCTCTAATTTGACTAAATAAGGAAAGAAGTCGGTCTTTGTTTCATAGCATTGTAATTTGAAATAATGCTCAATTCAACAATCTTCTAGCGTTTTTTGTTTGTTTGTTTGGGGTTTTTTTGTTTGTTTTTTGGGTTTTGGGGGGGGGCTTGGTTTTTTATATATTGACTAACATTTTAGAATCTTTAAAGTTAAAGTTGGGATTAGTTGCTAAATTATATCGGACCATTGCATCTTCATCATGTTTTTTTTTTCAAGCCTCTCTCTAAGTGTTCGTAAATTCGTTTTTGGATTTGCTTGCAAATGTATCACTCACGTATTTGTTATCACAATCCGGAAAATAGAATTAATGATGTCATTGTTATTTTAAAATATTTTTTTTTAAATATTTTGATTCCGAGATTGTTTAAATTTTTAAAAGTTTTTTTGGTGATTTTTGTGGTTGAATTATTGGCTAACATGTATGTATATCAGATTATCATTGGAAAAATTAATATTAGAAATTGACGTTTGTCAGTTTTGAGCGCTTTTATTATAGTGCATTACACAAAGGATTCGGGGCACTGAAGTTGGGCGAAGAATTTTTCTCTTTAGCCAAATAATTTACTCATTCCAAATTATCATCTGACGAAACATCTTGTAAATACAGAACGAAACGTCCTGATAGAAATATAAACATTACACCAAATTTTTTTTCTTGTTTTATTTGTCTTCAATATATATATATATATATATGTATATATACATATATATATGTGTGTGTGTGTGTGTGTATATATACATATATATATGTGTGTGTGTGTGTGTGTGTGTGTGTGTGTGCGCGCACACACACACACACACACGCTTTGGGCAATATATTATCGGATGAAGACTTCATTGATCTTCTAGTGTTCTTGTCTTTTGTTTGCAGCAGTATACGTATATAACCCTTCAAACTTCCGAGAAAGGGGGAATGACACCAAGAAAGACTATTGACCTCTGATAAAGGCCATACAAACGCTATAAAGTCAAAATAAAGAAAAATATTCTCCTACGAGGCAAGGGAAAAATGGCATCATGACTTCACAAATTAGTGGTATTAATTGCAAACGTCATAAATTTCATACCGTGATTGTAAAGTGATTGAAAGGATCCAGAATCAGGAATTCCTCGCCGTACACAAACTTCTTTTCAGTGTTTAAGTAACATGTTTAAGTAACATGAGTGTAGATAGATAGAAACCCAGTTGAAAATAGCAATTTATGTATATTTCGCTTTTATAGATTAATCAGATACAACGAAATTTCTATGTGATAAGTTCGACTCGGAAAAGTAAAAATGCTTAGAATCGTCACTAATTTCACAAAACAAAACAATCCAACTAGCATTACTCTCCATTTCTGGTTGCATTAATATCAAAATGATGTAGAACGTTTATAAGTAGAAATGAATTACATTTGATTAAAATAAACTGAACGATTCTTTATCAATCATGTGAATATGAGTCCGGCTTCTACTCAAAATCTACAACAATTAAATGATTAATTATCTTTTGAGGAAGGTTGTAATATATAGATGTTTGTATACGCTCCATAGAACTAGAGATATTTGTAAACAATGATAAAAGTTTTAAAAGGTTCTTTATGGTGGCTTATCAGTTCGGACATTGTAGGCATAAATCTTTGAAATTTCTAAATACAAAATATCGTCAAAATCTTTTCTGCAAATGATTAAAGGAAATATTAGTGTGTTTTTAGCTGTTTGTTTAAAAAGAAACATTGGCCAAAATTACATATACATATATATATATATATATATATATATATATATATATATATATATATATATATATATGTGTGTGTGTGTGTGTGTGTGTGTGTGTGTGTGTGTGTGTGTGTGTGTGTTTGATTTTGCTTGAAATTGTAAAACTGTCTGCTGTAAGAATTTCATAGAAATTATTTGGAAAAAACATGACTTCCTAAAATCTATGAACAATATTTTTGCTGTTAAATATCTGAAAATCTACTAAGAAGGTTTAATGAAATTATCAGTAATTATTCATTTATAAAGGAATTTATTTGCCTAAAACGTTTTTTTTAAATTTCAGAAAATGTTTTTAAGTCAGTCAATTTTTTTTACAAATCTTAAGTCGAAGCTAAAAATTTATGAAAAAATCAAAATAATTTTTTTCGACTTTTGCGAGTAAATATACAATATTTGTCCCAAATTGGACACCCCACAAACTGCAATAAAATCAATACAGTTTCACATGATAAGGCATCTTTTTGCTTTTAAAAAACATCAGCTGAAAAAAAATTTAGGCCAACTATTTTTTATTTTTAATGTCTATTTTTAGTGTTTGTCAAATCGAAAATATAGTTTAACATTAAAAGTTTTAAAATGCAAACAAATAAACTGAAAGAATTTTCTGAATTTCAAAACTAATTCATCAAATCTACTATTTATGAAACTTCATTCTAAAAGGAAACAGAAATTAGACGATATTCCAAAGTTTGAGTCGAATAATAATGAATTTCTGTATGTCCAACTTTACTGAAAAACTTCACTGATATTTTGATGTAATGTGTGACAAAATGTAAAAAGGAAGCGCATGTTGATGTTCCCATTTTATTGGATTATTTACAATAACATTTTTTAGTATCTAAAAATATGTTTTATTTTATAAAATATTTGTGTTCAAGCACAAAAAAGTTAATTGAAATAGAAAAAGAAAAAAGTTCAGTGGAGTGACCACCGAGTAACAATATAAATGTGTCAAAATATTTTGTGTTCAAGCACAAAAAAGTTAATTGAAATAGAAAAAAGAAAAAAGTTCAGTGGAGTGACCACCGAGTAACAAATATAGATGTGTCAAAATGAATGTAAATTAAAGATTTTCGAATGAAGAAATTTGAAGATTAACGTTCATATTTAACCATTGATACCAAATGGGTGATCGATATTTTAGCACTGCAAAACAACGTTTCTAGCTATGCTACTGCAGAAGAAAGAACCATCTAAATCAGTTGATACATCAGTTCTCAGGACCAAGTTGTTTATTAATTAATCGACTTTCTCATTAACCAACCTAGACTGCTCCACATAAGAAGATTGGAACAACATTCATGTTACTGCGTAACCTCAACCTCCAAAACTTTGCAATAGCCCAATACTTAACCCATGCTGTCGAAATCACAATCAGGTCAGTAAAATTTGCTAGAGACACGATTTTATCTCCAGAATACCTCTGAGACTAACTGATTTCCCATTCGAATTTAAAAGTCTCCAGTTTCCTGTCAAATTCCCCTTTGTTATGAGTATCAACCAACCAAGAGCAATCTAAAAAAGGTGATAGACCCCACTTTTCAGGTAGTCAGCTTTATGCTGGCTTTGAAGAATGGAAATTCCGATGGTCTTTTTATTTTGGTTCCAGAAGATAAAACTAAGCATATTGTTGATACTTAAACTTTGAATCGAACATCTAAATAAACAAACTGAAGGTTTTAATTCTTACTACAAGGAAAAAAACCAGAAACCCTATTTGTAATGTGACCCAAATTTATAAATTACTTTATGGTATTATTTTGATGTAATACATCCCCTGACGGGCAACGCCGCATCTTTCTGCTAGTTTTGATAATACAACACAAACTATATTACTCCTTATTTTTAAAATTTGGTTATATTTTTAGTAATGATAATAATCACAGATTTATACGTACTTTCCAGATTTAAAATTCTAAAGCTAATTAACAACTAACGTTCAGTGTCAGTTTTTATGACAGTATCATTCGTTAATGATTTAAAATAAAATCTCGTTTTCTTATAAAAACTAAACATATCATATGAATAAAATGTTATTGTTAGAATGTTTCTGCTTATCTACTTGTATATTTCTAAGCCACACACACACACACACACACATACATACATACATATATATATATATATATATATATATATATATATATATATATATATATATTGGTAGATCGCTGGATATTCGGATTTCCAATTTCTTGTTAGTGCGGCTAAATTCATCTTATAGCTAAATCATTATAGGAGTAATGGTCTACCAAACTATTCATCGAAAATGTCAGACTAAATATTTGCTAACCATACGCTAGTATAACATAAGGTCTAATTTATTAAATATCAAGTTAAATGAAGAACCTTTGACAAATATTAAATTTTGCTTAGTCTGGCAGGAGGTCAGAATTTTAATCACTCAGTGAAGTTTGCATTTAGCTGAGCTACACTGCACGATATCAAATGTCAAACTAGATATCTACGAATTTTAAACGAATTTCAAACTAAGCTTGAATTTTTGGGCAGCAGCTAATGAGGATTGAACTGACAAATGATAGGTGCTTACACTTGCTGGAACTATTTGTGCCAACTTGATTTACCTCGAGTGGATAGAAATAACATGGCTTTTCCGGCTACGGTGCTCGATCTGGGACAGTTTGGAAGTGAGATAGCTCGTATAACGAACTGTTCAATCGCCACTCGCACGCGGAAAAGCTTTTACTTTTAATAATATGGATCGACATTTGTGAGAGATTTGTGTTTGAAAGATTAAACTTTAAGTCTGTCTTCAAACATATATCTGTAAGACGTATGTTAGTAAACCTCTCTCTCCCTCTGTCTCTGTCTCTCTGTCTCTGTCTCTCTGTCTCTGTCTCTCTCTCTCTCCCTCTCTCTCTCTCCTCTGTGTGGTGTGTGTGTGTGTGTGTGTGTCCATAAGCAGAGTTAGGCAAGATAATCGCATACGCTGAGGTCAATAAAATGGAGAACGTGGTGTTTTACGCGTATAAGTTAAATATACCGAATGACAAATGTCTTAGAATTTCCAACGTCGTTTCCCGCCAAATTCCGATCACCTTTTCCCGCATTTCTGACCCACTCTTTGGTGGGAATTGATGCGAAATATTCGCTAGAACGGAAGACAGAATAATTTCAAGATACAAAAGTTTATGAAAAGATCAAAGTGTATAATTCCTTTGTTCAAAGACGCACGAACCCACATGCACGGATATTGAAAGACATACTGTTGAAGTCGAAATGATATTTTATTTATTGTTTTTAAACTCATTCTGAATTTTATATCCGTTATTCTTTCTTTCTTTCTTTCTTAAAATGTTTTTTTCCTTCCACTTTTTCTTTTCTTCCGTTTACCATTTTATTCCCCCCCCCTCTCTCTCTCTCTCTCTCTCTCTCTCTCTCTCTCTCTCTCTCTCTCTCACATGTTTTACTGCCTGCTTTGTATTCTTTCTTTCAATCCTATTTTCTCTCGATCTTTTTCCATTTTATCTTTTCTTTCTTTCTTTCTTTCTTCATTTCTTTCTTATTTTGTTTGGTTTGGTTTTTATGGCATATCAACCATTGTAGGTTATCTAATGCTAAATCCTCTTTATACATATTATATTAAATATATGATTTCTAAACACATTGCGTAGATAACATTTTTAAACGAGTCTGGGCTCATTTGTTTGCACACAGTTAAATGGTTTCTCTAATTTCTATCTAATACGAATGATTGTGTTTATTATTAATCATTTGTTTGCACACAGTTAAATGTTTTCAAGAATTGCTATACATCACTGACAATTCAATTAAACATCAGTCATTTGTTTACACACAGTTACCTGATGAAATAGTTTTATTTTGAATGATTCAGTTTTGCATGTCAACAAAGTTTAATGGCTCCAAGTATCGCTATGTATCACTGACAATTCAATTAAACATCAGTCAATTGTATACACAAAGATAAATTATAAACAGTTCTGTTTCAAGTAATTCAGTTTAGCATAAGTCATTTGTTTGCACTAAATTTAAATGTCAAATATACATTTTGAATGTCAAACAGTTTTATTTAATCCATAGATAGGATCCTTATCAGGTGCTACCACTCCGAGCCAGAATGAACCAGGAAGCGATGGCAATGAAAGGGTACTCCGCATCTCCCAAACTCCTCACCAGATTATTTCGTGTCATATACTGGACACTCGTTAGGGAAGTCTTACTCCTCTGCAGAGATGCAGTCGGTGTATTCTATATCCCCACCCCTGGGCCATTCCTTGTTTTAATCTGTTTAAACGTATATACTTTTTAATATTCATTTATTTTCTTGCTTTCTATCCAATTCTTAAATGTTTTTTCTATATCTCCTCTTTCTTTCTTTTTTTCACCTACCCACATTTCAACCTTTTAAGTGTAGGAAAGGACATTCTTTTTCAGAGTCACTGCCATATCCTCATGGATTTTTTATGATGAATCCGTTGATACCAAAACTGCAAATGACTGCATAATAGGCAATATTGTCCACTTTCTGAATATTCACTGACTTAAAAGGTACAAATTTCTGTAAATGGAATTTAAATTTTCATTTTGATCATTAAAAGAGTTTAAAAGAATAGAGATTTAATTGAAACTAAGTAACTCATGTGCTTTCTTCACAAACTTGTTTATTACTCATAGAAGCATAGCATTACGGTCCATTTCTTAAATGAAAAGAGTTGGACTATCAGTAGGTTTAGCCTTGTAAATACTCATGGATCTTGTAACGAAATATCTTGTCTTCTCACAAATCTCTCCGATCAATGTATATATTTAGCGTAGTGATCCGCCCGAGCAGGATGAAACTGTTAGGCAGAGTTTAACAGGTTTATATTTGAAGTTTTTTTTCTTCTCCTAGATTGGTTGCCATACAAAAGAGTTGGTCTGCCTTACAATTTACCCATTGCTGACGAGAAAATAATTTGATTCATACCTTTCCCAAGGGTGTTAGCGATAAATGAAATGCAAACAACCTCGATCAGGGTTTCAACACGGGTCACCGCGTCCACTTCCTACGACGGTAACCATTATATTATGAGCCCTTCTTAGATCAATGTAGTGGCACAGGTGGGGACTTTGGTTCCTGCTGGATTTTTGAGGCTCAGTAAGTAAATATTTAAATGATTCAATTCATAGAATGATGGTGTTGATTATTCCTAATCTTTTCACTATGAGCCTCACTCTGTGTCCTGCTATTGCAACCCTGTGTAAATATTTAGAGAATATTAACAATGCTTAATGTAATAATCTTCACCGAATTGTCTAAGTTTACAAAGTATAGCTTAGTCACTAGACCAGAATTATGGGAACACCCAAAGAGAATAGAACTTACTAACCATTATACAACGTGTCGAAATAAAACTTACCAAGTAAGTTTCGTACACTATAGCAGGTTGTAAGTATCATGTGGGCGCTTTGTGTTGTGTAATTGTAAAAGAGCAGGATAATCTTCATATTTGTCATTACTTCTGTCATTTTGTATAAAATTATATTCAATTTAAGGCACCTGTTGTAGAATCTTGCTAATTTATATGACAAATCAATCGGTAGTTTATTGAATTTATTTCTGACTGGTCACTCTCACAGCTGTTGTCTTGTGTCAGACTAATCCAATATCAGTGTATAAATGTCTCATTAGATTCGTATCTATCAATCAATCAATATCCCTAGAGATTCCTATCATCTCATATTGATTATTTATCTACATTTGCAAGCTTCTTAGTACGGTAGTCCGTTGAGTTTATCCTCTGCAAAGAGGTAATACTCCTGAAAGGAGTGTTCTGGGTATGACATTAAACTAGGGAATGTAGAGTACATTCCATTGCTATTACTCCCAGGTTCACTCTGACCTGTATTAGGGATCCATTTATGAGTCAAACAGAATTGTTTTAAAATGCTTTTTATTCAATAAGATTCTGACGAAACAACTTGGCAGAAAATATAAATATAAACGTAAAATGAAGGAGATTCCTCAAGGCATAAAATAACCCTAGACAGGTTGATATACAGTTAAAATCAATCAATCCGAATCTGAATCTAGTTTGATTCTCACTCAGTAGTCTACAAATGTGATCTTATCCCAGACAAAAATAATCTGAATAATGTAGCATAAGTAACCTTGTTTATCCTAAAATAAACCTTATATCACAAACACAGTTTCTTCTCTTATTTTGATCCGAGTAGCATAAACCTTATATCACAAACACAGTTTCTTCTCTTATTTTGATCCGAGTAGCCTGCATCACAAATTATTCCAGAGTATTTACTGATACAAGAGGCATTATATATATATATATATATATATATATATATATATATATATATATATATATTGGGGTGAATAAACGAGAAACAGTCAACAGCGCTTAGTGACTGTCAGTTTCTCGTCTATCCGATCATTGGTCTGAATAGGCAAGAAAATGACAATCACTGTTGACTATATCTACGTTATTCTAACTTTGACAAGATATATCTTTGGTTGATGTATGCTCTGTGACTGATACTGAGTCTGATCAAGGCTAAATTTTTATGACCATAAGATTAGGGCACAGAATTTTTAAAACTGTTTGTAAGGTGCTCATAATCAGTTGGTGTTTAGCGTAACGGTTAAAGTCGTAGGAAATGGAATTGGCGACTCAAGTTCAAATCCTTGACAAGGCTGTTTGTTTCACGTCGTGCTAGGGCCCTTGTAAAAGGCATGAATTCAACTGTTCTTTCCCACCAGGCTCTGGGAAAATATTTGGTTTGACTGGGTTATTTAGCCTTGATAAGACTAGGAAAAGGAAAACTGAATTTAAACAAGCTGTACTCTGCTTAACAAACTAACCTTGTTTCATCCTGCCCTTTACAGAAGGGTTAAGTAAATACATACTTATTTGTCTGAGAAGGAAAAGATAACCGACAACCAACAAAGCATGAAAAATTATCGATTCAAGAAATGAAGAGAAGCTTTTCCTGCCAGTACTTGTAAATTGTAGATAGTAATCAAGATGGAGGAAAGAGGGCATCACAAAACACAGTGTGTGGATCCTTGTTGTATATAGTGTTGAGTAGTTGCACTGCGCTCAAATAACAAATGCTAAACAGTATTCATCATCGAAAATGTTTTCCGAGGTCACGCAAATATCAGAACTTGATTATTGTGTTACTGTAAGAAGGTCGCTTAGAACAATGAGCTTCCTGAGTAAGTTTAACGACAAAGTAAATTATGCGTCGTTAATCTAAAGAAGCGATAATCTGGAGAAAACAACAAACCAACAGAGTTTGCTGCTGGAAACTTTGTGTCCCATCATTCATGTGGAAATTGTCACATTCCACCGAACTCTCTGCACAATTGAAGATCAAATATACACCTTAACAACAGTTTTCTACAAATGCAATGGCAACTTTAGTATGTTAGTTCCTATTACTCTAATTTACAAGTTCTATTGCAGTCGTTTCAGGACTATGAAAAAGATTTCACTGTATTGCATGTCTACAACAGATATCCTCTTAATAGCAGTCTCTTTAATCTCAGACGATTACAGCCCTGCAAGAAGACCCTGGAGCAAATGATATGAGACCTCCACTTTGTTGGTGATAATGCCCTTGCCGACACAGAAAACATTTCCTGCTTGACAGAGGCCACTCAGAAGTGATTTTAAAGAAAACAGAGCTTTTCCACTAGCTTGCTACTCGGATACTGCCCTCTCCACATTATTGAAGGCGACTGAGTTGAAGGTGGGCCGTCGGTTCACCTCACTAGGGTGCACCATCACATCAGACAAAAGGCAGGCAAAGGCGAGCTGTGCATTTGGTGCATTTATGTAAACTCATGTGGTACAACAGAAATCTGAAGAAGGGCAAAAAGACCAGCGTTTTGAGAGATTGTCCTTGTGTCCTTCCTATATCGCTCAAAGTCGTGGGTCACTTATTGTCACCATCGACACCGACTTCACTGTTGCCAACAGCCACAAAACGTTTCACATCCTTATAGAATGTATTGAACCAACAATCTTCGGTCTGCAGAAGGCCCCATCACGTAACAGACAACTATACAAACTCATTGAACTCTATATCGAACCTCATCCTCTACTGAAGTGATTTTATTGCTTATTGCCTTAAAAAGGTAAAGAACACCAGCATTGAGGCCTAGTTATGATGGACTGGTCACCTCTCCAGGATGGAGAACTATCGCCAGCCCACAATAGGATCCATACTGTATGGCGAGCTTTCCACTACCCATTGTGACAGAGGAACACCAAAGAAGTGATACAAAGACTGCTCGAAAAACTCCTTTAGTGCCTGTCACATCGACCGTCGCCGGTGGTTTGTCTTAGCTGAGAACTGTTATACCTGGCGTTTCATCGCCGACTATGCTGTATCCTCCGTTAAAAATACTTGCTGGGCCGCTTTATATGACAAAAGGTACTGAAGGAAGAACTGTAAAACTATGCCATCAATCTCTGACCTAGCCGCCAGCTGCGGACGCTTTGACTAAGCCTGCCTGTTCTGCATCGGCCTTTATCAGCCACGAAAGTGTCTGAAAAATTGACGTGGTCTGCCTCCTTTTGATCGAAGCCCAAGCCATGACTATATGAGTTATATACCAATCGTTTCAGGAACATGAAAAAAAAACTCCACTGTATTGTCTTAGCTACAAAGCATTTCAGATCCTAATGGAAAGGACTTCGCCCTGCGGAATCTTCCCCTCGTACCATACATCAATAAAGGCGCTGCCTTTAACATCTGGAAACAAATCCTAAAGGAAAACGTTTGTTTTGGTAGTGTCCAGTACATGCCTGAATGGGTAGGAAATGCTTTCCAGGCATCATCATTTGAGAAGCAACACCTATTCAGGCAGATGGTTTTAATGTTTTGATTCATTAGTATATATATATATATATATATATATATATATATATATATATATATATATATATATATATATATATATTCACTGGACTCTTAAGGTGGATTAATAAACTTGTGGCAATGAGATAGCCAATGATCGTTTCCTTGTGTATATATATATATATATATATATATATATATATATATATATATATATATATTCCGTAGTTTTTATTCACTTTTTATGTATATTTTAGAGTTTTTATTATTCATATTGTGAAAAATAATAATAATAATAATAATAATAATAATAAATGCCACTGAATTATATTTTATGTCTCAGTATACAATGATCGTTCAAAAGGTTCTAATCCTCACCCAGAAAGAAAAGCTATACACACTACCACTTCTTACAGAGGAAAAATAATTCAGATTTCTGTTAATTTTTGTGCAGGTGTGCGACAAATCTAAAATGAAAAAAGACTTAACTTTTTGAATGATCCTATTTTCACACACACACACCTATATATATATATATATATATATATATATAATATATATATATATATATATTATATTTGTGTGTGTGTGTGTGTGTGTGTGTGTGTGTGTGTGTGTGTGTGTGAAAATGTAAATAAATCTTACGGTATGTAATAATAAAAGCTTTGGGGGGGTGAAATATTTAACATCGTATAATATCCGTCCAGGAGATGAAACGCTATTGTTATTTTATTTTCCGAGTGTGTGTGTGTGTGTGTGTGTGTGTGTGTGTGTGTGTGTGTGTGTGTGTGTGTGTGTTGAGAAATAAAAGCAAAAACCAATTAAATTTAATGCTTATGTATTCATGATAATATTTCACTCTGTATGAACTTCATCAGCAAAATATTTATAAAAATTTTTAAACTTTAAGAAATTGTTGGAGAACGTTGCAGTTATGAGGTTGTCATGGCAGCGTAACTAAAAATACCAATCGTTGTGAAACTTTCAAAAGTTAGAACTGAAAAACACCCGAAACTGCCCTCGCAACCGTCACTAAACACATAAATTCAAGGATATGAAACTCTTACTGTTGTATGTAAAGTAAAATGTGCATGTGTATATGTGTGTGTAGGTGTAGCCTTCAAGAGAACCGACCTATTCAAGTTCAGAATCAGAGAATGATGGTCATAGGGTGGATTTCAGATTATGCACTACTAAATACCCACCATAATACCCGGTAATATTCTTTGAATGTAAAAGAATCCGCTACTCGGAAGTAGGAAATGCTCCAATCCACTCCTTTCTATAAATTCGTAACTTCGATTTTGTTTATTTTTTTGTGCAGGGGGTTGTTTTTTGGTTGGGGTCGGGTTTTGTTTTTTGGGGGGAGGGGTCGCTTTATTTTTTTTCTATGGCATTGTTTTGACTTTTTTTCGTTTTGAATTGTTTTCTTTTTCGCGTCTGTATATTCCTTTGGTTATTTGTTTTTCATTTTATTCTTTCACCTCTTTTCACTTCTTCTTTTTCTTCTTCTTCTTTATTTTCTTCTTCTTTTTCTTCTTCTTCATTTTCTTCTCTTTTTCTTTTTCTTCTTCTCTAGACTTCAACATGCATCCCCACCCATATATTTCTTACAACCTGTTCACCATTTATGCTCGACTTGTTGAGATTTGCTCAGGCCCGGATAGACAAGAGGTTAAGCCGATTTACAAACGAGGTTGGGAATGGGGGATACCAGATGCTAAAGGGTGTGTGGCTGTTGCACTCAAAGACAGGGCCGCATGAAACATTCGTCTCTTTAATCCTATTATATTTTACCGAGGAAATCCGAGAAAGAAATTCGAACATCACCTCCTCCTCCTCGTCCAACCATTTCAATTCCCATTCTATCGAATTCTTCATCAAGAGTTGGTTAATCAGAAAACAACACAACGTTCAACTGGAATCTTTTCTTTTAGCTTTCTCTTCATCATTTTTCTTTCTTTTTTTCCTTTTCTGCTTTACTAATTATGGCTTAGTTTGACACAAGGCCACAACGTTTGAACACCTTTTATTATCAAACTCACAACACTAGCAAATTGATCCACTTGACTATATTTTGATATCATAAAATTCATGCTTATCTAAATAGAACTCTAGGAAGATTTTAACAATAATTACGGTTATTTAGTCAGCATAGTTTAGCCCAAGTGTTAGGTCATAATGATGGAGCATCTATGATTTACAAGGAAGGCTTTTCTATTTTATTTTGTAGTTGCTGTTCTTTTTGGGGGGGGGATTTATTATTCATTTGTTCGGTGGGGAGGGATCATTTATATTTCTTTTTATCTTCAGGTTTGAATCTTTCCATTCTTCTATTTTTTTATTTTCTGTATATTATATTATTTATTATTTTTATCAGTTTTTTCGTCTTTATTCTATTTTTTCTTCATTTCATTCGTTCATTTATCTTCATTTCATTCGTTCATTTTTCTTCATTTCATTCGTTCATTTTTCTTCATTTCATTCGTTCATTTATCTTCATTTCATTCGTTCATTTTTCTTCATTTCATTCGTTCATTTATCAGTTTTTTCGTCTTTATTCTATTTTTTTCTTCATTTCATTCGTTCATTTCTTCCGAAATGAGATTTTTGGCTTCTTTTTAACGTTTCTTTATTCATCTTTTTCTTTCATTCGGTCGTTTTCTTTCATTCTATCTTCATTTTTTTTTTTTCAGTCCTTTTTTCTTTCAACCCAGTTGGCTGAAGCAGCAGAATATGCTGAATGCATCTCTGCAAAGGGATAAGATATAACTCTAAATGATCTGATGGCGTGTTTTGCCATTACTTCCAGGCCCACTCTGACACAGAGGGCTAGTACCTGTTAGAGTCCCATCTTTGGGTCAAATAGTACTGTTTAACCATTTAAATGTGTATAAACAAATGACTGAAGTTAAAGTAAATTTTTAGCGTTGGATAGTTCAAACCATTTAACTCTGGCCAATTAAATGAGCTCTGGCTTGTTCAAAAATGATTACCTACAAATTAGTCATATACAAATCGTATTTTTATGTGTATAAACAGCATTAAATAAACTACAAGAGTTGATATGCCTTAAAACCCAGCCACCTAATTCTTTTTTCTTTCTTGATGTGGTCTGTTCTCTTCTCCATCTTTTTCTATTCATTTCATTCTTTCTTTCGTTCTTAACATTTTTTAAATTTGTTCTTCCGTTGTTGTTTTCTTTCGGTATTTCCTGTCTTTTTGAGATTATTTTCCTTCTTAATTTTTCTTTCTTTATTCATTCTCGCAACATTTGTTTCTTTTTTCATCATCATCCTCTTTTCTTTCTTTTTTCTTTCTTCCTCCCCCTCTTTTTTCTTTCTTTCTTTGTTTATTTCATCATTCTCCTTTTTCTTTCTTTCGTCACCCTCCTCTTGTCTTCTTTCTTTATCCTTCTTTTTTTCTTCTTCCTTTTTTCCTTCGTCATCTTCTTTCTTTCTTTCTTTTACAATCCTCTTCTTTTCTTTCTTCCGTCAACCTCATTTTACTTCTTCCTTTCTTTCTTTCTTTTCCCAACTTCCTAATTTCTTCTCTAATCTTTTTTTTTATATCTTCTTCATGTCCTTTGTTTATTTTTCAGTATAGTTTCCTTTTATTCTTCTAATTTTTTTCATTTCTCTTTTTGTTCTTTTTATTTTCCTTCTCTTTTTCTTCTTTCTTATTTTAAACTTCCCTCCTCTCCCTCCAAACTTATCCATTTTTGCTTCACTTTTCTTTTCATTCCTTCTTTTTTATCTTCTTCAAGCTTCATTTTAATATGCTTAGCTTAATTAGGCACAAGGCCAAGTCGAGAATAGGATGTAGAATGCATGTGTTGAGCTAACCCTCAAACTGGACTGGGCTAGCTGGCCTTCGTTAACAACTAGTACTCGAAGACTAATAACTGGCACCTTTGAGAAATCCTTTACGGTATTCATGAGACAAACCAAAATATCTAATAAGCTAAGCATAATGCTGCACAAGAACACAATTGTAGGGTCCTCACTGATAATCGAATTCATTACAATGATAGTGTGCAAAATTAGCTCATTAAACACTGCTCCACAGCACCTTCTTCCAATCATTTCTCGGATGTTTTGGTTATTATTTGTTTTTTTTATTTTCTTCTTTCTTTTTCCCTTCTTTCTGGTTTTCTTCACTTTCTTTTTTTTCGTATATACTTCTTTTCTCTCTATTCTAATTTTTACACATTGGCTCTCTTTCTTTTCTTTTTTTTTCTTTTTTTACAGCTCCTTTCGATACTTTTCTCTTTATTTCTACGTCACAGTTTTAAGGGCCTTAAGAGCGCCATCTGTTGTATCTCTCTCTCTCTCTCTCTCTCTCTCTCTCTCTCTCTCTCTCTCTCTCTCTCTCTCTCTCTCTCTCTCTCTCTCTCTCTCTCTCTCTTTTGTCGATCATGGCTGCCTGCACTTCGTTCACTGAACCAAACATTGTTTGCTTACTTGTTGCGTACTCACCATGAGAGTTGGCGTTTTTAAGCGCACAAGAGGCTGGCTGGCTTCCGGTGCGTTCGCTTGTACAGATATATTTTAACATGGTACTGCCACTGGGCCGTGCCTATAAATACACCTGACTGCCTTCCGGTGTTCATATTTCCAACTGGACCCCGCACATTATTTTCGACTAAATGCTCAAAGATGTACATATTTGAACACACAAACGCAGAAACAGATAATGTTTATACAAATATATATCAGCATAGGCATGTGAGCGGTTATGTAAGTAGAAGGGGTTAGCATAAAAGTTATCGGCACGAAAAATAGAATCAACGAACCAATATCGAATTTCGGTTGGAGCTGTTCATTTTGGAATAGAGCTCTTGAGGAAGACATCATTCCGTTTCTCCTTCCGTGCTGTCCTGTTGCCAGCATTACTGTCAAAACATCTCGTCATTAGCATGCCACAGTATTTGTCGAGGAAGAAAGAATGGAGTACATGGAGAAACAATGCTACTGTAACTGTTTAGATAGTAGATTTAAAGTGTTATTACATCTATATTCAACTTTGTCAAGGACCATTAATAATGAATATATGTGAGACATCCAAAAATAGAAAAACACACTAATATATATATATATATATATATATATATATATATAGTATTTGTCATTACTATTTGAACAAACAGACAATTTATTTCTAATAGTCTACTTTTAGAAGTTAAAAAAGGACATTCGTCTTGGACAACGTTTTATTGCAACCAACATTACATTTAGTCATATTTTAAGGTTCTGATTACTAAATTTCTGGAAAAAGACTTTTCTATCCTTTTAAAATCCTGTCCTGAATCGATAAAAGACAATGGAAAGTCGAGCTTATGCTGTGAATTGAAAAAAGTTATTTATATGATGCTGAAAATCTTTAATGACTCCTGAAATAATTGAAATTTTGTTGTGATTGTTCAAATACTTATGAGCAGTACTTTGTATATGTATTTACCCAAACTTTCCGCCACGAGCAGGATGCCCCACACAAGAAAATAGATGTTCCATATTTAGAGAAATGTATCCACGGGTTCGGGTATTTTCTCAACCACTCTGCCTAGGAAAAGATGAGATACAAATTCAGTTTTGGGGCGGAGTTCAGCTGGTTTAAATTCAGTTTTCCTTCTTGACTGGATTAACTAGCCCTACAATTTTCCCATAGCTGGGTTGGGGTAGGGCAGATTTGTGCCTTTCTCAAACAGCCTCGTCTCTGGTCACCGATTCCATTTCATACAGCAATAACCGTTACACTAAGCACACTTCAACGTGAGGAAATACGAATGTGGCCATGCATGATTAATCATTTTTGTGTGTTATTAAGTGTATTCCTGTATGCATATTTTTTGCAAGTACTTCTCAAATGAGGTTCTTGTACTTCTCCTTTTTCATAGATTTCTTTCAATTTCATTATTGATGAATCAAATGATAAACAGTTAAAACCGACACAGAAGAAATTTGAAGACATCAACCGAAAGCAAAGCAATAAAGATGAAGACACAAGACCTAATAATTAAGAAAACAATTTTCACGACTGAAGATTTCTTTAAAAGAAATATAGATATTTGTCTGTTTTACTTGTAAATCAGAGAAGGAGAAATTTTTGAACTTACCTTTTGCCAACGAACAAAAGTAAAGAAAACCTGTGAGAAAACTTGTTAATCCATTAAAGTGAAGCTAATTGTGATTGTCTAATAAAATTGTTCGGTTGTTCTATTGTGTTCTATTATTATTTGTACATTTTCACACCAGTTCCACTTCATTTGGGGTGTAAAAGACAATGAATCTTCTTATATCTCCATGACTCTTCTCGATTGGGTAACAGTTCTCAACATTGTTATCTGGACGAATTAAATCCTACGCATTTACAGTTCCTTAATTGTCTTTTCCATTTCCAGTTTGTTACATTCATTTACAATCTGGATCATAGTCTCATTTCTCTCTCTCTCTCTCTCTCTCTCTCTCTCTCTCTCTCTCTCTCTCTCTCTCTCTCTCTCTCTCTCCAAACTGTATACCTGCTATTTTTCCAAGTCTTATCTATTCTAGCTTTCATGTCATTTGTTCCTGTGGAATTAATCTGGTCCGCTTTTAAAAGCGATTCGGTTTCTTTCTTTTGGTTTACTCTACATAACCATGTTAACATCATTTAATACACAACACTTTTGTGTGTATGTGTGTGTGTGTGTGTGTGTGTGTGTGTGTGTGTGTGTGTGTGTGTGTGTGTGTGTAAAATATTAAAAAAACTAATTTTTTAATGAGCAATCTTCAGGACAGAGGTTAAATGTTTCATCTGAACAATGTTTCATTTTTTCATAGTTTAAATTTACAAACCGTCAGATTTATTTCCATTTCTCTCCAATATATATATATATATATATATATATCAACATACGCTCACACACACACATACACACACATATATGGCCGAAGTTCCGGTGGCGTAGTGGTTAACGCGTTGGACTACCACATCAGTCACGCTATTACGTTCACTTTCGGACTAATGCCCTTTAGGAATATTATGAGCCACCTTTTCCCAGCCATGGTTTAAATAGTATCACCAGTGTTCTTCTCGAAGGATGGCTTTCGAATTTAATAATCCATGAAGGTTTATATGCCAAAAAATAAAGAAACCAATGAACCAACCATCCATCCATGTAGTTGTTTTTATTCTCATTTTTATTGTATCAATTTTTTATGTCTTGTTTTCCCGGTTGTTCACTATTGTTGTTGTTTTGGGTTTTTTTGTTGCCATTTTTTCACTCTTCTAATCAGTCCCTTCCAACTCATTTTTGATGTATTTTTCACGTCTGAATATTGTTGACCAGTTTTCTTGTTCTCTGACACCTGTTTCTAAGCCGCTATCTTGTCCAGATTAGAAAGGTTCGCCAAATATTTAATCTTTTGATTAGCTTTCTGTGAAAGACTTTGATTTCTTTGTTCTTTTGAGCTATTCATTACTTTTTCTGGATGTTTCAAGTATTTTTGGTTATTTATAGTTTTCTTTCTTTCTGATCATTCTGAATTTTTCCTGATAAGCAAGTCCAATACCTTCTATTGTTTCTCCTTTACGTTATTCATTATTAGTATTCTGCTTTTATCAATACCAAATTTCATTCTTATGTCGACGCTGAAGATTTTAACTGTTTGTATTAGGATTTCCAATTCTTTCTTGTTTTGAGCAAAAAAGTTTACATCATAAAGTGGTTTAACTTTTCTTGGGATTTTCTAAATTTGAATCATTCTTTGGATTTTCTAACAATAA
The DNA here is from genome assembly GCA_963585895.1 of Sepioteuthis lessoniana. Taxonomy (NCBI): domain Eukaryota; kingdom Metazoa; phylum Mollusca; class Cephalopoda; order Myopsida; family Loliginidae; genus Sepioteuthis; species Sepioteuthis lessoniana. The sequence continues at coordinate 2,262,762 of OY757934.1, forward strand.
AGTTTAATGGCATCATTACTACAAGGAATAATACCAGGAATAGTGATTCCCCAGGTCGTTATTGCTGTGGATAAAGTGACAACCTGTTCCAAATTAAACACTTTCCGCAGTATCCCTGCTGACACACATCATTAATTTATTCAATTTCTCCACCAGTATCTTAGCACGGTTCAAAATTCATCAATTAGCACTGTCTTAAACATATCTCAAGTAAGGTATTTTTCCATTTTTCTCGATTTTTTTTTTCGTTACTGACGAATCAAAATATTAATAGATGCAACAGACGCACATAAAGAAGGTCGAAAACTTATCAACCGAAACTAAAACAGCAAAAAAGAAGATCCACGTCCAAATGATTCTTTATACAATGAATATTACTTTAACAGAAATTTCGATTTTTGTCTGTTGAAGAAATTAACTTGAACTGTGTTTTCCACTTTGCTTTGTCCAGTTTTGGTTATAGTATGTGTGTGTGTGTGTGTGTGTGTGTGTGTGTGTGTGTGTGTGTGTGTGTGTGTGTGTGTGTGTGTGCTTGTAAGTGTGGGTATGTATGTATGTGTTCGCATATTTCTGTGGAAACGTACATGTTTGTGAGTGCCTGTGTAAGTTTGCATATGTATGTATGTTTGCATGTATATTTTTGTGTGTGCGCGCATGTGAGTAGATATATCTGTTTCTGTATTTGTGATTGTGTAAGTGCATAAATGTCTATATATGTATATAGGTGTGTATATGCATATGTTTGCATGTCTGTGCTTATGTGTGTGTTTAGAATTCAAAATTCATGATTAGCCCTTTTTTATACCCCTTCCCGTCATTTTTCAAAAACACAAAATTGATGATTAAATTCATTTCACATTCTTCGCTTTTTCCTTTCTTGTGGGTCTGTTTTCCACTTCATTTAGTTAACCTTGTGCGCACACACACACACACACACACACTGAGAAAGGGAGAGAGAAAGAGAGAGAGAAAAAAAGAGAGAGAAAGCTATTTCGAACATTTGTAATCTATTATGCTTAGCTATCATTATTTACCTTGCTCTCTTTCCTTCTCTTTATATATATATATATATATATATATATGTATGTGTGTGTGTGTGTGTGTGTGTGTGTGTGTCACTATCTTAATCCCAAAGAATCAACAAAGCGCTTGACGCAGCCCTTATGCAAACAGATCGTGTTGAACTAATTCACGTGTCATGGCCCTAATGAATGCTGGGAATTCTGAAGACCCGAGTGGGGACGGAAATTGCCGACTAAGACAGGCTGGCGCAGATCGCTGCCGGCTGACCCAGCGCAATGGGTAGGAAAGTGTCAATCTGGCTTGATTGTAAGGTCAGCCAAGTTGAGTAGGTTGTCCGTGCTTCGGCCTAAAACCAATCCTGCCCTTTTGAACACTTAAACCCCAACAGATCTCGCGAGAAACCAGTATATTTGCCCTGATGGTGCAGGAGAGATCTTGTCCGCATTGTTTGCATCCCCTGGTCATTTCACGGATAGAGAAACCCTGGTCAGAGACAAGCACTTAAATCTATGGAGGACTGTACACCAAGCAATCAGGTAACAGATTACAAGAAGAATCAATTACTATGTTTTGGTTGGAAGTTAGAGGCGGAAGATGGTGTAGAAAATTGGTCAAAATTCACACGGGGAAAATTGTTTGATTACTGTCCAATACTTAACAAAATTCAGCCACTGAAAAATAAAGAGTGAGCTTATAAGTTTCTGGTCTCACCTTCAGCCAACAACCAAAAGTTTAAACAACTTATTAATTGATTAGGATAGGTTCGATAGGTTACCACCTGGTATTCTTTAAACATCTCTAGAACAATGGGTGCTGCCTTGTGGTGCCTCTGTCCCCTCCAAGAAAATGTTGATATTGCACGTATCAATAGCAATAAAAACATATAAATTAAATCAATTCAGGAATGTGACATAGATTTAGTGTGACCGAGATATAGGAGATAGTTGAATTGTTATGTGAAAATTTTAATGGTATCTGCTTGATTTGATTTCTTTGTTTAATGACACATAATCTTTCGTGGGTTATTTAATGCTTAAAGAACAGTACTATTTCACCCATAGCTAGAGGTACATGTGGGTTCATACCTTTTCCAAGGGTTTTAGTCCGAAAGTGAACGTGATAGTGCGATTGCAGTTCGAACACACTTACTCCTATGTTGTAGTCCAGAATGTTAGCCACAACGCTACTGAGATTCCCCTTTTAATGGTTCCTGTAAAGTAGAGTGCATTACCAGGTGGTCTCGATCTCCTCTTCCGGTAACATGAGAAAATGAATTTACATGGTCCTTGTAGCAAAGAAAGGTTGTTTATTCAACCATATGTCGAATCAATGTAACAATACAGTCTAAAATATCGATTGTGAGCATATAATCTCGGAGATTGACGAAAAATTATGTCAGTAATTTCATCTGGAGAGTAACTAGCATTATTTAATGGCACCCATCTCTTTTCTAACTACAAAGAAAAAGAAAAACGGTTACTTCTGGGTCATTTAGTCTTGAAAGCAAGGAAAGATCCCAAATTTGTTTTTTGTGGTGGGAGGAGTTGTTTGGGGTTTTTTTTTCATAAATCATAGTGAAATCTTTATCCCGAGATAAGAATAAATTGTTGGAAAGTCAAGCAAATTTATACTCTCCTTTTTCCAAGGAAATTTCAACGAAGTCAATATGCATAACTTCTGTCAGAACTCGAAATATGTGCACTGGTTTCCTTTTAAAATTTCTCACTCAAAAATATTTCATAATTTCCGTAAATCACTGCACAAACCCGCGCACAAATCCACAAGCATACATAAGCACTGATATTCGTACATACAAACATAAACAAATATACCAAGTTACCCTCCCCAGATATATATATATATATATATATATATATATATATATATATATATATATATATATATACATATAATTCACACACTCCAACAAAATCTCTAAACAAAACCAAGCAACAAAAACAGAATTGACTTAGTTTTGTCACTATGATTATAGTTAATTCCAGAAAGATTTGGTATTTGATACTGAATGACAAATAAATTCTATTTAGTCCTTTGTATGTGGACGTTCGTTAAAACCTTTCAAATATGATCATTTACTATGCTAGTTTGGCACAAGACCAGAAATATAGCGCATCCATTGCGAGCCAAACTCACTAACAATTGGTGTCCCTTTAACTTCATGAAAAATCTTACAGAATTTTTATCAAAATTTTCTATTTCAGATTAATCCATTATATTCAAATAATTATTTAGATTAATCAAACTCATATTTTTCTTGTTGGCACCGAGTTTTGACCGGCATACTCTTCGGTCTTTTCCATATGTCATATACACCTCCCCAAGAAAAGAAACTTTTATTCCAATTTCTTTCATAGGTAGTGCAAAGAAAAAACGATATCAAACAGATTTTTTGTTGTTGTTGTTGTTGTTGTTTTTTTTTTGTTGGTTGCAAGGAATCACTGTCGGTTCCTTTAACAGAACTTCATAAACAGTATCGTAGATCAGGATATGAAATAAAAGGATAAACATCATGGGAGTTCAATTATTGCGGCTTTTATTACACAGCAAGAACAAAAGATGCGAACTAAAGCTTTATGAAAGATACAAGAAGAAACCCAGTAAAAACCGCATATCATTACACAAGTTTTATAGGAGCAATAATACACTTAAAATGCTCTTAAAACCATTAAAATGCTCTTAAAACCATTAAATAAATTACCAGTTCCAATTTGCCGCTAATTGATAATTTGGCTGGTTTTGTATTTTCATATGGAATATCAATTTTTATTATCGAAATAATGGAGATAAATATGAAATGCTCCTTACAATCCTTCACTCTTATCAAAATAGAAACATCAATATCATCATTCACTACTGCTATAACAGGAACCCAATAGGATCAAGGGTCGTCTACTATGCTATAACAATTAGGTGTATTTTAATTTTAAAATATTTCATGTTTATTTGGCTTATAATATAAATCTTAACAAGAATTTCCTTTACCCAAATAATTATGATTTGCATTTTTTCAGCGGGGTGCTTTTATTTTATGTTTTTTGTCTTTTTTATTTCATTTTTAAAAAGTCAATTTTATTTTTGATCAACGTTTTTATGTAAATGTATCACTGTAATGATAATTTTAAAAATTGCTTTACATCACAAAGAAAGAGAGCAAAATAATCTGTAAAAGTCTAAAGAATGTACCGAAACGTTGTGAGAACAACAAAAGCAAGTTCAATCATCCAAATAATTCTTATAATTATAGACATTAATTCATATTTATTGTTCACTCTTCCAAGTATTTCATTGCTTGTCTTTTATTTTCAATCAAACGGTGCGTTCAATTATCAGAGAATGATTTCTGGCGTAGTCAATAATTTTCCGATATGTTGAAATTGTTGGAATTGCTGACCAGACAAGAACAACAGATTTTATGAATATCTTATATATTACATAACTTTCCAACTCAGCCATATTCATTGCTTAATGTGAACATTTGTAACTTGAGAATGGGCGTTTTCATACAATGAAATCACCAGTCAATTTTTGGGCCCAGAAAACGTAGTTTTTCTTTCAATGAATCATTCAAACGAGTTGACTGATTCTTTCTTTCAAAAATTTCTCTCCGACTTCTGATTTTCTATGGGGCCTTTTTCTTCTTGAATTAAATATTTCTTTTGCTCAACTTCAAAATTCATTATTGAAATTATGCTTGTTCCAGCTGAATTTTTACAATAAACCTCATTAATCCTTTGTCGCCGTGAGATTTTCAGGTCAACTTGGAACCGTAAAAAGTTTAAACAGTTTATTGTGGTCGGCTGCAACCTTATAAGTTTCTTCCAGGCAGCGGTTGTGTCGATACTGCTATATGGATGCACTACGGCTGGAGAAGAAACTAGACGGCAATTACACAAGAATGTTGAGAGCAGTATTGAACAAGTCCTGGCGAAAACACCCCACGAGACACCAACTATACGGACACTTGCCCCCCATCACGAAAACTATACAAGTTAGACGAACCAGACACGCGGGACACTGCTGGAGAAGCAAGGACGAGCTCATAAGTGATTTACTCCTATGGACCCCCACATATGGCCGTGCAAAAGCAGGACGACCAGCTCGAACTTACATACAGCAACTATGTGAGGACACAGGATGTAACCCTGAAGACCTGCCGGAGGCGAAGAATGATAGTGTGAAGTGGCGAGAGAGGGTCAAGAATATCCGTGCTAGCGGCACGACATGATGATGATGATGATGCAACCTTATAAAGTTACTTTTCGCAAACCTTTATTAAGAAATATACATGAAGAAGTCATAAAAAGTTTAGTAAACTTCAAAAGCATTTTAGCCCTGTCAGCGGGGCCTATAATATACTGACACTACCCTCAAAAAAAGAGTGCCTTGTGTATGACACTAAACTGGATCTGATCATGCGACACCAGTTCTGGGGATCTAAAGAGTATGGGGAACCCTAGATTACCAATACTTCCAGGTCCACTCTCACCGGGAGAGGTAGTACCACTCAGTGTCTTCTCCATGAATCAAATAGATCTGTTAGGGTCCCATCTATAGATCATATAGATCTGTTAGGGTCCCATCTATAGATCAAATAAATCTGTTAGGGTCCCATCAATAGATCATATAGATCTATTTAGAAATTATTCGTATTTGATAGAAGCCTGTGAAAAAAAAATCTCTTAAGAAATAACTACACAAAAATGTATGAACGTACAATCAACGTAAACGCTCGGTTCTTGGCATGAAATAATCGTTGGCATTAAAACCAATCAATCAAAATCATTTACGAGTTCTCCTTAACAATGTGAAAAAATAAAGCTCTGAGATTTCGCATAAGATTAAGTTTAATATTTTATCATAATCTCGGACAGATTACTTAACTCTTTGAACTATCTGTTTATCCACCCAACTTTTGAAGATTTGTACAAACAAGAAAATTAACTGAGTGATTTAAACATACATTTCTTTATTTCAATCAAAAGTTCTCAAACAATAAATTACGATTGTTGCAAAAATTATAATTCCTAATAAATTCAAAGATACATTTTGATTTAGCTATATCTTTTATTTGAATTTAAAATTTTTGCATCAATCAAGACTTGATTACTGACGACAAACACAGAAAAGAAAATAGTTAAACTCTTTTAAAATTATTTTCTCCGAATGACAAATATGAAAACTTTGTTGCCGCCTACGTAAAACGGGTTTCATACCTTTCCCAAGGGTATTTGCCCGTAAGTGAACGTAATAGGGCGACTGGATTACGAACTTGCTTACTACGATTCCGCAGTCCGTTGCTTTAACCATTATGCCACGAGAACACCCCCAGGAAAAAGCAAGATAACTTTTTTAAAAAAGCATCCTTACTCAATAAAAGAAACGCAACAAATGCCATCGCGTAGAAATAAGAAAGTCCAAAGAGAACTAATGCATACCAAAAAGAACAATTAGAATACATTTAAGGCCAAATCGATAAAATAAGAAATTCAGTCGAAGATAAACAATCACAAATATCATGCAAGATAGAAAAGGATGTGAGCGGAAGGAAGAGCACTTTGGTAATAAAATTAAAAGCTATCAGTTAAGAAGAAAAACTTCAGAAAGGGGAAAGAATTTTTCGAGAATCTGTGAGGAAATCCTGCCATCACAGTCAAGAATATAAAAAAAAATTGTTAATGGACGGCTTCATATCAAACTTAGACATTTTATGGAAGAAGAGCTTGATACAGTATTGAAAAAAGCTAGAGGGTTCGACAAAATATCTCCTGAAGTTTGGAAGACAAGAAAATTTGACGATATATTTCTCCGATTAAGCAATGCAGTCTATAAAAAACACAATGAATAAATGGACGAGAGATAGCAGTCTTCCGTTTTCAAAAAAGGCGACCGTGGAATCCCTGAGAACTACTAACTCCTACTGTATTGCTGCTACGGTTATACTGTATAATGTCCCGCTTTTCAAATCATATCAAACTCGATATTGAGAAAATTTAAGGAAAAATCGGCTTTCAAAGAAATCGTTTCACTACCTCACAGATTCTGACAATTTGTTGACTCATCGAAGGAATACGATGTTTATAGATTTCTCTGAGATATTTGATTCCTCATAGAGAAAAAAATAAAGCCAATATTACTTACTTATGGTCTTCCCAAACAAACTATTATTGCAATAAAGATACTTTACAAAAACACAAAAGAAATGGTTCACTCATCCGATGGAGACACTGTCAATGGCGTCTTACAATGAGGTACTTCAGCACTATATTTGTTTATACTCTGCCTTGTCGACGCACTTGAAACATCTATAGATCTGATTAAAGAAAATGGTTTCAAGTTAAAAAGATAAGAAGTAGACGAAATTCCACAGAAACTGACAAAGACTACGCAGATGATCAAGGACTTCATGAAAATACACCTACCCAAGCCGAAATACGACTGCATAGCCGAGAGCAAGTAGTGAAAGACATTGATTTTAACGTGAAAGCAAATAAAATACTGTAAATGTGTTTTCTATTTTTGAAAAAAAATGAACCATCTCCATTCAAAGTGTCATTCTTCTGAAATTAGTCGACTAGTTCACATACTTCGACAGCAACATTTCATCTACTGAAAGTGATGTCAACATCGGCCAAGTAAAGGTGTGGGCTGCAATAGACAGGTTATCGCTCATATAGAAAACTGATTTATCCGATAGAATAAAATTAGATTTCTTCCAAGCTGGAGCTGTGTTTATACTACTATATGAATACACCACATAGGCACTTACAAACGAGTAAAAAAATGCTACGTGGGAACTACACAAGAATGTTTCGTGTGGTCTTGAACACATCGTAGAAACATCACACGAGAAAACAGCAACTGTAAGGCCACCTGCCTTCCATCTCACAATCCATGACAAATAAGATAAACTGGGTAAGTAATGACGAACTCATAAGCGACGTTCTCGGGTGGATATGTAGGTGTTCGTCTACCAAAAGACTTATATATATCAGCTTTGTGTGGACACTGGATTCAACTTAGAAGACCTGCCAGGAGCGATGTATGATAGGGATAGGTGGTGAGAGAGAGAGCCAGGGAATTCCGTGCGTTCAGCGTGACTTGATGATGATGATGATGATGTTTTACTTGCATTAATATTATGACAACTTCTTTAAAATTATTCGAGGGAAAACTTTTCGCATGACTGGCAAAAAGTTTAGAATTAGCACTCTTTTTTCTAATTTAGCTGTGAATAAACTAATTACTGATAATACGCAAACATTTTTTATTTGATAGCTAAATATTTTAGGTTCATAAAAATATCTTAAACAAACTAGTTTAAATTATGTAAAGTAATGGTAAAAAATTTTTCCAAGCGATGGTGAGGAAAATTTTACGGAATAACCCCCCAATCGAGGAAAGTTTTATGGAATAACCTCCCAATCGAGGAAGGTTTTATGGAATAACCCCCCAATCGAGGAAAGTTTTATGGAATAACCTCCCAATCGAGGAAAGTTTTACGGAATAACCCCCCAATCGAGGAAAGTTTTATGGAATAACCCCCCAATCGATGAAAGTTTTATGGAATAAGCCCCCAATCGAGGAAAATATGAAACTCATTAACAAAAAGATAAATACTTAGTTATTCTTCCTTCTTTACCTTAAACTTTTATGAGAGCCTTGATTCTTTCAGGAATAGATTTCACTAATTTAAAGGAAAATTTAGTTAAAGTTATTCCAACTTTCCCGAAAGGCAGTTAATAAATCTTTTTTGTTGGATCGAGTCTTTTCATGGACTTTTCACCATAAATGTAATATACTTTTCCTGAAAAATCTTTAATCCCCTTTGTTCTGTGACGAAATGCATTATTGTCCGGAAAAATGTCTTGATTGAACCATCGAACTGTTCGTCCAGGTTAATACTTAACAGAAGCGGAAGCAGTTATTATTTAAAAGACTGAGTTACAACTGAGACAATTTTCATTTCCAAAACATCTTAGATTTATGTAAAAGTTAATTTAGCGTTCAGCCGTTTCCACACGAAATTTATTAATACATATTTTCTAAGCAATCTTGTTTGTTACAATAAAATTAACATAAAAAACATACAAAAAAATTAAACGAGCAAAAACAACATGAAAAAACACAATAATTGAGTGATTGATTTTAACGACATTTCGACCTGTTTTTAGTTATTTTATTCATATAAGTTTGGAAACGGGTTTCTTTGACGTTCATATTTATATTTTTTGTGTAGTTGTTTCGTTTTTGTTTTGTTTTCGTTTTTGACACACGGTTCTACCAAATGCAAATGATTTTTAAACATGTCTATTCGACCCATATATGGGATCCTATCGGGTTCTACTGCTCCGAGTCAGATAGAACCTAAGAATATTGGTAATGAAAGGACATTCCATATGCTCTAAATCTCCAGAACTAGAGCCTTACTATTTAATGCAGTTTGGTTCCAACGACACAAAAATTCAAGGCAACGGCAAACTATATTGAATTTCATTAAATTATTGAAACCACTTTTTACATCTACTCCTTGTCAATTACAAGCAAAATACCCAGCGAGATGGTACGATTTCTTTCACTTGATCATTCAGCAAGTAAGAAATGTTACTGTAAGATTCCAAGGATCATTTTTTTTTAATTTTGTCAAAAAACTTTATCTACAAATTTTTTCACCGTTGTAATTTAATCATTGGTATTTATGTTTTATGGTATTTATATTTTATAGGTATTTATTGATCTTCATTCGTTTAAAACATTTATTACGCTTTTGAATTCAACACGTTTACAAAAATGGTAGCAGATATTCAAATAAGGAAAAACTTTTTTCTAATGAAAAAATTGAAGAGATTCGTCTCTGAGTTTGAATGTCTCTGATAAATGTATGTAAGAAAATGTATTTACTTGTGTGGGGTTATCAACAAAAGAACTTTTACAACCACCATTAGGAGATGACACAATGGCGTTGCCATCAGTGACACATCCTGACATTAAAAAAAAAGCGCAAAGACGATCATATCCTTTGTCATTATCTAATGACGTTCATTTCTCGACGATCGTTTCTCTTAAAACACACTAAACACAGACTCATACACTATATATTGCACACAAGACAATGTTTTAAATATAATTCCGGACATGCTCAACCAGCAACAATCAGGAATTCTTCTTAAGTAGGTGATCACATTTTTATTAATTTCTCATACACAAAGGAATCATGAAAGAACTTATCCTTAAAACATTTTTCTAAATATCTATTTTCTGTGTAATTTACATCTCTGTAAAAATCTAAGTTCCACATAAAATTGTCTTGGGATTCTTGGAATTTACACCAATATATATAACTTTCACAAATGGTAACATTAAAAAACTATAAGTTCATCTACAAAAATGATAACCTCTATGTTTCCTAAATTCATTGAAAAATTATGTAAGTTTACTTACACCAAACCTGGTACATGTGTATGTGGGGGGTATGAATATGTGCACGTGGGAGATAGTTTGTGTTCCTATATGTATGTGAAGAGCGTAATTGCATGTCTATATGTGTATGTGTAAATATGTCGCTTATTTTTCTCTACTTTTATTTAGAAATTGGGAAACTTCCAAAATCCTCAGTCTAAAAATTCTTCATAATCTATTGACTTAAAAGTCGCTAACATCTTTCTATGTCCTAATAAAATGCTTTGTGTTTTAAGCATTTTATATTTTAAATTTTACCTTCATTCTTCAAACAGGAAGGAAATGATTTAGCAAAATGTCAACCTCACCTAGCGGAGTACTTATCTCATTAAAAATCAAAGGGAGACAATTTTGTCATTTTCACAACACGAAATCAAATTATTTTTCAGTGTTAATCTTTTTTCTTTCTTTCTTTCTTTCTTGTCTTCAACTGCTTTACTCATTTATTTGAACACAAAAATCCGGAGTTACATATTTTTCTCCTATTTCATGCGCGCTGTTTTCTTCATTTTTAGCATTTTGTGTATTTTTTTACCACTTAGATATAAAGACACTTTTAGATTATTACATAATTTACATGACTAGTTTCTTCTTATAAAGTTCATGTTGATATCGACAAACAAATGTTTAAATCATTACCAATATTTTATAATGTTCGCTTACGTGGTACAAGGAAAGCATGGAAGAATAAAAGGTAATAAGATTGTGTCGAATCAAGTAGCTACGTACTGAGAACGAGCCTGTCTTGAAAATTGGCATCCAAAATTCTGGCTTTTGATTTTTCCAATGGATAATTTAGAACGCAAATGCAAATTAGAAGAAATATTTAATTGAAAGATTGTGTTTTGTTATCAAAGAGCGGAAGGTGTTCTTAAAAGGGCACACATTCTTGGCTTCTAATACTTGCTAAACTCAATGTGAAACGAAAAAGTACTAGATGGACGATTTTGTTGTACCAAGTAGCTAAACACTGAAAACCCACCGGCCTGCTTAGAAAGTCAACGTTCAAAATATTGGCCTTGACTAAGAATTGAAGAATGAAACATGCAAATACCTCAACAATAAAAACGTCTTGTCAGTTGAACTTAAAATACACTGACTTGATTCTCTAGCGGTGATACTAAACTCTATCTGATGGTGAAAGTCCAGTTCGAAAGATCTGGAGAGTATGGAATATCCCTTTATTACCATTACTCCCATCTGTTCTCTGACTTGGAGAGTTGGTACCTGTCAGGGTCACATTGATGGATCAAATAGATCTGTATCAAAATTATTCGAATCGACTGATAGCAAAAAAAAAAACAACTCCTTGAAAAAAAAACTTTTCTTACCAGCTTCTGTTGCAATGAGATTGGCGTGAAATTTTAGGTTTTTCACTGTCAGATCCTTCTCGAAATTATTTAGTTCTTCTGCACCTAGAAGAACTAAATAATCTAGTTTTAAATCCGACATTTTTGTGCGTATTGGTGTTATTGTCATTGATTATGGACTTCCCATTTGATTTTCCTTGTACTGAGAAATTGTAAAGGAAAAAACAAATAAAATTAGAAAACAGTTGATCAAAATATTCAAACAAATAGGATTCGATATGAAAAGCAACCAAAACAAAGTAGATTTGTTAGATGTAATATTTAAACTGAAATAAGAAATATAACAAACATTCAGAAAACAAAATACACCCCCCACTTTACATACACAACTCTTCTAAACATCCACCAACCATAAACAAATCCCTCAATGCATCAGCCACAGATTAACCAATAACTCATTGAACGAAACTATCTTCAATAAAGCTAAAAAAGATTACGAAACAGCATTAACACGCTCTTCTTGCAGAGCAAAATAAAACGAAGTAGAAACAGAAACATAATTAAGAAACATACAATTAAAATTTAAAAACAGGCTTGGAAAAATATTTATAAAAATAAAAGGGAAACACTTCCCTACATCAAACTAACTACACAAAATATTCAATAGAAATATACTAAAACATGACTACAGTTGCACTGAAAACTCAGCTACAGCAGCTATAAATAACAGAACAGTTAAAGAGGAAATCTATAACATATTGCAGACACAAAACAAAACATCTGTAACTGCAAAATAAAAGCTAAATGCCCACTAAAAGGAAGTTGCGTACAAACATCCGTTGTATTGCAAGCCACCTTTAAGATCTAAAGAAAACACAGAAAAATATATTAGTGTGAGAGAATCCCACTGCTGTTGTGTATTAAGGGGTAAAGTGACAACAACAATCAAGTATAAAAATATAAACTATATTTTTATTTACAAAAGGTCGAAATGGTTGCGTGAGAGAGAGAGAGAGAGAGAGAGAGAGAGAGAAACAGGGAACCACTACGATTGAAACCAAGTTGAGCTACATCTCCAGAGACGCTTGACTTTTTCGTGCTTCTTTCATGAGAAACTGATGGAGGGCCGGGTCTCAACCCGGAAGCCGACCCCACTCGGGCAAGCGACCAAAACGGTGACTTGTCCACTCAGCTTGAGGTTGAAAACTTCTGTTTTATATATTATTCGGACACCCACATATACTTTCTTCCCGCCTCCCCTCCGACGCAATTCACAAGGCATTTCTGCTGTCCCTTCTTTACCTTAAGACACATCTGCACATCCTATTTTTGAAATACTCAAACTAACCGGCCTGTCAAAAGTCAATATGTTACAGTCGGAACGAACATACAGAATATTCATTTATAAATAATGTCACAAGCATGGCATTAAGTACTTAAATTTTCCAAACTCCAAAACTCGTATGAAACATAGATTTGTGTATGTTAATCAATGTGTAGGATATATATATATATATATATATATATATATATATATATATATATATATATACCCCACCTCATGACAGCACAGTCAGACGCGGAGTGCCAGTAGCCATTAGAGTCTCATTTTTTTCGGGTCAAATAGAACTATTTAATCATTTACTATACTTGAAACTATTCAACTCTGTAATAGAATTGCTTGTGTTGACGAGCAATACTTGAATCCATTTAACTGTGGGCAAACAAATGAGCTCTAGCTTGTTTAAAAATGATGTTACCTACGAACTAATCTCTTACAAATCGTATATATATAATTTGGCATTAGATTAACTGTTGATAAAACAAAATCAACCAAACAAGCAAGTGTAGGATTGTAATACTTAAAACTCTTTAGAGGATTGAGTATGACACTAAACTGGATCCGATGGTGAAATTCTAGTCTTGAGGTTTGGAGAATGTAGAGTTGCCCTTCATAAACTCTTACATTCAATCTGCCTCGAATTGGTAATACACGTTTGGGTTCCATCTATGAATCAAATAGAAGAGTTCACTTTTTTACTACGGATTAATATTATTTAAGATTATTTCTGTTAAATAGCAATACTTGAAACCATTTTTTGTGAGCAAATAGATGAGCTCAAACCGGTTTAAGAATAGTTACCTACAAACGATTCAATTAGAAATCAAATTTGAGTTGTGTACAAACAGGAGTTTGCATCAAGAGTTGATATGACATAAAACCAAATAACCTAAATCAACTAAAATACTTGAAACCATTTAGTTGTATATAAACAAGTCAGATCTGGCTCGTTTGAAAAATGATATTGCCAAAAAATGATGTATAATATATGTATAAACAGAATTTGATTTTAAATAACCATCAAAGGTTGATATACCATTAAACCAATACACCTAAACACCGCACGAACAGGATGTGGTTGAAGGTCAATTTTTCAAGAGGAGTTTAACAGGTTTGAATTCAGAGTTTTCCTTCTCCTAGACTGGTTGGCATACTAAGGTTAAAGAGTCCAGTCTATCCTACTATTTATACCTAACTGAATGGGAAATAATCAGATACATACCTTTCCCTGGGTATATATATATATATATATATATATATATATATATATATTAGAATCATGGACACAAAAAGTCAATTCATTAAATTTTATGTTTTTCCAACAATATTCAGATAGTCACATGATGAACGTGACCAGTCTAGCGTCAATATTTAATCAGGTGATGCGTTGTTATTGTGCGAGATATTTACACGAAAGAATAAAGTAATCAAGTGTTAAAATATGTTACACTCAAACGAGGAAAAATAAAGAAAGAAAAACAGAAGAAAGAAAAAATGAATTAAAAAAAGAGGAAATATATAAAAATAAAAATAGATAAATGAATTTTCCCTTCTTTTCTTTTTCTTTCTTTCTCACTCTTCATTTTTTTTTTCATAGCAGATATAAGATGAGGAGAATAAATCATTGAATTAAATAGTCCTTGTTAAAGGACATGAGAGATATTTGTTGATGTGTCTACACTTAGATACCGATTCGCTTCTTCAGCAATTGTTCTCAGCATAATTTTTCTTCTAGAAACAATCTGTATTTATAATAATAATAGTATTTATATTTATATTTATAATAATAATAGTATTTATATCTTTGTAAGCTTGCGCTTTTTAATAATATCGTATTTTATTTTGGGAACTTACGTACTTTATTTGCCAAACACGTTTGGATAAAGTACTATTGTTGGGGGTCTCTTCTGTTATTGAAGCTGAGAATGTAATTGTATCATCTGTTTTTTCCAATTTAGTTTAGTGGCACCGACGTATATTTTTTCGTCGTTATCAACTTGGATGATGGCTTTACAAATATTTTTATTTTATTTAACAGTTGCATCTGTTATTCTGGTTAACATCTTTTTCATTTAGAATTTTAAAATTATGCTTTTGATACTAATCTTTTTTTTATATTGTTCATGAAAGAATAACCAATTTCAAAATTATTTATGTTAAAGAGATTTTTTATTAATTGGAAAAATATTTTCCTGATGTTTGTTTTAGCAGTTTGACTGTGAGGGTTGAACAGTATAACATTTTCTTTCTCGTTCTTTGTTGTTGTTATTATTATTATTATTATTATTAATGTAAAAATACCACGACCTAGTATTCGAATGCAAACATTAGGACTGTCATTGCACGATGCGGGCCGCTAAAAGTTGGATCCAGAATTTTTATCGGCTGCTCTTTAAGGAAAATAGAAATACATTTGGGCCGAATAGGAAACAAAAGAAAGAAATACCATACGCAAAATAACAGAAAAGGCTGCAACAGCCACAAAGTGTGTGTGCTACAAAAGAAACAGCGTGTGGAAATAAAATTAAAAACATTTCAAAATAGTGCTAAGAACAATCCATCACGGGATAGTGTCAATGTTAGAGTAGAGGATTAGCCCATGCAAAAGAGGCCGAAACTAATACACTAACGGACAACATATTTCTAGGACAATTACAAGCTTGGAAGACTAGAAATAATTGCTCATTGGTCAAATAACATCCCGACCATAAGTATTAACGATGAACCCTGAAACAATGTTTTTGCTGCAGAGAGTCGTATGAAGTACTGACGAATATCTATGTTGGATGGATGCAAGCGGAGACGTGATCAATTTCGGCCAGGTCACTTTAGCGAAGGGGTATGATGTTAAAAAGACCCCAAACCCTAATGAACTAAAGAACATCCCTAACACATCTTAGAGATGTATTTTGTAAAAATAAAAATATGCTGTAGTTTTGTGAATTGTTCAGTTTGATGAATCATCCACTGTTTTTAGGTTTGTTTCCTAATCCTTCTTAGCTTTTTTGAAAATATTAATATTGTTAGAATTTTTTGTTAGCCTACGAGCTATAGATTCGTTAATATATTTTGCTATGGTGAGTTGATGATCAGATTTGATATTAATGTATAACGGTTGGTTATTCGATTTTCTCTAATGTTTCTATGGGCCAGTATTTAAATCAAAAGAGACGTCCAGAAAATTAACAATTTTTAACGAACGCTACGTCCAATTTCAAGTTATAAATTTGGAATTCTTTTTATTTTCTTATATTTAATCCAAATTGATACGTTGGGGTAGGCTTAACTAAATTTACCATTTTTCCTCATTTTTTTTTCTTCTGTGACTGCATTATTCTTTTCCCCAATAAACTTCCTCTCTTGTGCATACTGGAAATACCATTTGTTTCATAATCATTGTTTTTTTATGTCGGGCTGCCCATAGAGAACATGAGATATTTTGTTGTTCGTTTGGATGGAAGGTGATCGTATGTGTGTATTTACTATATGAATAGGTCAACGAAAAAAGACTTGCTTGGATAGACAAAGTTTATCAGATGACCATTCACCTCCTTTTCTCTCTTGGGTGACATGTATAAACATAAAATATATATTTACCGCCCGAAGATTGTGAAAAAACTGGAAACTTGATAATTTTAATATTTTCAAGTTTATACTCTCTCTGCTATTAGAGCAACGTTTATTTTAGCAGGTTACGTTGCCTTGCTTTGTGTTTTTGAATGACACCCAGACTCTTGAGGAAAATTGTGAATCCATATATTCTTCACTTTCTCCCCATCATCAGATGCCGACATTTTTCCTGGGAGAAAAACTTTGGTAGATCACATTCTTATTATTACCTTAATTGTTCCAGATATGTATGATAGAACACACACGTACGCGCGTGCGCACACACACACACACACATAATCCTTATGCACTTACAGAGAATGGGGTAAAACAAAAATTAAAGAACAAATGTGAATTAATACCGAGAATCTTGTTTACTCAGTACCTCCAAGTTGTTTACTCAGTACCTCCAAGTTGTTTACTCACTACCTCCAAATTGTTGACTCACTACCTCCAAATTGTTGACTCCGTACCTCAATGTTCCAAGTTGTACAAAATATCGAATTGAAAATTTATGGAATATGAATAAATTTTGTTTGACTATGGAAATTATTCCAGCCACCGTGCAAGTATAGACTCGTTTGAAAAGAAACCAAACAAAAAAGAATCCTGCATCAAAATCATTTTGGTATTTTACGTGATCGATTTACTCACCTGTAGTGATAAATATTTTTAGTAGGGTGATGACATTTAACAAAAATAGTGAACGAAATAAAATACGCAGTCGTCAAGTTAACAATTAAAGGTTGCTTCTTATGCAAACGAATATGATCAGTAATTTTAGAAAAGGTTTACTGGAATATTATCATTAAAATTATTTGTTCTTGACATATAAGAAGAATATTTCTAATTTATGCTTTACAAAGAAAAGAACAACAAAAGAATTCGAAATTAGTTATTTTATTATATTACTTCTATAGACAAGAAAAAATTGTTTTGTTACAATTTTATGTGCTCATGAAACATATATATTGATAGATATCATACATATATATATATATATATATATATATATATATATATGTGTGTGTGTGTGTGTGTGTGTGTGTGTGTGTGTTGGAAAAGGTAAACTGACGAAATATACTTGGTGTATTTGAGGAAATATTTCTATTATTAATTTTTTATTTATTCTATTTTCATTTTTATTTATTCATTTTATTTATTTATTGCCTATGCGTTGCGACTTCAAAATTTGCTTGCATATACAAAATCATTCGGTTAAAAATTATTCTAAGAAAGAGAATAAAAATAAAATAATCCCGATAGGAAAATTTTTCATGTAAGTCCAGAGTCATCATCTTGGTTAGATAATTTACGAAAATGGGTAACACAGGGAAAACACATGGATCCCCTCACCATTTTTTCCCGGATCACATTGCATTTTTCTATTAACAGCCTTAACTTTTCTGAAATTTCAACTTTGGAAATAGCAAAAATACTTAAACAAACATATGTCACATAAAACAGCCGAAAAACTATGAAAAGACACCTCTTACATAAACAAGAAGTAAACTCCTCCAGCTGCAATGCACTCGTTGTACCGTTCCAACAACTTCTGCAACGCCCCATGGAAGTCCTCTTGTGTGAGCGTGTCAATGACCTTCATCACAGCCTCTTTCATCTCCTCAATTGTCTCATTACGAAAGCCTCTGAGCTTAGGGAATAACCAAAAGTCACAGGGAGCTTGGTCTGGACTATAGGGAGGGTGAGAAACGATCTTGAGGATCATCTTGGTCAAATAGTCTGTGACAAGGATGGAGTTGTGGACTGGTGCATTGTCCTGGTGGAAATGCCACTAACCCGATTTGAAGAGTGCTGGCCTCTTCCGACGGAATCTCTTCCTGAACTCCTTTAAAACCTCAACATAGTAACCCTAACCCTTTGGCCAATCAACTCTGGTGTATTGACTTCCTTACTCCTCCCATACCTCTCATCATCTCTCACAGACTTCCTGCCTTCCTTGAATCTCATATGTCACTTAAAAACTGATGCTCGATTCATGCAAGATGGTCAAAAAGCAGTCCGAAGCATTCCATACATTTCTGTGGCATTTTTTCCAAGTTTAAAACAGAATTTTATTGCATATCGTTCTTTTAAAGTGTCCTGACGTCCAGATTGCATTTTTGAAATTCACCAGCTATGACAATCAGAGTTTAGTAGGGTGTATTCCAGTTCCTGCTGTAGCTGTTCATTTGAAGCTGAAATCATAAAAATTGGTCAGTCATCTCATAAGATGTATAGCAATAAGATACTGAATTTTCAAGAGTCTACGACAATTCTAAATGCCTGTACAAAAAAAGTCTGGAAACATTGAATCCACCACGTATGACTGAATTTTTCAAAATTTCCTTGAAGTGAAAGAGAAATGCTTCTTTTTTTTTTCAGAGTTTAGTTTTGAGATTTTTTGAATATCAGTCTGGGTTTTAAAGATTGGTGTGGGTTATGGTGATGAATACTGAACCATTTTATTATTTCTTAGTTTGGTTTTATGACATATCAACTATTGTTGCTTATTTATTGTCAATTCCTGTTTATACATGTATATATATATATTAAATACATATGATTTGTCAACGAATACTTTGTCGGTGACATTTTAAATAAGCCAGAGCTTATTTATTCGTATACAGTTAAATGGTTTCAAGTACTCCTAACATAAATAATTCTATTTAGTATCAATCATTAAAATGGTTTCAATTATTCCTGTCTAATTTTAATTGCACAGAGTTAAATGGTTGAAGCATTGCTATTTTAAGACTGATAATTCTATTCATCATAATTCATTCCTTTGTACACAATTAAATGGTTTCAAGTATTACTATGTAACACTAACAATTCAACATCAGAACAATGATACTATTTAACTCATAGCAAGAGAGATAAAGAGATTCATCCCTTTCCGGAAAATACTTATCCGAATGTGAACATAATAGCCAAACTTGAGTTCGAACTCTCTTTTTTCTCCACGGTGAATCCTTCAATTGTCCAACATGAAATTATTGGTTTTTCTAAACAAAATAAACTTTTAACAACTTGCCAAAAAATTATTCTTCAATTGAAATTTTCCCGCTCAGCCAATACAGATTAATTTGATTTTGATCACATTTGACCAGTTTCATTAATTAAAAAAATAAATGCATTCATTTAAAGCTACTTCCTTTTTATTTGGATTAGAGAACTTCTTACCAGTAAGTAAATAGTATAAATATCAAAAGGTTTTGTTTTCATTTTTTTTTTTTTTTTTGCGGGAGTGGGGGTATATTTTGACAATTCTTTACTCTCCTAAAAATTCTGATACACCTTAACTGATAATTCCCACTTTTCTTAAATAAAACAAAAATGCAAAACTTTGGTTGGATTTTATTAGAATATATAATTTCATAAATAACTTGAAGAATATTTTTCATAACTTTAAATCCAGGAAATTCAAGTTGCATTGACTGAATCTTATAGTGTTAGACTCCAAAACTTATTTCATGTACACATCTATATATATATATATATATATATATATATATATACAAATGTCATCATTTTGAATTATTAATTTCGCGCATGCACTTTATTTATTTCGAGTGTTGTCTACTGTGCAGAAAGCACAGTAGACAATCAGTTGGACACTATCTGTGAGGAAAACAACAACATGACGCAATTTTCTCCTTCAGAAATTTAAAAATGACATACTGTTCTGCTTGGCATCCACACCTGTAGCCCCAATACAAAAATTTCAGAGTATTTTGGTGTCAATCTAAGGATAGATTCCTATTCCTATCGCTGAAAACTAAACACCAAGTCCATATTATGATGTTTGGGATGGTCACGGGCGATAGTGACTTTGCACCTCCCCTCATCTTCCAACAAAGTTTTATATTCAACTCAAAGGTCTCATTAAGAGACTGGAGGAGATAGTGCTTCTATGGATCGAGAGAATGAC
Organism: Sepioteuthis lessoniana; assembly: GCA_963585895.1. Lineage (NCBI taxonomy): Eukaryota > Metazoa > Mollusca > Cephalopoda > Myopsida > Loliginidae > Sepioteuthis > Sepioteuthis lessoniana. The sequence goes on from OY757934.1 coordinate 2,283,457, forward strand.
TATCGGAAGAGCCTACCACTGACAACTGGACACTGTGCCAAGACACACAAGCAGAAACTTGTCTTGGTTGTGAGAATTTTTCTGCTATCACATCACCCCTAACATCTATCCTCCTAACACACCAGATTGCAGTCCTTTTGATTATTATGTGTGGGGTGCAGTTGAGCAAGAGATCAGCAAAACTCCGGGCAGTACAAAAGATAAACTGAAGGAAACCTTCAGAAATTTTGCAGGAGATTCCGAAATTGCCTGGAAACTGTGTTTGAAGCCAATGGCGAATTTTTTTGAATAAATTTGATCTATAGTATGTAATTTTGGTAAATATATCTGATAAAGTGAGATGTCACTTTTATTTTCATGTTTGCGTAATTTAGACGTCAATCTACCCATGGCACCAGATAGATAGATAGATAGATAGATAGATATGTGTGTGTGTGTATGTGTGTGTGTGTGCGTGTGTGTGTGTGTGAGTGTGTGTTAATTGAGCAAAGTTATTTCAAAATGTGAGTTGAGATAGAGTATTATCCTGTACTCGAGACGAACGACGAAAAAAACAATATATAGATATCGTAATGCAATACAATCGTTCTTCAGGAATGTAAATAGATATTCTAACTAAGAGGCATAGATTTCTTTTAATAAGTCAGTATTAAAGATGGGAAATAAGTGTTATAAATGAAACTCGTGTCAAAGTCAATTTTATCTTGATAAAACGATTTATGGTTTTCCTTATTTTGTCAATAAAAGTCGATCTGATAAACCAAGAATTGTCCAAGATTGAATTTGGACAAAACAAAAATTGAATCAAAATGTTTAATTAATACATTTAGCAATAAGTTATCTGAATACTTGAGACTTAATGAAAGATAATTGATCCAAACAATGGAATTGTTGTAAAGCATTTGAAAACAGAACAAAAATCATGTAGCAAAGATTACATCGTTGCAAATCGCCTTGCAAGTTTTTACATGTCAATTCTGTAATATTAATAAGTAATAAAATAATGAGGATGTCTGAATAAACTTTTCATTTGCAATGTTACAATTATATCAAAGTATATTAAAGTAAGCAAAACAAGTCATTTGTAAATAGTGCATTTGTGTAAGATAAAACAAGATCACAGGAAATATAAAAAAATGTTTAAGAAACAGATCTAATTTCTCAAAAAACTTTCATTTTAAAGAACGAATATTTATTGTCCTTGTGTAATTTTAAAAAATTATCAAATAAGAATGAATGCTAAGAAATATATGCAAATGATCCATAGAGGCAAATGCTACAAGACAAATGTTATATTTAATCAAAGAAGGGAACCGATATTGTTGTATACTGACCCGGCCAAACATGCCATTCCAAAGTGATGCACCGGAAGGAAGTGACACATTCCAATGGCCAGTAATCGAAAGAAATCGCGTAGGCAAATTTGGCTGGCGAAATGGGACATGGTAAAAGCCCATGATACACTCATAGACTGATGCACCGGAAGAGTGCGACCTCTGAACTGCATGACAGTTATTTCCGCTTAATGACGATCAAACATGCCATTCAAAAGATTGAGTGGGCGATTGAGTGGGCGATTGAACTATTATATAACTCGGTGTGGACAGGAAGTCAGTGAGTTGGAGATCAGATGAGTTAGAGACAAGATGTGGTAGGGAAAGCCACCACCCTGCAGAAAGGGCCCTCGGGGGCCCCCAGTAGTTTTGGAGACCCGTTGGTGACAAGATGTGGTAGAGAAAGCCAGCACTCAGCAGAAAGCTGAGCCCCCGGGCCTCCAGTTGAGCATCAGAAGAACGAGAAAGACACAACACTGATGGCCATAAGAGTGGGGGTCAATATATTGCAGTCTTTGTTCGGTATCCAACTCCCTCTCACACACAAACGTTACAAATAAAGTGGGAGATACATTTTTTAAAGAAGTCTTCCCTCGTCTTTATTACTGTGCCATTATGATTCTGCATGTATATGTAGATGAATCTGTATATGTGTATGCTTTTGAGAATACATCATTTGTATGTATAATTTGGTGCCCGTGCCAGCCGAGTTTCTTCAAGGACTCAGAACGAACCCAGTTACCGTAAACGACAGTCTTAAGCATCACAACACGACATCAACGAAAAGGACAAAGAAAAATGCAGAATGGAAAGAAGAAAAAAGAAAAAAACAAGAACAAACCAGCAACAAAAAGAAGGAAAAGGAACAGACTGACGCGAAAGGAACAGAAAAAAAAAGCAAAGAAACTGCAACATGCTGAATGGAAAGAAGAAAAAAAAGGGAAAAAAACAAGAACAAACCAGCAACAAAAAGAGAAAAGAGAAGAAGGAAGAAAAAAAAAAGAACTATAAGTAAATTTCTCGTTCAACATACTTCTATCTCTCTGTCAATTAATATTTAGGTTCGTAAAAAAAGGATTTAAATTGATTATAATGGTGAAAGCATTAGTTTTAATGACAAGGGCCTTTCTAGAAGGATAAAATTGGAAATAATCTTTTTAAAAAATGTGTGATCCCTAGATAAAAATTGTGATTACTGCTATGTTGTAATATTGTATCGTAGTGAGGGAGAGGAAAAGAAGGGAAAGAAAGATGACTATGGGACAGTTGCTGTCCGTTTTTATGAGTGAAATTTTATAATAAACAATATTTTCATAAATGAATTTATAGTAGACGGGGTCTTTGTGAGTAAAATTTCGTAGTAACTTATCAGTGGTCCGGACAAGTGGTGATTGAAAATTAGAATTTCAGTCCAAGATCTGGAATCCCGCATATCGGTAGTTTGTCCAAGGATTGCACATATCTGTAGTTAAGACTTTTTGGGTAGGTTTCCATGTTTTGAACTTGTGGATTGAAAGTGTTTTTTGTTGGAGTCTCCCTAGCATGGGATCGATTTTGGGCGGTGGTAGAGGCCATACCAAGTTTTGTGAAGTTGGGAGAATCAATATTTTCGGCGCTGATGGAATCAGGCCGGTTTTTAGTGTCTGACGAGACAGACAGGTATTTTGTGAGTTCCCCCCTGGAGTGAGGCTTTAAGGTTGTTATTGGGGAAGATATTTTGAAACAGGGTTTTGGAGATTAGGTAAGTAAGACATGCGCAGAGTTTTGATGATCATTGGATGTGCTGAAAAAAAAATTCGCAGATTCGGATTTGGAATTGTTTTGAATTGGGAAATGTTGTTGGCTGAATTGATGGGGGTTTGGGTTGTTTAGAAAAAAAAACAACCGGGATATTTTGTGCAAGGAAAAAAAAAGAAGAGTACACGTTAGCTATTGAGAAAGTTTTTATTTCACGGAAATATAGACTGAAATTGAATAAAGTGGGAAGCGAAACTATATTTATTGTATTAAGGTAAAGACAGAGAGAGGTAGATATAAGGTTGAAAAAAAAGGGACATTGAATGAGCAATTTATTATGAAAAAAAAAAAGAAAAAAAAACAAAACAAAAACAAAAAGGTTCAGGACAATGGAAAAAGGACAGAGAAAAAAAAAAGAAAAGCAACTTGAACATTGTTGAACACAGCATATAGAAGGAAAAAAAAGAAAGAAAAGAACGAATATTTTTTAAGTAAAATAGACAGTACATAGATTGAAGAAGAAAAAGAAGAAAAGAAAACTGAACAATTGTGAACTGTGATTGTAATATTGTTTTGACTTGTTGTAAAGTGAAAATTTGTGAGTTTGTTTGAGTTTAAAGGCGACATTAGAAAAAAATTTTTTCCTGTTTCATATTATGAAATTTGACGAAAACCATTAACAGAGGATTTTATACGAGGTTTACTAATATTTATGATTATATTGATTCTAAATTTCTTTAGAATTTGGGTTTTCGTGGAATAGGAAATATTTTTTAGGTTTCTGTTTTTGAGCGAATCGATGGCTGACGCGAGCTTAGGACAGAGATTCATCCAATGTGTTACAGATGTTTTTTGGTTGTTTGTTTGTTTTTTCAGACGGCAAAAGAAATAATTATTTCAGATTGGAGTCCCAAGGATGGAATAAAAGCGTGGCCTGCTCCAATATTTTGTGGATGATGTCTGAGTCTGTCAGTCACGATGATGTTTTGGATTCGTGCGTGATTTGGCAAAGCGAAACGAATCTGGGAAAGGCGAGGTGCCTATTTATTGGTAGCCACGAGGGTTCCTGATTAAATTGAAAAGAAACCCAGTGAGGGTATAATCAGGTAAAGCATGTTCCTCAAGGGCTTACAAACCAATGGGCATGAAAACAGAAACTTAATAATGAAAAAAAATGGGTAACACATTGCTAAATAAAAATTTTGCGTGGTCTATTTTGGGTGGTTTACTGCATGCGTGTCAGATTGTGATACATTCGGATGTATTGTGATACTTTGTTTTGGGCCATGATTTTTGTAGTTTATGTGGAATGCTTTGGGCCTTGAAAATATTGTGCTTTAGTTTATGGAATTCTCCGGTTACTCCAGGTAGGAACCTGTTGAGCGAAGAACTGGAGTGTGGTCATGAGGAATCCAGGCGAAATGTATTGCTGGAATGACCAGGGTCACTAAGTTTGAGACCAGGATCTGGGACCAGAGTATGGTCCTTTTAGGGTTTTGAAATTCTTCAAGGAATTATAGAGGCATCCGTATTGTACCTTGATGTACGCATGTTAAGATGGCCAACCACGCAAAGATAGTAAAACAAATTTAGATAATTATCCCGGCAATTGTTACATAGGGAGAAGGTCGCCTTCTAAGTAAGATTTTATTTGCTGTGGTTCAACTGATTCTTTTTGTGTTTTCAGCCATTATTGTCCTTGTAAATTGGTGACAAGATGTGGTAGAGAAAGCCAGCACTCAGCAGAAAGCTGAGCCCCCGGGCCTCCGGTTGAGCATCAGGAGAACGAGAAAGACACAACGCTGATGGCCATAAGAGTGCCATTATGATTCTGCATGTATATGTAGATGAATCTGTATATGTGTATGCTAATGAGAATACAACAATATAACACAAGAAAAACAATGTCTAGTTTATACTATTGCCAGTTAATGAAACTGTAATCAACTCTAAAAATCAAACTTGTTCAATTTATGGTTAAAAAAAACTATGATTATTTTTTTTTTTTTTTTTTTTTTTTTTTTTTTAGTTTGTTTTGTTTCGTTTTTGTTTCTTGCTTTTTGAAGGGTAGTGGTACCTTAAACAAATTTATTCTATGAGAATTTTTTTTTTTTTCATTTATTGTGGACTTTTTGTCATCTTAGTAGTTCTTGTGTTGTTTCTTCTTCACTACGTTTCGGCAAATTTCAACTCTGGCCTTCTTCAGGTGATTTAACCGCGACCTCGGATAAGAATGCTGAGTCTTGTAACCGTATCCCCAGTAATTACTGCCTTCCATAGTTGTTGTCTATCGCGCCACGTTTTTGACCAAGTAAACCTCTGGTCGGCTTGGGACCAAAAGAAAATCCAACCTTTATCACCCTTCGGGGCGCGTGGCGCAGCGGATAGAGGCGTTGAGTCTCTACGGTTCCAGGTGAGCATTGTCAGAAGATAGCGGTTTCAATTCCTACCCAAGTGGTTACATTGAAATACAAAACTAGGCAGAATGCGTTCCTATGTTAAACTTTGATAAAGTATAAAAGGCTCGAAAGATTTTCACTTCCACTTTACTTGTGATGTATTGGTTCTTGAATAATTTCTTGTTCTTGAATCATTTCTTTTTTATTTGATGAAAGATATACTGTGTAGGAATCGCTGATTTTACAAATACATGGATATTTCCACTGGCAATGAGTGGGGAAATCGTCGCACCAATTTTCCTAGTAAAATCGGCTTTGAATATATAAAATCAGAATTTCAAATATTCACGAAACATTCACGAAGAAAACAAGTAAAACCGTTCAAACGATTAAGCCACTTAATTGATAATTATTCAACTAAACATAGTCTGACACAAGTTCATGATAAAAGAACTTTCTTTTCCCCCAAAGGCCTTCACTATTTGACAGGTTTCCGTCGATTGAACGATATATGCACGTAGATATTTAAAACGATTAGTCAGATGAAAGTTTACAATATTCAAATACTTTAGCAATGCTACGCTCACAGAACATTGTTAGTGAGTTTAATTCTCACTGAGTGCCCCATGTTTTTAGCTATGTAAACAATGCTTAGTAAATCTTCACGATATGAAAGAGGAAACTTTCTACAATTGCAATGATCTGTGAGTTTACATTTCTAGTCATCGCTCTACGATAGGTGTACATATAATGATCAGTATTTGTGGGGGGGGTCGTACCAATTCTTCCTTTGTTCGATAAAACTTGCAACGTGCTGATTTCATGAATTAATCACGTGACCATTTCTGTCGGTCGGAAATGAACAAAAGATATGTGCTCTTTATTTCCTTTTTTATGGCTTTTCTTTCTTTCGTTGTGGTTATTGTTCGTATCTTTGCCTTATTTCGTGAAGAAACACAAACAAAGGCTTCATAAAGAAATGCGTGCTTTACCTCTACAAATCCAATGAATTATTTCATTGTGTAAATGTAAGCATGCACATATTTGTGACGTATGACGCATGCGCCCGTTTATGATTGTCACACTAGAATTACTGAAATAACTAAGTGGTTTGTTTAAGGGAGGGGGGATCTTTAAAGAACTTTTTACCTAAGCCACAGAAGTCACTTTCCTACAAAACCATTTTAAATTGCTCAACTGTAAACTACAATTGATTCCGTCCCTGATCTGAACAAGATTCATCCTCAACATTAAAAAATACAAACTTTGAAATTGTGGGACATTTGTTTTGAGCAAATTTGGTTTAGTTTGGTTTTATGGTATATCAAACATTGTAGCTTATTCAATGAAAAATCTTGTTGAGACATTTATATTAAATATATAAAACTTTTAAACACATTTTGTTGATAACATTTTTAAATTAGCCTGAGCTCATTTTTTCTACACCGTTAAATGGTTTTAATTATTGCTATTTAAAACAAATTATCCTGTTCAACGCGATTCATTCATTTACACAGAGTCAAATGGTTACAAGTATAGCTGTATATCACTAACAATTCAGTTAAACATCTGTCATTCGTTTTCGCAGGGTAAAATGATCGAACAGTTCTACTTCAAATAATTCAATTTATCATTAGTCATTTGTTTGCACACAGGTTAAATGTCAAACAGTTCTATTCGACTCATCGATAGGACCCTATCAGGTGCTACCACTCCAGGCCAGAGTGGATCTGGGAGCGATGGTAATAAAGGAGTATTCCACATTTCCCAATGCTACAGCATTACTAGAAACTCACCATCAGAATTGTTTAGTGTCATAAACAAGACATTCGTTGGGGGAGTCAAATCCCTCTGCAGAGATATAGTCGAATGAATTCTACAGCCCCAGTCGACTACTGAGCAATTTTACGTGGGAAATTTTTGTTACATTTTACTAAAAACAAAACCTTTCGAACTGCCCGGTCGACAATTCTTAAAATATACTGACTGTGTCCTCTGTAGAGGGGTAAGGGCCTTCCCCCTCGCAAAAAGGTTATCCTGGGTATAACACTAAACAATATCTGAGAGTGATGCTCTAGATCTGAAGCTCTGTGACGCCTTCATTGCCATTACTTCCAGGTCCACTCTAACCGTGAGTGGTAGTACCTGTTAGTGTCCAATAGATCTTTTTAAAAATTATTCATATTCAATTAGACTGCGTGAAAAAAAATCTTAAGAAACAACTATACAAAAAATGTAAATATAAACATACAATGAAAACGATTCTCTAACCTCTAGGTATAGAGTAACCCTTGACGAGTTGATATACTATGAAAATCAATCAATCAATCAATCAACAATCCTTCCAACTTATATTTGAGAATATATTTTGCAAAAACCTGGCATGAATTTTTATTGGAAATACAACTTCTGTGCTGCAATAGTTTATAAATTTACATTTAAATTTCGTACATGAAATATAACAACTATTTATGAGAAATGTAGCATTTTTTATACTTCATCACTTTGAAAATTATTGATCCTCTTCGGCAGATCGGGCTGAAGAGTAGAAATATTTTTTATGATAATGAAAACAAAGGAGCTCTCTCTTTAGAATTTCGCGAATTGAACCATCATAATTGTGGAATTAGCTATCATGGACGAATTTCAAATGAGCTCAATATTACCGTCAATACAATAAGAATCACGATTAAAAAATGAAAGATTGCTAAAATTGAACTCTTTGGTAGAAACACTTCCTGATATTGTTTGTTTGTTTGTTTGGTTTTATGGCATATCAACCTTTGTTGGTTATTTAACGCCAAATCCATTTTTATGTAAATAATCTGTTCTATTGAAAACTGTTCAGTTTAGCATAAGTAAACAGTTCAATTGTCAAAAACATTTCCATTTCAAACTATTCAAGCAGTTATATGTAATAATTCAGTTAAGTGTAAATACAGTTTTAATGTCGAAAAACAGTTCTATTTGAAATAATTCAGTTAAGCATAAACACGCAGTTTAAGTGTAAGTACGGTTTAATTGTCAAAAACGTTTCTATTTCAAGCTGTTCAGTTTACTCAATTTATTTTAGCATAAGTATGCTGTTAGTTCTATTTAACCCATAGATAGGGCCCTATCAGGTGCTACCACTCCGGGCCAGAGTGGACCTGGGAGCGATGGCAATAAAGGGGTACTCCGCATTCCCCAAAGCTCCAGCACTGCTGGAACCTCACCATCAGATTGTTTAGTGTCATATCCAGGACACTCGTTAGGGGGGTCTTACCCCTCTGCAGAGGTGCCGTCAGTGTATTCTACAGCCCCAGCTGACTGGGCAAACTTCCTGGTACATCCGTGGAAAAGAAAGATACTTTATATTATTGCAAAAAATAACTTCCCAGATTTTAAACAAGATGTTTAGAATTTTCTGATTTAACAAGAAGAGAAATAATCTCAAATCATATAATGATTTGAGATCGTTTATCTTCTTGTTAAATCAGAAAATTTCATATCATCAAAGGCAGGGTTGATAATCGCAAAATACTGGCGACGAACGTAATTCCATCTGTGAAATTTCTCAAACTACAAAGAAGATGGATTTTTCAGCATTATAACACCCCCGAACTGTAAAAACAGAAAGTGGTTCCTGACGAAGAAAATAAAGATCTCAGTATGGCCTTGAAAGTTGTCTAGTCTAAATTATAAGTTCTGTAGAAGGAGCTTAAACTTTGAGTTTATCAGAGGAATTTCCAAAACCTAAATGGCCATGAGGTGAATTGTTAACAAGAGTGTGATAAAATGCATGTAAATTTCTACAAGAAAATTATTCCAAATACCTGACACCCATCATATTAAATAATAGAACTATTGTATTAAGTAATAGGCGTTACTTTCTATTGTATTAATCAAAACTTTTATATGAAAGCAAACATTTATTTCTCCTAATATATAGTATATCCTATTTTCTATACTCATATGAGTTTTTTGTTTTGTTTTGGTTTGGTTTGGTGTTTTTTGTTGTTGTTGTTTTGCTTTTTGTTGTTGTTTTTTTTGTTTTTGTTATTTACTTGTTTGTTTGTTGTTGTTTTTTTGTTGTTTTTTTTGTTTTGTTTTTTTTTTTTTTTTGTTCTTTGGTTTCACAATTTACTGGCAAAGCCATCCTTCAAAAAGAACAATAGTAGTACTATTTAACCGATAGTTGAGGGGTGGGGATGAAGGGGTTGATACATTTCCAAAGGTTATAGGTCCGAAAGTGAACATAATAGCGTAAATAAAGTTTGAACTCACTTCATCTAATACCTCAGTCTAGCACGTCAGCCTCGGAGACTCCCTTTTTCTATTATTAGCCAAAATTTCAAGTTAGTCGAAATGATATGAATCGATATTTTCTTAAAATATCCCACGATTCCAATTCTTTTACTAATCTAAAATTTAAGCTGAATATAGTAAAGAATACATATTTCCCTTTCGATATTTTTGATACTTCTTATTTTCCTCATTGTGCTTGACGAATGAAATCCAATACTTAAATATATGAATATTTTTGTCCTTTGAAATTTCAATATTTGTTTATATATTTTGTATTGAACGATCTATCAGTTTTTAATTACTTGATATTATTAATATATATATATATATAAAATAATAATAATAATAATAATAATAATAATAATAATAATAATAATAATAATAATAAAAGTAGATGAAATGCAAGGAAAGAAATGTACAGGAAATGCAATCAATGCTCCTATGGCAGAGCTGGCCTGAAAAGTGCTCAATGCTCCTAAGGTAGAGTATGTCTAAAATCTAAAATATCCTGATTATGTTCACATTACTTTCATGTGGAGGACACTATCATTGGATGGAATGAGGATAAAAAAGTGGTTAATCAACCATATTTAAAGTATGGGGATTTGGTCACGTGACAAGATGTTTGTGCACGTGGTACACACACACCCATATATAAACAAAAAGTTATTAATTTATTGATTTTCGAGATATGAACACTCGAAAAAACGTAGAAATGTTAAAATATTAAAATACATCGCAATCAATCAAGTGGTTTTTTTTCGAAATGAATCCACTTTTTTGTTCTACAATTTATTATTTTTGTCGTATTAAAATTGTTTTTGTTTTTGTTTTGTTTTTGTTTTTTTGTTTTTTGATTGGTGGGAAGTGTCAGCTTTTCTTAATATCTCACAATATTTTAGAGTTGTTTTATATTCTATTTTGGTTTTATTAATTATATATCCGCTACTGGGATTAGTGGCTGGCCTATGCATGTGAATGTGTTGTTTTTTTTAATGGTAAATGGAAGATCTGATTTTATTGTTTGGTTTTTTATTGTTTTCATGAAATAAATATGAATTTGACAATAATTTATAATTTGGACTTGTTTGTTGTTATTATCACCAGATCATAGAACTTTGTTGAGCAGCTCTCCAGAAATTAACGGATAAATGTTTTTATATCAAACTGAATGAAAATATACTTTTATTTGGTATATCTTGGAAGCAATGGCAAGACGATCTTTTAAAATATGTTTCTGTAAGAATGTATATAATTCCGGACGGAACCAACAACCCTCTTCTCAAGTAGGTACTTCGACTATGTTATTTTATTTCGCACACCTTCCCTCCTCTATAGAAATTTAAACACACACATACGTTTCATAAAAGAACATTCCGATATATATATGCATCTTTCCTTTTTTTTGTATCACATTCTTGTCAAGCTGTAAATTAAAGTTGGCTTAGTTATAAACGAACTATCTTTGAATTAAGTCCTTAGAGGAGTCGGCATTTCTTATTCTCTATTCCCATCAAAACATGATGACATCTAATGTGTGGTTTTTTGAACGTCCATTAACAGCAGCATGGTTAGGAGACAAGTGCTCTTTGTTTCTGGTAAAAGGAAAACGTATGAAATTATTGTAAGATTCTGTAAATGACAGTTCCTTTGATATTACTGGAATAGGAATCTTGTGATTTATATCCTATTTATGTTTTTGATTTGGATTCTCTCACCTTCTTTCAGAGCGACTTTAGCTAATTCGGGGTTAATGAAGCGCATATGTATTGCTTATGTACAAGTGTCCCTATCAGATTCTGAACTTATGTATTCGATCTCTCGCCGGCAGACATCTTAGTATCTCAGCTGCATGTATCCCTGAGGCTTATTCACGAAGGCAAGTTAACCGTAGGATTGATCTCGGAGACCATGGCAACGCAGGTGTCGAAATCATTGTATACATCTTTATTTTAGGAATATTGATAATGTATTTCCGTAAGAACGGAAAAAGGATTTAAATGCAGTGCATGTGAAATACTTTCAATTTCTTCTTTTGTTTGAACTTTAAAGTTTCGGCTGAAGACAGAGACGTGATGACTTATGCTTTATGTTTTTTGATGTGCTCTGTTCAATTGTTGTTGCTCTATATACGTTTAGAAAGCTGGGCAAATATTGTAAAAACTTTGTCAATGAAAATATTCAGTTCATTTTTGGAAAGGATTTACAGATATCACAGATAACGAGTAAAGTAATCTTTTCCAGTTCATATCATTCGTTGCTAATGTGGAGGGGTTGTTGTATATATATCCAACCTATCAAAAGATATAGTTGATGGACATGTAATCACTATCAACAACTTACTAGTCGTGCTAGCCCAACTTTCGTTAACAAAAATGTATCGACTGAAGAATTAGAAACAAGATAAACGTAGCCATATAACCATATAACAGAGCATGTTCGTGGAACATGGCCTGTTTATATGGCTACGTTTGTCAATTATCAATTATTGTATGAAATATTACACTTGTCAATAAAGATTATTGTATGAAATATTACACACGAAGTATGTCTAAAAAGAGAGTAAGAATGGGGCCTTTTCTCAGATTGAAATTATGTATAGTAGTAACCTTGAACTTTTGTATTTAAAAAATGCATCACGCTACGTTGGTTAGTATTGTGTTACACATTCTAGAGTTAACGTTGTGCACAGGTTCATTTTCCGAAGAGGAACAATTGAAGAGCAAATTGTATGATATTCTGTTTTGAATGACAAAAAATCACTAAGACTTTCCTTATGTAATATATATAGAGAAAGGATTGTTTTAAGTTGTACCTAGTATTGCGAGTGGTACCAGCATTTTTAATCCTCAATAAGATCCACGAAAGACGATTCCAAACATGGAAAAATCTCCCGCGTTAGCGAACGACAATCACATTGAGAAAATGTGTGCTATGATCCGTTGTTTTAAAAGAATTAACAATTTCTTAATGTTCATGGTCATTATTTTCAAATAAAATTATTTTGCCGCAAAACTTATTGGCTGTGGAGGAAGTAAAATATATCACCAAAATCAGGAGCTGGTTAATTACCTTTTTCTTCAAGGTTCTTTTTACAAGATTCGAACTGCCGATCTAAGCAGACTTGTATGTACAGACACATTCATCAACTGATCAGATTTCCTCGTACAAAATTATTTTCTATAAAAAATGTTATCACACAAAAAGCACATGAGAACACAGAAGAGTTGCTCAAAATATTTTCGAGTTTTACAGGAAGTATGTTCAATATTCAGGAAGTGATTTAAAGAAGTACGACAGGACACCTGTGACAATTAATGAAAAGGTGCCAGGTTGGATTTTTTCACCAGTTGAATACCAAAGTTATGCTGACATTTCAGAAACATTTCAGAAACACAGCTTCTAACCGATCAAGAAAAAAAGATATTAATTATTTGAATTTAGGCGCACATTATTATACGCAATTGTGTGTGTGTGTGTGTGTGTGTGTGTGTGTGTGTGTGTGTGTGTGTGTGTGTGTGTGTGTGTGTGTGTGTGTGTGTGCTTTCATACACGCGTATTTGTTTCCTTCGTTTGTATGTATTTCAAAGCGTGTTTCTACACGTCTGTCAGTTAAAATAGGCAAGATGTAACGAAATAGTTATTTTCGCGCATAATATTACAGTGTATGTTTATTTGTATACGCGTGTGTATTTGTTTGTACACTTATAAGTTTAAAAATATGTTCTAACACAGATGTATACATCGAAATGTATTTTCATAGATATGTGCATTTTTTAGAAAGATACGTGTTTAGGTTGATATTAATAAAAATTAACTTTAAATCAGTTAGCTTCATTTATTTATTTCAAAATGATAATTTTATTTCATTTAATAATTAAAAGAAGTTAGAAGGTCGTTTACATCAATCTTATAAATGATTTTGCGTTGTCCACCTTGAAAAGTAGCATTCAAAATCCTTTTCTTTTTTCTTCTTTTTTACGACCTTTGTTTAAACATTAACTTCTAAATTTTTTAAACCATAAAATCTATCATTCTTACCTTTTGACAACTTATACTGTAAGTGTTTCATCTTTATTAAATAAGTAAAAATGAAGTTGGCGACCTTAGTCGAGGGTGACCCAAAGGATCCCTTTTCAATAGCTACTACATCCCTGGATTGCTCTACTTTACCCTTGATTCTTACCTTATAATGCTGAGTGTTAAGCAAGGTGGCATCAGGTACCATTTTTTGAGTCTTTGGTATGACTCGACCTAGGATTGAATCTTGGTCTCCCGGGCCATTGGCGAACACCCTACTCTTTAGGCCAATGGCCGGCATTAAATAAGCAACTACTAAATTCTTATTAAATCCCCTTTTTTTAATACAAAGCCAAATTTGTTTTGAAACGTTGTTAGATAAAGCAGTTTAGTTGAGCTCCTTAGCTTAACAATGAAAAAATTATTATCTTTTGGAATTCTTTAAACACCCTTTACTTTTACGTTAACTATGTTTGTTTCATCTAACCCCGAGTATTTAAGCCAAAAATTCGATCAAATTTTCAGATGTTAAAAATCAGTTTGGCTATGTAATAACTTTTAATAGTTCTAAACTTTACTAAATACTCTTCTGATTCGTGATTTTTAGAATTAGAGGAGTTCAAAAATCATGGTATGTCCAACGAGTCCCAAGGAAAATGATGACATCATATACGGGTAAAAGATTTGTGAAACATGTGCTTTTATTGATCCGAAAGTGGCGTAACGGTTATTGTGATAGGAAGTGGAGTCGACTACCTGATTTCAAATCCTGAAGGACGCTAGTTGCATTTCACATAGCTTTAATACCCATGGAAAAAGCATAAATCCAACAATTATCCGTGCCCAGTCGATTGTAGTACTGACTGTACCTCTACAAACGTGTATCCTGGGTATCGCACAAAATCATCTGACGGTAGGGCTCCAATTCTGGAGCTTTGAGAAACGTGGGATACCCCTTCATGGTCATTACTCTCAGGTCCACTCTGACCTGGAATGGTTGTATCTATTAGGGTCCCATCTATTGGTCTATTAGAACTATTCTATCATTTACTTTGCTTGAAACGATTTCACTGAGAGGAAACAATTGATTAATATTCAATTGAATTAATAGTATTAAGCAGTAATACTTGAAATCATTTAATTGTATGCAAGCGAATCAGTAATGCTGAATCATTAGCAAAATACTTTAAACGATTTAGAATTATTTGTGCTAGCAAAACTTGAAGCCATTTAACTGTGTGCAAACAAATGAGCTCAGGCTTGTTGAAAAATAACGTTACCACCAAACTATTCTCTTACAAATCATATACATGTGTGTGTGTGTGTGTGTGTGTGTGTGTGTGTGTGTGTGTGTGTGTGTGTGTGTGTGTGTGTGCGGTATTAATATACAAACAAACCAAACCAACTTTCTCCCTCATGCTATGCGTAAATAAGTGGACGACTTGTCGCTTTAACTTTGAAATGGCAACTGATCTGGGAGAAGGAAAACTCTGAATTCAAACCAGTTGTAGACCTAGAGCTACTCGTGCCCAAGACACACTACAGAGTAGCGGTCTCACGACCAAAGTAATTCATGGGGCCAATGAAGAGTGCACAGATGTGGGTACGGGTACCTTATAATTTGGGAAAAGAATCCGTTTCGCACTTTTGTCATGTTAGATTCTCATGAAGCCCATCATTTAAATTGGACAGAACACAGGAAAAATAAAGTTGGGTTTATGCCTTTTCCAAAAGCAACCATAGGAATGTAATTTTTGCGACAATGATTGAGGTTTGAACGAGGTTCGCTTATTCTCGCTTCTTCATTTATGGGATTATCTTTTTATAGAGACTCTCCTTTCACTCGAATTTTCTGTCTGTGTGTGCGTATATGAGTATATTTGTTTGAGGCATGTATGATTGTGCTTGTATAAACATGTGTATGTTAGTATGCTTAGGTCCATTTGTATGCATGTATGAGCGGGTATGTCTGTGTGTGAACATATGTAAATGTTTATGTTTACGTGCGTGTGTGAGATTGTGTGAATGTGTGTTTGTGGGTGGATTTTGTCTAAAGTGTGACATTGCATTCTTTTGGAATTGCGGCAATTGTTGGCTTTGCTCGTGCGTTTGCGTGTATATGAGTTGATTCTACAAGACTCTCCTGAATGCGCCCTCAACGATTGTCTGTTATACCGCTCTCTCTCTATCTATCTATCTATCTATCTATTTCTAATGGTCGATGCTTTTGCCTACAGACATGGTAACCTTTGCATATTACCCAACGGCTCTCCAGGTGGCCAACATCGTCCATTGAAGACGCGCGCAAAATGTCGGTCACATGGATACATCGATGCTAATAAGGCGGCTTAGAATTTTTTGTCTTTTTTATATTGAGAACAATAAAGAAAGCAATGGCTGACATTCCGTGTGGTGCCTTTGAATGCATGGTAAAATGTCGCACGGGAATTTGTCAATGTCGTTCATTCGATGAAATACCAGACTCGAGATTGACAGTTTCTGAGTTCAATATTCTCTGTCTCCAGTCAAGAGACCTAACTATCGATCAATAGTTCCTTATTGATTAATATAAATATTAAAGATATGCTGTCTGAGTTGGTGAGATAAACAATCTGATAAAAAAGTATAACGGTTAATTATCAAATATAAAGAGTAAAAGATTTCAAATTCATTGTAGATTTTTTACTTTAGTGTATGAGTAAATGGCAGTAACTCTCAACACCAGGATACATAATACACGTCAGACAAATATAATTCACATCAGACAAATTATTATCACGTGCAATTAAACCACAGTATACAATAATGTCACAATGGATGCGAACATGGGTTAACGGTTATAGTCATAGGAAAATGGAATTAGTGACTCGAGTGAAAATTCTGAACGAGGCTGTTTGCATTTCACATAGCGCTTATACCCTTAGGAAGGGACGAATCCAGCTATTCTACCCGCCCGCCATAAATGGCTAAATTGTTGGATAGACTGGGCTACTTAAATTTTATAAGGGAACAGACCAAGGTGAGTGAAAATTCTAAATTCAGATCAGTTGTCCTCGGCTTCAAAATTGATTTTGTGTCGCATCTTGCTCGTTGCGGCGAGGTTGGATAAAAACACATATCACGATGTTTATTTTCATATGCCATCAACGCTGCTAGAAGCTACGTTTGATAATTGGGCAATAAATGCAGCATGTTTTTCGACACTCCTTTCCACTTGATTTTCAATGTATGTGAATAATAAAATCATTTGCGGATGAGAAACGATTTTTTGGTGGGGGAGGATACAGAATTGCGTAATTGAATATCTAATCATTAATTTTTTCGTACAACAAGCTTTAATTTTTTTAGAGATAATGAATTTGAGTGACGATAGGCGAAAATATGGAATGTTGGAAACCACTTACAATTATATAAATGAGTTCAGCAAAAAATATGACAAATATTACAAATCCATATCATTACTTGTTACAATGATTATATTGAATGAGTTTTATTTCTTTAACAAATGCTCCTGATATTTACACGGTTAGCTAAACAACTCAAAGAAAAATGTTTTGCGTCTAATCAGTTATTAGTTTACTTACTGCTAAATAATAAAAAAAAACCCTTAGTGAATAATCTCTAAGAACAATATTTCCATAATTTTGTCTGAGTTAATATAATTGCTTGCAAATTATTAGTTCTAGAGGGGAATGATTAAAACAATATAACTATATCCAAGTTATAAGAATTGATATTTAGTCGAAGCTATAACTATACAAATGATTAATATGAAACCATATTATTTTTGCTGGCAAAAGAAATGACGTCGGCATTAAATAAACAACGGCTGATATACATCAAAATCAACCAAGCCAAATGTCAGAAATACTCATAAACTCATAATACCTATATATATATATATATATATATATATATAATTCATAAGTCCAATGACTTATATAGAATAATTTATATCTAAGAAGTTTCAAATAATTCTAACAGAGTGCCCTATGTATGGGTGTTAATATATAAGAATATAGAGAAAAACTCTCATACTGAGCAAATATATATAATATCAAAGAAAACTCAACAAATATTATGCCATTATAAATTTGTTTCGACAATTCGCTAATTACGAATTGCCTCTTCAAATGACTTCATAATTCACATGGAGATATTTAGCATAGTTTTTTTTCCAGAAGGGAAAACTTTTTCTAAAAGAAACAAGGGGGTAGTAATGTGACCAAACTATTATTGGACTATTCAAAAATGGATGAAGGGGTTAAACTAAATAAAGCTTGGGATTTTGTGAACAAGACTTTCTGCATGGGTACAAATCCTAGTCTCTTAGTTTCAAAGTAAAGTGTATATTTACGCCCCCCAAATCCTCCTTCTATTGTATCTAAGCTTACTGATGAATTCTTTGACCATAAAAGATATTTAGGAGAAAATATAATGGAATAAAGTAAAGTTAGCGACCATAGTCGAGGGTGACCCGAAGGCTCCCTTTTCGATAGCTACTACACCAAGGTGTATGGGAGGGCGCTACTCCATTCCCAGGATTGCTCCACTTTTTGGCCCAGCGGTTAGAGTGTTCGCCAATGGACCGGGAGACCTGGGTTCAATCCCAGGTCGAGTCATACCAAAGACTTTAAAAATGGAACTTGATACCACCTTGCTTAACACTCAGCATTATAAGGTACGGTTCAAGGGTAAAGTGGAGCAATCCTGGGAATGGAGTAGCGCCCTCCCCTACACCTTGGTGCAGTAGCTATCGAAAAGGGAGCCTTCGGGTCACCCTCGACTATGGTCGCTAACTTTACTTACTTATAATGGAATAGCCACCATCAAATCCAGATCTAAATGCGACTGAAAATCTCAGGTCAATTGTGAAGATGAAATTATATAAAGGTGGCAAATAATATAACAGCAAAGCATACCTTTGGGAAGTAATTAAAACTACCATGTTGAAATAAATAAAAGAATAACAAAATCAATGGAACATTACCAATTGTTATTGAGAATAATAGTCACTATATTAAAATGCAAAAATTTCAAAGACTGATCATATGTATTTGTTAATTGTTCTATTATAGGAGTTGATCTTTTTTTTTTATTGAAGCAAAATGTAATTATTTGGTTTTGCCAACTTCAGACGAGAGTTTTTCGTATAACTTCAATGAAATATTTTAAATCAGGTTTTGTTTTGATATCTAAATTAATTGCTTAAAATGTCATATTTTTCAAACCAAATTTGACTAATTGAAGTTTATGTGATTTGCTTAATAACTTCTGGTGCGGGTGTCTATGCTGGTGCGGGTGTGTAAGAGTATGTATAAATGTATGTATATTCCTGTGCTGCAGTCAAAAGTTAATTACATATCTGTAGGTGTAATGCCTTTTAATATACGTCTTGCTGAGGAGCAATGTTTAGCAACAATATATCATGAACTATAACCATTTTCATGAGTTTGGTCCTCACGGGGTGCACCAAAAGAAAGAAAGAAAGAAAGAAAGAACTAATAACAGAGAATTGGAGTGTAAAAAAAAAGAAAAAATTGAGAGAATGAAAAAAATAGTCTGAAAATTAATGAAAGAAAGAAAAAAACAAATGGACAAATGAATGAATAAATGAATGAATGATACCAAAACGGATGAGACAAACATCAAATGCAGAAAATAACGAGCAAAAGACGAAGAAAAATCAGTGAAAAAATAATGAAGGGAAAACGGGAAAAAGAAAGAATTTCTGGAAACATGGTCAAGTTGAAAAAAAAACAGAGAAAGAAAAAATGGATAACAAAAGAAAGAAAGAAAGAAAGAAAGAAAGAAAGAAAGGTATGCATCCTCACCAGAAAGTGATCGGTTTCAGATAAAGATAAAGAAGGTGGTTTTTTGGCGCGAAAAAGCTCATGGGCAAAAAATGGCAGGCGCCGAAAAGTGAATCGTAATCTGCGAAATCGCCCGAGACGTTTCTCTTTTACCGCAATTTTCGTCTCTTGCTCGATAAGATGCGTTCCCACCAATCAGCCATTTTGTCGACGAGTCTCGCATTTCGCAGGTTTCAACCTTTGGTAAATTAGAAAGATGGTGCATACGGCTGCTCAGATGTAAGTATGGAGGAGGAGTAGGAGACCTTTAGGTCAGTGGTAGGAGCGAATTTTTATCTATGATAGAAATTCTATTAGGAACGTTCTTGCCGGGAAATCGATGCACATAATTTTGCGAGTAACAGTGTATCTATGTAGCAATTGTCTTTAAAAGTATGGTCGAAACAAGATAGATAGATAGCTAGATAGATAGATAGATATTAAGCTTTACCTAGTTCGGTGCAAAGCTTTAATTTGCAATACGTAGTTTCACTTTTTGATTACTGATACAAGTTTAGATCATTTTTGACAGTTTTGCTTAATTTAGATGATCAGATAAAATCCAATGTTTCCTTTATTTTATTTTTTATTATTTTTTTTATTTATTTATTTTATTTATTTATTTTTTTTTTTTTTTTTTTTGTAGAATCCTACTTGTTGCTTACAGTACCTGGTGTTCCTAAACAATTATCTCTCTAATATTGATCAAGTCTGATAACACTTAACAACAATGACAGATTAGAAGGTAAACTGACCACAAAGTAAAAATGGTTCATTAACAGACTGATTTATTGATTTTAACTGCGTATCAACTCGTCAAGGGTTAATTTATGC
This sequence comes from Sepioteuthis lessoniana, assembly GCA_963585895.1. Taxonomy (NCBI): domain Eukaryota; kingdom Metazoa; phylum Mollusca; class Cephalopoda; order Myopsida; family Loliginidae; genus Sepioteuthis; species Sepioteuthis lessoniana. The sequence continues at coordinate 2,303,920 of OY757934.1, forward strand.
CTAGAGGTTAGGGAATCATTTTCATTGTACATTCCTATTGACATTTTCTGTGTCGTTGTTTCTTCAGAGGTTATTTTGCACACGATACTAGCAAATACGAACAGTTTTAAAACAGATCTATTTGACCCATAAACTGGACCCAAACATATACTACAATCTCGGGTCAGAGTGAATCTGATAATAATGGTAATTAAGAAGTTCTCTATACCCACCCCGACAGAGATCCAGAACTAGAGCCTCACCATCAGATAGAATTTATTGTCATACCTAGGTCACCCATCTTGGGAAGGGAGTCTTACCCCTCCGCAGGTGATTACAATCAACGTATTCTAAGCTTCGCTGACAGAGCGGATTCCTTAACAAAGAAAATATAAAAACTCAACCAAAGATACTTATAAATCTAAATTCCAAAAATTCTATAAAAAAAAAAAATAATAAATAAATAAATATCTTAACTTTCATCGGCGAAGAATTCTAAAATGAAGTGGTTAATATTTTGATTAATTACTTGTAATTAAATTTGCGAACAATTCGATTATGACCTTTCAAAACAATGTAATCCATTTGACGTAAAGTCTGAAATAAGTGTACATTTTCCGCTCTCCATCAATTCGTATATATATATATATATATATATATATATATATATATATATATATATATATATATTGTCACGTGGTCTACTACAGAAAGAAGAGAAATAGTAATATAGGTCAATTCCTCACAGCCTAAGTAATAAATTCAGGTCAGAATGAAAGCCAACAGATGTTTGCACTCTGTGACCAGGTGAAAGAGATAGTGGTCCTAAGGAATCGCCTGACAGGAGAAGGAGGAAGATAGAAGCGAAACGATTGGCCAGAACCCTAAAACGGAAGTGGCACCTTCGTTCCGTCAGCGGAAATAGATATAAAGAAAATCAGTTTTGAAGATGAGGTCACCGTGAGAGGACATGGGATCTGACGCCAAAACTCCGGGAGAAGAAAGCGGAAAGAATCTTGGACAAGAGGAAGAACCTATGCCTTCAAGCCAGAGCATTATAGATATATAAAATTCTGTCAGCCCGTAAAAGAGAAAATACTCTCCGAAGGAACCTGCCGGAAAGATAAGTAAACATTAAGACTATTTCTCCCTACACCCAATTATATACTCTCTCTCTCTCTCTCTCTCTCTCCTCTCTCTCTCTCTCTCTCTCTCTCTCTCAATCTAAAGAAAGACTTAAGAAAAGAAGAAAAGGAAGAAAGACATTAATGTTTATGTATTATCTGTCGATAATATAGCCGACACGTTGAATATGTGTGTCCGCGTGTATATTAAAAAGATTGTTATATTTTAATGTCCCCCACGTGTTGAAGTTTGTTCATTGTGACGTCTACTGTCAAGTTGCTATTTCATGTTTCTTTTTCAGCTTCTTTCGTCTCATGTTATTCTCACCTAAGTTGTCCTATATTTTCCGTTAAAAATATTATACGGAAAACCGGAGTTGTCAACTACTATAATTAATATTATTACATCTAAACCTAGAGGTTCATATCTTCCATTGTTCTAGGGGTAGGAAGAGCTAGTGGCCTTGGTGGGTGTGTGTGTGTAGTGTGAAATTTGGAAACCCCTTGCCAACGGCAGTCAATCTTGCCCTAAAATAAGCCCACATAATATGCCAGTTCCTATATGCCCGAGAAAGGACGCTGAACAAGGACTTATTCTACGAGGGATCAAGTGCCAGACCGCCCCGTCTTCAATTTAAATGGTTTCAAATCCGGGGATCCTTTTTATTTTAATTTGCCGTCACAATATATATATATATATATATATATATATATATATATATATATATATATATATACACCATAAAAAAGAAAAACCTTTAAAAATTACTCATATTTTTTATAATAATATTTATTTCAGCAGGCCCTATATTTTTTAGATGTTAGATTTGCATCTTCAGACAAAGAAATAAAGAGAAATTTCAAATAAAGATTTAGAAAAAAAAACACAAAATTTCAGCCACCCTATCTTCCTAAACCAAATTTCATTCATCTTTTTTAAATTTTTATTTTTCAAGTAAAGACCAGACCATTTGTTTTTCCTGTCTGGTTGGTAAATGTTATTCAATTTCTGTATCAAGATGTATCATTTTTTGACTTCTCTTTCCTTTCCGCCTCTTTTTTTATGTCTTGCCAAACAAGCATTTAAATCCAAATGAAAGAGATGAGTAAAAAATATAGAATAAAGGAAAAAATCGATTTGGGGAGAGAAAATCATCTACTATTAACAACTTACCTCTTTACAAATATAAAATTATATGATAAAACATTATAAAATATTACATGAATATTATATTATAGAATATTATATATCATTAATATATTATAAAATATTAATACTATTTAATCAAAAAAAACTAAGAAAAATTATTATTTATACAATTCAATATAATTGATCACATTAAAAGGAAAAATAAAAATTATACCAGACTTTATCTAAAATTACAAACAAATACAACATAAATTCATATATTCTCATATTGGGTTTATGTAAGCAAAATGAGGATATTGTGTCTTTTTTGTCTTTTGTCTAACCTTGTTGTGAATGTGGAATGAGTTATTTTCAGCGATTTTCTTGTTTGATTGAAGAAGTTCTGTTAATTTTTTAAAGCATTGATTTTTAAAAGGATGGAAATAAATTCATAATCTTAATGAGACAGATTGTTGGTCCCGATTTTGAAAGAAATAAAAAATAACATATATATATGTATATATATATATATATATATATATATATATATATATATATATATATATATATATATGTGTGTGTGTGTGTGTGTGTGTGTGTGTGTGTGTGTGTGTGTGTGTGTGTGTCACTCTAGTATCGAGGCTGGTATACTGCAAACCTCCCAACGGAACATAATGAAAAATCTGTCTCTTCCATCAAAGTGTTGTTAAACCAAAAAATGAGATTTTAAACTAAACTAATCGTTAAATATTTGTAATGTAATAAAAATTAATTCAAGATCCCGAAAACGATAATTAATAAAAAGTTATTGATGCAAATTTTGCAGCTACAAAACATGCAGTCTTTAACGTTTGTGGAAATTAATGAATATAAACAAAACGAAAATAAAACAAAATTAAATTAAAAATTGATGCAAAAAATGCAGAAACTCCCAGACGCGCCTGAGAGGAAAGGGGGCAGTGCATGCGCAAAGAAGTCTGTTCTCTTTCAGCAGTGACCAGCTGAGTGACAATACTTAAATCTTTCTTGCTACTGGTGGAAGCCACCATGCGTCCGTCTCTAGACGACGCTGTGGCTAACCTTTCCACAAGTAGCAGCCGTCTCTTTTACCAACGACCCACAATTAAAAACACCAAATAATGGACTCGTTAGAATCACAATTAATACACCATATAACAACTGAAAACACCGGATTTAGACATATCTCCCAAAAACATCTAATACATTGTTAACGCTTTAAATAATAAATTTGGACGACTAACACAATTTAACACTTTGACTGGGAGACGCAACCGTTTCTTTTGTATTTAGGAAGAATTTCCTCACCCACTGAATGCTTGTTGAACCCAAAAATAAAGGCAAAATATAAAAGATATATTGGCCACCTATCTTTTTTTCCTGTTTTCTTTCATAAAATTCCTTGCAAGAAGTTAAACCAGCAAAATAATGAAAGGTAAGAATACAATAATCCATAATGGATTCAGATACCAAACAGCAACATAAATTACCTTGAAACACCATAAGTTACGTGCAGTTACTCGTAATGTAATTCTCAACTATTTATCAAGAAAGACACTCTAGCCAAACAAGGCATCAAATTCACGTAAAACTCAATTTGATCAGTAAAATCCTAATGCTTGAAATTGTTTAAAAACTTGGGTCAGAAATTATGTATTTATTATTATCTTTCACTTCACCGTATATACTATGATATGCTGCAAAATATCTGATATGAAAGTTGCAAAATCTGTAGACTATGACAATAATAAAAACGAGTAAACAAATTTTAATTCAATTTGATAAGAAATACATTTAAAAAATGATTTTTGTTCCTATAAACTAAACAAAATATATAATTACATTTTTAGTAATCATTTTTATTTCATTTACTTTTGATATAACCAATTTTTTTCGCACTTGAATTTTAAAAGCTAAAATAAAAATATGAAAAGTTCGTTGTTAAACTTGTTCTTGGTTTAGATTGTTAGAAAAGAGTCCAAAAAATATAATTTTTTTAAATATAAATAATGAACACTAAAATAAGCTTAAAATTCGTTTAAATTTGATTTTATTTTCAATTTCTTTTGTTTTTCAAATACTACCTCCATTGATACTAAATCATTTTTAAATCAATATCAAATGCTGTTAAAACAAATAATCTACTTTGATTGTAATGATAATCTATTTTTCGAAGATAAATCAGATTTACTGAAATTATATTCTATGGCTTTATATCCTTCCATAACTACAATTTACAACTTAAATTATTTGCGTATCTTGAAAACAGATTCATATTACAGATACCGTAATTAAGGTAAATTAAACAAGTCAAGATGTGCAAGCTAGAAAGAAAGAAAGAAAGAATATACTTGAGTGTGTGTGGACGATTGTTTCTTTTTTGAGTGTTTCCTTGTCTGGCTGTGATGTTCTTTTTAAGCAACAATGAATATAACACTGGCAAATGCCAGGAATTCTCTTTTGGTCTATGCACCTCTCTCTCTCTCTCTCTCTCTCTCTCTCTCTCTCTCTGTTCTTTTTATTTGTTTACCCATATATTTTCGGCTTCAAATTCGTGATCCCACACATCGTTTCTGACTTGTTTGCAAGATAAATAATGACTCCATTTTTTAAAAAATGAATGTTTCATACATTGTTGAACAAATTTTTCAAACAGCTTTTTCTTTATTTAAAGATGAAAATATGATTTTTAGAATTGTATATTTAAAAGAAATATTGTAAAACTTTCCTAAGGCAAAAATACGAGTAAGTTGAATTGAAGAAAAAAAATTATTTCGTCCCAAGTTTTTAATCAATGCTGACATCGTGTTATGGACTGTCTCATATATAAACTATATATTTTGGCAAGTGCACGTACATGTGTGTGGGGGGGGATCAGCGACCACGTACTTAATATGCGAAATTCGACAAAAAACTTTTAGCATTTGCTATTACCTTTTAGAATAAATAACTAATTTTATAATTCATACATTGTACATTGGAATTCTATACAATATAACATAATCTGAGTAAATACGAAAATTTATACAGAGTAGCGGCTTTCAGTGGTGCAATATTCGCACTAATACTCTGGGCAAAAAAATGTCAAGCAATTTTATGCAGCAAAAGTAAATATAAACAAGTAAGTAAAAAAAGATATAAACAAATAAGTAAAAAACAAGCATTCAAGAAAATTTTGTAAACTAATTCTGTTTTATATATATATATATATATATATATATATATATATATATATATATATATATATAATCAGCTTTTAATGTTGTCGAAAAAATAACCTACCTATTAAGACGTGAATCCTCTTCAAAGTACTACCTTTAGTATTGCCATCCACTTTTCAATAGAGTTTGTAGAGTCCTTATTCAGAATTCGATACATTTTCCTTAATCTCTTTCACAGTTAGTTTACGATTTCAGTCTCGAGAAATCCCAAAAGTTGCAATGAGTCAAATCTGGACGGTAGTAGCGCAAGAGACCTTGCTGATGTGAGGTTTTGCTTAAATCCCTGCTAAAATCCGTGAAAAATAAGCTGGTGTTTTATCAAGTTAAATGAAATGGTCACACAGTAGGCGAACTAATTCACTAGTGTCTCCCTAAATAACCTCTGTTTACTCTTCCTTCTAATTGGTTAATAAATTATAGCCAAGCCATGAGGTATTCAAATTCAAATGAGCTGGATACTTCCGGACATAACTTGTGCATCTATATATATATATGTATATATATATACGAATGCTGAAAGATTGCCTTTGGTTGTCATCAAGTTAATTAACATGTCGCATCATATTCACCAAATTCATTTTAGAATCAGCAGCTTTAAATATATAAGGAGAAAGTCCTAGGTTATTTGTATTTAATTGTTATTTCCATTGAAAAAATATCATGATCGGGTTGAGCCCATGTACAGACCCACTTTTATTATCAAAAGCAAATTGAAGTGATTTTTTTATTCTCAAAGGACATTTTAACGCTATTTCACTCACATAAACTTCGCTACAGTGTGTCATTTTTGTTGGGTTGAACAAAAATCAAATCATTTTAAAATAGCTTTCATCCTATAATCATCGTATCCTGAGTATGACACTAAAATGCACATGAAATCCGGAGGAGTGTGGAGTACTCTTTCATTGCCATTACTCCCAGGTCCATTCTGGACCAGAATGGAGTTATCTTTTACGGTCTCATCTATGGGTCAAATAAATCTTTTCAAAATAAATTCGTATTCAATTGGTTTGTCTGCTACTAAAAACTCTTAAGCAATAATTACGCAAAAATGTAAATATGAATGTAAATATGAATGTATTTCCCAAACCTAGAAGAGTAAGCATTCTGTCAAAATCAATCAATCAATCATCCTATATTAATCGATAATTCTATCTTTTTTACTGTTCAATAAGATCGTACTGAGGTTTATTATCATTACCAATCAAAGTTTGATCACTTAAACTTTAATGTTTTAGTTTTCACAAGAAACCAAAAACAAAATTGACAAAACTATATGCAAAATTGAAGACAAAGATCGTATTATTCTTTCGATATAAGCTGTTCCTAAAAAGTTTCATTGTGTCCCAATTTAATAATAAATTATATCTTTTGAGAAATGATGAATATTCTTTTAATCAAAACGTTTGTATCTAATAATGACATGTGTCAGAAATATGTCGTTATTATTGCGAAGAAGTAGTGATGAACTCATTATGATATTGGGAATTTTTCGTCAATTCATTTGGAATCCATTTGTCGAATAATGAGAAATATTCATATCAGAAACTCCAATATTTTCAAAAATAATTTGACACATTCTTCTCGAAAAACAGTGCTTTTCCTGCTTATGATGATTTTTTGTCTTCACATTTTGAATATTTTTATATCTGAAGTGAAATATCGAAAACGACCGAAACATTATCACCACAATTCAAGAGAAAAATTGTTCACGAAGTAAAAAGAAAACTTCGTCAACCTCAAAAATATTGAAATCTCTTGTGGATGCTCTTTGCAGAACTAGAACATTAAGAAAGCATTTAAACAGCGAAAAAATTCAGCATAAAAAAAGAATTCATCATCCAAGGTTAACTATGAAGCACAAAAAGAAACGATTGAAATATGCTAGTCAATATTACATCATGAGTGCTAAAGAATGGCGAAAATTTTTTTCTCGAACGAAAAGAAATTCAATTTAGACGGTCCAGGTAGCTTTCAGAAGTACTCGTACGCAAAAAAATTCCGGAAGAGAATTACTCAACATGGCATAGCGGAGGGGGGTTTCTTATGATCTGGTGGAGGAACCTTCTCATCTTCAGGAAAACTTAAACTATGATTTGTCAGTGGTCGACAAAAAGCAACAGATTATGTGACGATGCAAAATGATTTATCTCTCGCACAAGAAGGGTGTCGTCTATGTGGAGAAGGATGGATTTTCAGCAAGATAATGATGCTATCCACAATGCATCAATAACAAAGAAGTACTAGCTTAAACAAAATATAAGCATGCACTCCAAACCTCAGTCCAATTGAAAATTTGTGAGGATTGATAGTTGCAAAGGTTTATGAAGGAGCTCGACAATACTCAGCAATCTCTGAACTTAAAAACGCAATCTTAGACGCATGGGAAAATACCTTCAGTTCAACTTTAGAAACTAGTATGCCAAGCCAATTTTTTTAGGTTATCAAAGTTAAAGGCGGATCTACTAAATATTAAATCAAAAATTTGTCTTTATATTCTATAGTTATGCTCATTGGTCTTATATTTGTGTCAAAAACAAATTTTAAAATTAAGCATAAATGCTAATATACATATAAAAAATGAATTGAAATTTCTTCATATTTTAAAATTGTCTTTATGCCTAATCTTTAATATATATGATTTTCAATTTCAAAATTGTATACAATATTTTTTTTTTTAATTTTAAGGGTAGTCTTATATTTTTGTCCAGATATATATATATATATATATATATATATATATATATATATATATATATATATATATATATATATATATATATATATTGATTAAATTTTGTGTTGGCTAATTTTATCTTTGATCCGTTCAAATTTTCATATGACCCGTTTCATTTCTGGGTGGTATGAATTTAGAAAGGCGTAGTATTTTTGCCAGATATTTTCTGCCTCAAGTGGAGCCATCTTCAGGGATACGAATACAATGATGAGTTATATCTGATATATAGAAGAAGACTGACACGAAGTGTCTGTAATCAAACATGTTTAAAAGAAAAAATGCTGCATATATATATATATATATATATATATATATACTCGGCTCGAGTAACCCACTTGTTAAGTCTGTTTCCAATCAGCATGCAATGTCTCAGAACGAAACACTTGTTTGTTCTCGACTTTTCATAATTTGCAACTCAGGCTGACAAATTTTGGTTTCAACATTTAAGAAAAAGCACCCCGCGTGATTGGTTTTGATTCATTTTTTATCATATTCTGAAACCAAAGTAATGACTTCCCTAATAAAACGCACAGTAATGCTATATCATAATTTTCTTTTCGTTACACTTATTTTGTTTCGTTACTTTTATTCCGATTACATCTGCCGTTTTAGCCGTGTATATCTGATTATTAAAATCAAAATCAATAATGTCATAAATGATTTCAGATTAATATTTGATTTCCGAAAACAAAATCTCTACATACAAAACATTAACATTCTTTAGAAAACTATAATTTAGGTTAATTAATAAAACTTTGATTTCCATTCAAAGACTGAAAACGTCTCTGCATGAGCATAAACATAGGATAGTCAAAATTATCCGAGAAACTGTCATCATTTAAGTTACAAAATATAAGTAAATATAAATAAATAGTGCGTTTAATTTTCATTTTCAGCTTTTCTGTTTCTTAAAGACCAATTATCTTTTTTTTCATTTATCATTTTGAAGATGATTTTGTGAATGAACGTTTACAATTTTGAAATTGGTTTTTGAAAATAGGTATATATATATATATATATATATATATATATATATATATATATATATATATCAGTGTTCCCAACTTGGTTTCCACGAGTAGATTGCAAACAAAAGAAACTCCTCAATTTTTGACATCATTCGATCATTCAATTATTTTTAAGATGCACCATGACTCACAAACTATTGTCTTTACTGGCTAACATTTCCATCAAGAAATAGTTGTTAATTTAGAACGATAAAAAAAAATTACACGAGAGGAAACTATTATAAAATCAAGTCGTTTAAAATTCACGTTTAAATGAAGTGTTTATTTCTTATAGAAATTTATGAATTTTTAATGTACTGATGCAGCGCTCGTTTCCATTTGATGTGTTGTTGACTTTATTATAGAAAAGCCTCTCATTAGATCTTATGATAGAAATACTTTGAAAAATAAAAAAAGAAATTTCGTATTTTTAAGTTGTCACCACAACACTAAATAATTATAGTTCTTCTAGTTCAGCATATGTTTGTTAAATAAATGTAAATAAACTTTCGGAAGATAACCAATATATAAAATATTGAAATTGACCACAGAAAATCATTCGCAGAAATTGTCTTCTGTTTGAGTTAAATGTAAGACATTACGTTAAAAAAATGAAACAGATCAATTTGATCCATAGAGTCGAGGGATACCAACTTCTTTCGAAAGTCTCTACTGATAAAGAGAAATAATTGTGTCGGTTTTCATACTATGGTGCGTTAATGAGTCATCCCGGTGCATGTATGCAGAAAAAATTTAATACACACACACACACATATGTATGTTGACGTGCGTGCGTGCGTGTGTGTATGTGTATGTGTGTGTGTGTGTGTGTGTGGACCCATAATTTTTGTAGCCTGATTCGTATTTATAAGTGTAATATTCACTATATGATGTTCGATTAATATTCACTTCTGAATTAAGTTCAAAGACAAAGAAGAAAATGCTGATAAATATTTCTTATGTTTTTACATAAGAAATATATCATTATCGCACAGACACACACACACACACACACACACACACACACACACACACACATATATATATATATATATATATATATATATATATATATATATATATATAAGAAACATTACATTAAACACAGGTATATGAAAGGACAACATAAAATTGTACCTCAACTCGGATGATAATCAGTTTTTGTATTTTTTTTTTTCTATTTTTTCAATCATCTTCATCCAAAACAATTGTTTTCTGCTTTCAATAGTCTTTTTATGAAATAGCAGATCGATATTTTCATATAGATAAAACTATTTATCACATTGTATGTTTGACACACACACATATATATACATATGTGTGTGTGTGCACGCGCGTGCGCGCGTACGCGGGCAAACGTGCACTAACCATATCATGTGGCAAATCGTTAATTTTGTTTTTGAAGAAATCTAAATGTGATAATCAGGTTTTATTTTTATTTTTATTTTTTTCGATTATTGCTTAAATTTGGGGCCCTTTAAATTCTAGTGCAGCTAACTATTCATTTAAATCATAAACAAGGTTATAATTTATCATTTTACTTGCATAGTTCCAATTAAAAAATGACGGTACTATTTATGTATGGGACGCTATTTACGATTGTCTATGGATTTGAGATTTTATCTGTAGCTTTGTTGAGAATGCCAGAGCCTCGGTCGACTGATATCTAATTAAATTATTCAAATAAAGAAAGAAAAAAAGAAAGAAAGAAAGAAAGAAAGAAAGAAAGAAAGAAAGAAAGAAAGAAAGTGAAAAGTTCATAAATTGGAAAGAAAGAGAAAATGGAAAATAAAGAAAAAATATAGTGATATAGAAAAGAGAGAAGACTGAAATATAAAATATTATTGGGAGAGACAAAAATAAGACAGAAATCGAAAGAGCAAGCGGTGTGAGGAGAGATTAAATATTCTGCAAAGTTTTTTATGAAAATTAACGTGTGGGAGATGACTGATAAGTTGATGGAAAATCATGCGCTTCAAAATTCAAGGTTTACTCCCAGTTTTCAGATTTATTCCCATTTTTAAAGCTTATACTCATTGTATGAAGACCTTACACATATTTTTTCTGTCACTTCTTCAGAGAAGAAGGCCACCTCCTCAATCTTCCAAAACGTATGCGTGAGAGTGCATGTGGCTCCTCAGGCTAAATTCCTCCTTACAAGCTCTATCGCATGTGGAGCAAGCAAGGAAACTGTCTTTGGCGTTAACATTAATCGCATGCTTTTTCATTTGATTTCTTGGACCAGCTGCAGATTCACATACTTTGCCACAGAAAAAACACGAGTTACATGTTGGTTGCTGTGGAATGATTTGTGTAAAATGAACCAGTATTGTTTGCCTATATATTATAATGGTCAAGTAAAATTTTTTGAGAGTGTACATCTGTTTGTAAATGTATGGGGGTGGATTTTTTGCTTTGTTATGTTTTGCTTTGTTTTTCCTGTCTGTGTTTGTGTATGTCTATATAACACAGTACATCTGAAGAATTAGCTACAAGTAATAGATATTTGCATTCATACACATAAATTTCCCAAAAATGCTGATAAAGGAAAGGACATGGAATAGGTGACCCGAGTTCAAATCCTGTTTCATTTCGCGCTAATTCCTCTGGGAAAAGCATGAATCAATCCGTCCACTCAGTGGGACAAATGGGTTCTCTAGCCTTGGTTAGGCAACCAGTTCAAGAGAAGAAAATTTTGAATTCAAACTAGCTGTACACTGCTTTAAAAATGACCTTCTTTTATATCCTGACGGTGGGTAAATACACTTCTCAACTTGATGATCGTTTCGTACATGATGATATGTTTTGTTATACAGCAAAATCAGCGATTGACTTCTTTAACCAGAAACTGATATTTTCTTTTCCAATGCACCACTGAAAGGAAATAATTTCTATTTGTAGCATTGGAGCAGTAAGGTAAGTCTAATTACATATAGAGTGTTTCAAAATATTTTATAACATTTAAGATGTAAATATCTGTGTTACTACATCGTCTAGGGTGATGAAATTATACAGACTGAATGTTGAAATGAAAGTGTTTAAATGCTGTTCAGTATTCATTTCCTTAAAGTTATGTGGAGTCCATTTGCCAATTTCTAAATTAGTGTAATAATCGTAAATTATGTGATACAATTGATGTACTGTACAAATAAACTTTTAAGAATTAATTCATATTGATTTATATTAAGTGGACCAGCCTCATGGTTCGACTTGAGTTTTTCCCATTGACGCTAAAGGTCGGGGTTCGATTTCAGCTAAAAGTCAATTTTTTAAAATCTGATCAGTAAATCTATATTGCGCCATTAGGAAAGATTATATAATTTTAACTTGCGCTAGAATAGAAAATGTCGCACATACACACATACATAGAGCGAACTCTTCCAGAAAATGTCACTTTGACAATTTCTCACGTTCCCAAAAACTCCAGAACTCACATTACCTATTCATATTCCCTCACACATTTATATATATATATATATATATATATATATATATATACCGATTACATTGGAAAGACGGTCGACATGTCACGTAGGATCTAATCGCTATCGTTTTACGACGTTTATTTAACTTGTTATTCCTTCGAGGCAAAAAACCTGTTTGTTTCTTATTTCCCGTCCACCTTACCTCAGTTAATCCTTTTGAAAACCTCTTTACCCGACCAGTTTTCCACCTTTTTCGGGTCGTCGGTAGTGTCGGATTAAAAGTCTGAAATTTCGGCGGTCAAATCGAATGGCATTAACACCGTTTCAATCGAAAAAAAGGAAACAAAGGTAAAGTACAGACTCAATGATTATGGACTAACATCTCTTCTACCATGACCTTCTCAGGGCGTTTGAATGAGGTAGTTATTTTAGATTTTTGGCCGGAAAGTTGGTTGGTTTGTTGGTTGGTTTTTATGGCATATCAACATTTGTAGGTTATTTAAAGTCGAATCCATTTTTATGCCAATAGTTCTATTTCAAACAATTCAGTTTACCATCAGGACACAGTTTAATTGTTAAAAGCATTTCTATTTCAAGCAATTCAGTTTAGTCAAACAGTTTTAATTCCGCTAATTCAGTTTAGTATAAGTATAGATTTTGTTTACACAGTTAAATGTCAAAACAGTTCTATATAAAACAATTCAGTTTAGTGTAAGTACAGATTCAATGTCAAGAACAATTCCATTTCAAACAATTCAGTTTAGCATAAACACGCAGTTCAAATGTAAGTACACAGTTTAATTGTCAAAAATATTTCTATTTCAAGTTTAGTCAAAAAGTTTCAGTTTAGTCAAAAAGTTCTAATTCAAATAATCTAGTTCAGCATAAGTATGCATTTAGTTCTGTTCAACCCATAGATAGGACCCCCCACCACCACCACCAGCCGCCACCAATCCAGGCCAGAACGGACCCTGGAGCAACGGCAGCGAAGGGGCGCTCTGCACTCCCCAATACTCCAGCATTACTGTTCAGCGTCACATCCAGGACCTTCTATGGGAGGTCCAACCCCTCCGCATAGTCGGTGCACTCTACAGGGTTTATGTCAAAACAGTTTTATTTCATATAATTCAGTTTAGCATAAGTACACAGTTTTAATGTCAAAACAGTTCTAGCTTAAACAATTCAGTTTAGCATAAATACGAAGTTTAAATGCAAAAATTATTAAAGTCATGAAACCGTGGTTGATTGGTTGGTTGGTTGGTTGGTTGGTTTTATGGCATATCAACCTTTGTTGGTTATTTAACGCCAAATCCATTCTTATGCAAATAATCAGTTCTATTTCAAACAATTCAGTTTAGCATAAATACACAGTTTAATTGTCAAAAACGTTTCTATTTCAAGCTATTCAGTTAATTCAAACATTTCTCATACAGCTAAATCAGTTTAGTATAAGTTCATATTTTGTTTACACACAGTTGAATGTCAAAACTGTTCTATATTAAACAATTCGGTTTAGCATAAGCAAGCAATTTAAATGTAAGTACAGTTTAATTGTCAAAGACATTTCTATTTCAAGCTACTCAGTTTAGTAAAACAGTTCTAATTCAAACAATTCAGTTTAGCATAATTCCATTTAACCCATAAATCTAATCAGGTGCTACCACTCCGGGGCCAGAGTGGTTTTGGGAGCGATGGCAATGAAGGGATACTCCACATTCCCCAAAGCTCTAGCATTACAGGAATCTCACCATCAGATTGTTTAGTGTCATATTCAGGAAACTTGTTGGGGGGTCTTACCCCTCTAAAGATCTGCTGTCGGCGTATTCTACAGCCCCAGCCGACTGGGTAAATTGCTGAAAATATATCAATAGAAATAATCTATGATTCTTTAAATGCCAAATTTCCGCATTTGTGTGTGTCTGTCTCAGTGTGTACATTTGTATGTGTGTATCTATGTACGTACATTTGAGTGTGTCTATCTGCAATGTCGATTGATTCATTCATTTTAAAAGCAAGTCAACTCGTCAACTCGTTAAGAAATTCAATGAACATTTATATTTTGTTTCTTGTTTGTTTGGGTTTTTTTTTGTTTTTTGTTGTTTTTTGGCACACGGTCCTATCGAATACGAATAATTTGCAAACATTAATTTGTTGTAGAGATGATTCCCTAACAGATACTATCACTCCAAGTCAGTGTGAACGAATGAGTAATGACAATGAAGGATTCCTCCACACTCCAACAGATCACCAGAACTCTAGCCTCACCATCAGTTGAAGTTTAGCATCATATCTTTTTAGTTATCTTACTCCTCTGCATGGGAGGCAGTCAGCGTATTCTAAACCCCAGTGACAAAGCTGTATGCGCTTTTGAATATATTAGTTTTTCTTATATATTTAATAGTTAATAATAGTTGTATATATTTGATAGTTTAATAACACTGGTTTACAAAGAAATTGAGGCAAGCTCAAAAATAACCGTTTTTACCTAATTTGAAGGGGCTGAATTCAAATTTGAAATACTCATCACCTCTAGTTTTTTAGATATGCATAGTGTGCATTTTCTGCATATACGGCACATAAAGGCGTATATGAATTCAGGGTTAATTCAAATATTGTGAGACTTATGGCTTATTTTTGAGTTATTATGCACTAAATGTAAGTGATAGCATTTCATTATATATATATATATATATATATATATCAAGACGGATTTTGTTAGTTAAGGCAGCAGGTCTCAATCCATACTCTGGCAGTCATTGGAAGAGATTGTCCTGCAGGCGGCGCAGGAGGTTGTTGTCCCTCAACTATCGTGTTACACATCTTTTGGGTTACTAAATATTACTATTACATTTTCAAATGCACATTTAGTTTTACTTTGTTATATTTTCAGATTCTCCAATGGCTTCAAGCACGTCAAAATGTCGAGGATGCCTCAACAAGGCCAATTCTTTCTGCTACGTGTGTGGGGACTTCACAACAGTTGCACAGCGTCGAACCATCACACCCTCCTCAGAACCGCCTACTTTCACTATTTTGACTGTAAAATTGGTGATCAGGACAAGTCTTAGGCTCCACAAATCTGTTGTAAACCTTGCTACAATTGACTAACTGCATGATTTAATGGCAAGAAAGCGGCTTTCAACTTTGCAGTCCCGATGGTTTGGAGAGAGCCGCGAAACCACGCAGATGATTGTTATTTCTGTTAAACTAACATAACTGGTTTCAATGCATCTTCTAGGAAAAAGATCAAATATCCCAACCTTCGATCTGCTATGAGACCTGTTCCCCATTCAGATGATCTTCCTGTACCCACACTGCCAGTAAATAAGAATCTTCTTTCCTCATCAGATGAAGAAATGCATTGAAGGGATGATTCTGCCGAGTCAATATCTTTGGAAGATATTGAGTCTACATATTCAGGAACAATTGGCAATGAGCCACACTGGATCACGCAAGAAGACCTGAATGATCTTGCTCGTGATTTGTATCTGTCAAAACAGCAGTCAGAGCTCTAGGCTTCTCGGCTTAAACAGTGGAACCTAGTCCAGGAAGATGTAAGGATCACCAGTTTCAGGAATCGGAACAAATAAGGTCATTGGTCTTCTTATGGGTATGCAAGCGGGTTTCCCAAAGTACTGTTGTTTTCTCTGTCTCTGGGATAGTCGCGCTGTATCCCAGCATTACAAGCAGAAAGACAGGGGTTCTAGAAGCACTTTTGTTTCTGGAGAACACAGCCTCAAGGAGAATCCTCTGGTGGACATGAATAAGGTGCTTCTTCCTCCTCTTCACATCAAGCTTGGTTTGATGAAGAATTTAGTGAAGGCGTTGCACAGAAATGGTGCTGCCTTCCAACACTTGTCTACTGTGTTCCCAGGTCTTAGTGCTGCTAAGCTCAAAGAGGGCATCTTTGTTGGACCTCAGATCCGAGAAGTGCTGAAGGATACTGATTTTGAGGAGCTTCATAACTTAAAGGAACTGAGAGCATGGGAAGCATTCAAGTCAGTCTGTAGTGGCTCCCTTGGTAACACACACGTACCAGATTACCAAGCCTGTATTGAGAAGTTGCTAAAGTCTTACGAGGGTATGGGGTGCCGAATGTCACTCAAGATTCATTTTCTCCATTCCCACCTCAACTTCTTCCCGCCAAACCTTGGAGCAGTGAGTGGTGAGCATAGAGAAAGATTCCACCAAGACATTACGAAGATGGAGAGCAACTATCAAGGCAAATGGGACCCCGGCATGATGGGAGACTTCTGCTGGATGCTCTTGCATGACATCCCGGAGGCAAAATACACCAGATCTTCTAAGAAAACACACTTTTGACTGTCTGTGGTACTATGAATTGTGTAATTGTGTCATCCAAGTATATTGATTCAATCAGTGTTCTTTATCTATCCTGTTTTATCTGTTATAAGCTGCTGCAACTCTTGAAATATGCACATATATTCTCTGTTTATACTAAAATGAGACTATTTAAAAGCCAGAAAACTAGAGGTGATAGAGCAAAACTATTTATAAATTTGAATTCAGCACACCCAAATTAACAAAATACACCTACCCCCATTCTTGCCTCAGACCAAAAAATCTATTTTTGTAAACCAGTGTAATTGTTTGTATCAGCGATGTCATTTTAATGGAGGCGGGGAGTGTGTGGTGATGATTTTAACTAAGGAGCAAATCATCATCATCATCATTGCATTATTAAGAAAATGAAGTTTTTGATTTGACGTGTAAGCATAATAGGTCTGGAACGTAAACATGATACGTGGAAAGTTGTGTTGGATTACAATAATAATTTGTATTAACTGCCCATGTTGTTTTAATATTTTATTACGTATACGTTATTGTAATCTATGATGGTATGGACGCACAAACAATTATTGCAACGTTTTAAAACAATATATTCATATTCCTTGCGTACATACAATCATGGATTACAATAATGCAAAGGTAATATAACATTAACACAACATAACTAATACAAATTATTATTGCAATCTAAAATAAAACATATTCCAGTATAAAATACAAATATTGCATAATACTCCATAGTATATTACAATATAACATATCTCATCACCATGATATTCTTTTGTCCAAGTCGGCTGGTGGAGGCGGTAGAATACGCCGTCTGCATCTCTGCAGAGGGTTAAGGCCCTCCCCACAGCGAGTTTTCCAAGATATGACACTAAACAATCTGATGGGGAGGTTCCAATGAGACTGGAGCTTTGGGGAATGCAGAGTACCCTTCATTGCCATCGCTCCCAAGTCCACTCTGGCCCAGAGTGGTAGCATCTGATAGGGTCCTATCTATGGGTCAAATAGAATTAAACTGTGTGCTTATGCTAAACTGAATTCTTTGAAATAGAACTGCTTTGACATTTAACTGTGTGTGGACAAAAACTGTACTTATACTAAACTGAATTGTTTAAAATAGAACTGTTTGACTAAACTGAATAGCTTGAAATAGAAATGTTTTTGACAAACTGTACTAATATTCAAACTGCGTACTTCTGCTAAACTGAATTATTTGAAATGGAACTGTTTTTGTATGCTAAACTGAATTGTTTAAAATAGAACTGTTTTTGACATTGAAGCTGTACTTACGTTAAACTGAATTGGTTCAATTAGAAGTGTTTGACCAAATTGAATAGCTTGAAATAAAAATATTTTTGACATTTGTGTACTAATGCTAAACTGAATTGTTTGAAATAGAAATTATTATTTCTATAAAAGATGGATATGGCATTAAATAACCTACAAAGGTTAATATGTCATAAAAACCAAACAAACAACCATGATATTCTTACGTTTTGATCCACTATACCCCTTCGTTTATAATGCTTACAAATCAAAAGTTTATTTTCTTCATAATGCAATGATGATGATTAATTGTTCCTTAGTTAAAATCATCACCACACACACACACACAAATACAAAAGAAAATTTATTATGTCAAACTCTTGCTGTCGCGACTTTCGCTACACATCGCGACTCATATACCCTGGAGACAACCTCAAATTTAGCTCGTGGCACATATATTATCGTACGCACATATTAAAAATCACTTATACGACCACATGCAATAATACGCAAATATATTCTTCACGAACACGCACACATAAATACACACACACGAAGAGTTGTACATAATCCTAACGTTCTTTTGACTACATTTTTCGATTTCTCCTATATCTTTCTTTCTCTGCCTGATGATTGTCGTAATAAGACGACGTGAAACATGTGGTCGCAGATAAGCACCCATGCTATTAAATATATATAAAAACTAATATATATTTATTTATTATTATATAATAACCCTATCACAGATACTGAGCACTCTCAAATTATACCGCATTTGGTCTGTCATAAACCCACCAAGTGAGATAGGGACCACCAACACTGTTATATATATATATGTGTGGTGGGGGTGCGAGCGCTCGGAAGTGTATGTGTGCGAGCGCCAAGTGTGTGAGTATGATAATTTCACTCTTGGTATTGTCACGTGATATCCCACTGGGAGGAGGAAGATTAATACTATCCTCCCGTTTTGAATTAATAGTATCTAGCCGTCAAAAAAAGTGACCATTAAGAGAGAATGTGGGTCACAGAGGTCGGGATGAGGACCAACAGATGCTTGTACCCAGTAACCGGACTTGGGTGGAATCTAGTAGCCCTAAGAAATCGGCTGACCAGGAAGGAGGAAGAGAGAAGCCAAATGATTGGCTGGGACCTCAAAACGGAAGTGGGGACCCCTTCCCCTCAGCGGAGATAGATAGTAAGAAATTTAGTTTTTGAGCAGGATTCGTAGCGGGCGGACGAACCATAGCCATTTTACTCCGGGTGGAAGACAAAAGAATTACTGAGACACGAAGGACCCCAGGCTCTTCAAGCCAGTGTAAAAAAATAGAACAAAGTCTATTAGCCCGTGAAAAAGAAAAGATTCTCCAGTGGAACCCCGTCGAAAAAAAAATAAGATAAGTAACTTTGGGGCCATTTTCCTTTATACCCAAATTTCGTTTACCTCTCTCTCTCTCTCTCTCTCTCTCTCTCTCTCTCTCTCTCTCTCTCTCTCTCTCTCTCTCTCTCAATTTGAAGAAAGATAAAAGTCAAGAAAAGACATTTATATTCGTGGACTGTCCAATTATTATATGTTTTGACACCTTGAAAGGCGTATATAACTGTAGTAAAGGAATTCATGTATTTTTATGTTTCCATGTGGTCTATGTTGTTATTTCATGCTTCTTTTCAGCTTCTATTCGCCTTATGTTATCTTGCTTAGAATTGTCCTATTAATTCCTAAAATATCACACGGGAAACCGGAGTTGCTGACTACTACAATTAATATTATTACGACTAAAACCTATTGGCTCATTATCTTCCATTGTCTCGGGGAAGGGAAGAAAGCGGCCTGGTGGGTGTGTGATAGTGTGAAATTTGGAACCCCTTGACAGCGGCGGTCAGTCTGGTCCTAAATTATTCCCTCCCGTAATATGCCAGTTCTTATATGCCTGAGAGAAAAACTCTGAACGAGGACTTATTCTATAGGGGATCAAGTGCCAACCTGCCCCGTCTTCACACGTGCGAAAATAAAGTCCCGTTTTGGGATTTTAGTCAATTTGCCCTCCCAGACTTATTATGGTGTCTCGTCCGGGGATATTTTAATCTTTGATTCCCGACCTCATACAGACTTTTTATGGGGGCTCGTTACCGGAATGATTATTATAAATAATATTTATTGCTTGTAGTCGTACGACAATTCCTGCCGTCTACATCTACCCTGGGAGACCGTGAAAGAAAGAAAAAAGGAATATCGTCGAAACAGTCAAAAATTACCCGTTGAGATAACTGTTTGGGAAAATTAAAGAAAAATGGACAAAATAGGCAACTTCTTAAAAGAACCCTCCATGGAAAAGTTGGAGAGGCTGAGAAAAAGCGAGATAATGAAAATTGGCGAGAAGCTTGAGTTGAATGTTCAGAAAACTATGAGGAAACATGAACTCGTGAGAAAAATAGTTGAACACATGGTGGACGAAAATGTGTTCGAAGAAGCAGCATGAGAGGAGCTACCAACGGAAATAATGAGAATGACTCTAGAACAAATTGAACTGGAGAAAATTAAAATACAAGCCCAAATGGAACTACAGAGAAATAAGATGGAACTGGAGAAAGAAAAAATTCAGCAAGAAACGAGGCTGCGAGAAGTCGACTTGGCAATAAGAGGACGCAAAGGAAGCCATGACAGTTTCGAAGTAACGAAGCAAGCGAGGCTAGTCCCAAAATTTGAAGAAGCCAACGTGGACGGATACTTCGCACATTTTGAGCGAACGGCACTAAATCTCGGATGGCTGAAAGAATGTTGGTCGATGCTACTCCAAACTGTGACAGGAAAAGCACAGAGAGCCCACAAAAAATTGCGCCGACTATGATTTGGTGAAAGCAGCGGTTCTAAAAAGCTTCGAGTTGGTTCCAGAAGCTTATAGACAGAAATTCCGAACACAGAGAAAAACGGAAAACCAGTCTTATGTGGAATTTCTGCGAGAAAAGGAGAACGCGCTGGATAAGTGGTGTGACTCTAAGAGGATAGACGGAGACGCTGAGAAACTCCGGCAGCTAATATTAGCTGAAGAATTCTTAAACTGTGTGCCAGAAGAAGTCAGGGTTCACCTAAGTGAAAGGAAAACTGACGTGACTTATGAAATGGCCGCACTAGCAGACGAGTACATCCTCACACACCGATAAACGAAGGAAAAAACGTTCACGGGAAATAGAGTGAAGTTTAAAGCTGAGTCAAGCCCTGAAGGAAGACCTAAGGAAGAAAATAGAAGGACCTTCCAAAGTAGCAGCAGAACAGTGGTCTGCTTCAAATGTGGAAAGGCTGGGCACATAGCCATAAGGTGCCAGCTAGGTAAAGGTCCTGAAAGAAACCAAACCCAGCCGAGAAAACCTCAGGGAGCTGTCACGACCGCTAGAGTAGACAAGTCCTATCGACCCTGGACGAAAAAAGGGATGATAAGAGGCCCACATGGAGGACCAGTGGAAGTCTCAATTTTACGAGATACCGGAGCATCTCAGTCGTTACTTCTACGAAATAAATTACCTAAAGGGGTAATAGAAGCAACACGTGAGACTGTGATGATAGAGGGTATTGGCGGAAAGAGGGTAAAAATACCGCTGTGTAAAATAACACTAAAGTCCCAGTGGAAAAATGGACCAATTAAAGTTGGAGTGGTAGAGAAGCTACCCATGAAAGGAATTTCCCTCATACTGGGAAATGAAGTAAAAACAAAAAGGTGTCACCCGTGTAAGATGGCCAAAATAAGCGCCAAAAATGAAGAAGGAAAGATGGCGAGAATGAACGCCAAACATGGAAAGAAGATGGCGAAGATGAACTCCAAAAATGGAGAAAGCAAGTTGGCGAAAATGAGCGTAAAAATGAAGAAAAAAAGATGGCGAGAGTGAACGCCAAACATGGAGACAAGATGGCGGCTGAGCCACGTGGGCGGCACAAACGACATAGTCGCTCGCAGAGTGAGAAAGTGGAAAGGAAAGAAGTGAACCTTCCACACCTCAATAAACAGAAAGAGAAAAGGACCAATCGTCAGAGAAAGGATGAAGGTCCGACGAATAATGGGAATAAATTCCCTAATACTTATCGAGAGGATAAGAGGAAAATAAGAGAACCCCCACACATGGCTAAGGAAGAATTTGAAGAGGGCGACGAAGTCCTGCTACTACCCTCAAATAAAGGACCACACTGTGGTGGACGATATATAGGTCCCTATGTAGTAACACGGAGAATAGACAAGAGGACATATAGGATTGATACCCACGAGGGAAAGAAGCAGACACAAGTGTGTCATGCAAACAAATTAAAGAGATATGTCCGTCAAGAAGGCCCAACTCGAAAAATTAAGAACTCGGAAATGCCGAATAAATTCGAGGAAAAATTAAGCCAGTTGTCTGTTTCAGAGAGAGAGGGCTTAGAGAAATTAATAAAAAAATACCTAGGTTTATTTCTCTAACGCCCTACGAAAATGTAGTCGCGGAATATTCTTTCATAGTTGTTGAGAGAAAGAAAGAGAGAGAGAGAGAGAGAAACTAAAGAAAATGAGGAATTCTCGTCCCCAATGTTGAAATATGAGATGGACGAGAAAGAGGTTCGTCAACAAGTGACGAAGAAGGGGAAAGAGAGAAAAGAAAAGGAAATTCTCTCCCCTAAAGCTGGACAGTTAAGAATACAAAGTTGTCAAAAATGACGAAGAAAGAAAAAGGGATTTACCTCCTCAAGGTTGAAACGTGAGACGGCCAAAAGCCGAGAGAGAAAAAGAAAGAAAGGAAGACAAGATTAAAGAAAAAGAAAAGGAGAGAGAGAGAAAAAGACAGAGAAGAGGAATTGTCTTCCTCTAAGGTGAAAATTAGAGAGGACGAAAAAAAGGAAAAGGAAAGAATTCGTCAAAGCGTGAAGAAGAAAGGGGATAAAAGGAAAAGTAAAGTGAAAAAAAAAGAAGAAAAAGAAAAGGAGAGAGAACAGTGAAATGAATTACCTTTTTTTATGCTATTCCTTTTGTCTCTTTCTTCTCCTAAGTGGGGTGTTGTCACGTGATATCCCACTGGGAGGAGGAAGATTAATACTATCCTCCCGTTTTGAATTAATAGTATCTAGCCGTCAAAAAAGTGACCGTTAAGAGAGAATGTGGGTCACAGTAACCGGACTTGGGTGGAATCTAGTAGCCCTAAGAAATCGGCTGACCAGGAAGGAGGAAGAGAGAAGCCAAATGATTGGCTGGGACCTCAAAACGGAAGTGGGGACCCCTTCCCCTCAGCGGAGATAGATAGTAAGAAATTTAGTTTTTGAGCAGGATTCGTAGCGGGCGGACGAACCATAGCCATTTTACTCCGGGTGGAAGACAAAAGAATTACTGAGACACGAAGGACCCCAGGCTCTTCAAGCCAGTGTAAAAAAATAGAACAAAGTCTATTAGCCCGTGAAAAAGAAAAGATTCTCCAGTGGAACCCCGTCGAAAAAAAATATAAGATAAGTAACTTTGGGGCCATTTTCCTTTATACCCAAATTTCGTTTACCACTCTCTCTCTCTCTCTCTCTCTCTCTCTCAATTTGAAGAAAGATAAAAGTCAAGAAAAGACATTTATATTCGTGGACTGTCCAATTATTATATGTTTTGACACCTTGAAAGGCGTATATAACTGTAGTAAAGGAATTCATGTATTTTATGTTACCATGTGGTCTATGTTGTTATTTCACGCTTCTTTTCAGCTTCTATTCGCCTTATGTTATCTTGCTTAGAATTGTCCAATTAATTGCTAAAATATCACACGGGAAACCGGAGTTGCCGACTACTACAATTAATATTATTACGACTAAAACCTATAGGCTCATTATCTTCCATTGTCTCGGGGAAGGGAAGAAAGCGGCCTGGTGGGTGTGTGATAGTGTGAAATTTGGAACCCCTTGACAGCGGCGGTCAGTCTGGTCCTAAATTATTCCCTCCCGTAATATGCCAGTTCTTATATGCCTGAGAGAAAAACTCTGAACGAGGACTTATTCTATAGGGGATCAAGTGCCAACCTGCCCCGTCTTCACACGTGCGAAAATAAAGTCCCGTTTTGGGATTTTAGTCAATTTCGCGTCACAGTATTATACTGAGTGTCAGAGCCTAAATGGGATATACGTCTTCATAAACTTTCCCTTGAAAATATCTCGCAAGCCATTGTTAAAGATCTGACTGAGTGTTGTATTTCTCGATTTGTGAGTCAAACTAAGCTAACCTAATAAATATGTTACTTATTGTTTTGGAAATATGGTTGGCTCGGCGATTAACAGTGCAGAGAACTAAATCTTTTCAGTTTGCATTTAATTTACGCTAATCGTCTTAGGAAAGGCATGAATCCATTTTTCTTCTGATATGGGTAGATAGCAGAGTGAATGGAATGCTCTATCTGTATGACTGTATATATATATATACATCTCTCTCTCTCTCTCTCTCTCTCTCTCTCTCTCTCTCTCTCTCTCTCTGGGTGTGTTTGGGTGTGTGTGGTGAGGTATTTGCTTATAGATAAAGCAATGGTGATTTTTCTATTGTCAGAAAAATATCAGAAAGTATACATCTATATGATTTAAATGTACGTATATGAGATTATCCACTACGAGACATTCCACTAAATGGCAAAAATTATATATCGGTATGTAATTTCTCTAAAAAGCTATACGAAGAGATATAACAAGTTGTTTAAAATTACTATTGAAGCTAGAAAAATGTAATGAAGCTACCGATAAAGTTTCATATACAATGCTATTAAGATAATTTGTAAAAGAAAAAAACGTTCATTTACAAAGTGTACAATACCTCGTTGTTTAATGCTTACTCGGACTGGAGAGATGCTATAGATATTTGGAACGTCATTCAGTCTTTTTAGTTGATGTAACTTTAACTGCCCAGAGTTTAGATCTTGCGATCTGGTTGATTGAAAAAGAATTTACTTCATTGAGTTAACGGTTCCTTTTAAGGACAATTTTAACTGACCTAGAAAAGTAACAAGATTTGCGAGAGCAATTCATTAGCAAAGGCGTCCTGGAATAGTGGTAATGATGTATCACCCCTGAAACCGTGCCTGGTCCCTGGGTCATCAACTGATGACGGTTTTGTTTGTGATGTTTTCGTAGTAGCAGTTGTATGAATATCTAGAAAATTACAATACGCACCATTTATAAAATTTAAAACAACCGTAAAAAATAAAAATTGTACAAATGTACCGAAAGCAAATATAGTAAATATCGAAGATAACGAAATACAATATTGATGACTCATGACACCGAGTTTCACGTTTTTAATCAACCGGTGAGATTCGTTCGAGTGTTTATTTTGTAATGAATGCAAAAATTTGGAACGAGGCTGACGGTTTGTTGAAAGAAGTGTCGATCATCACAGTCTTAACATAAATTCAACTAGTCCCATTCACTGACCCATTTCATCATACTATCCAATCTTCATTAAAACTTTCAAACAACAGTCACCAAAATACGTCAATAATACGAGGTGCATACGATAAGTTTCGAGACTTTTTTCGTATGGGCACTTTTATTGATAGAACACACATGTAAAACTATCCCCTTCGAACTAATCTCCTCCGGTTGCAATGCATTTGTTGCACCGTTCCAACAACTTCTCGAAGGCCCCATGGAAGTCCTCTTGTGTGAGCGTGTCACTGACCTTCGTCACAGCTTCTTTCATCTCCTCTATTGTTTCATAACGACAGCCTCTGAGCTTAGGGAATAACCAAAAGTCACAGGGAGCAAGGTCAGGACTATAGGGAGGCTGAGGAATTGTCTTGATCCCCATCTTGGTCAAATAGTCTGTGACACGGATGGAGTTGTGGACTGGTCCAGTGTCCTGGTGGAAATACCACTGACTCGATTTGAAGAGTCCTGGCCTCTTCCCTTGGAATCTCCCTTAAAACCTCAACATAGTAACCCTAACCCTAACCCTTTGGCCAATCAACTCTGGTGTTCTGACTTCCTTACTCCTCCCACACCTCTCATCATCCCTCACAGACTCCGTGCCTTCCTTGAATCTCTTATGCCGCTCAAAAACTGATGCTCGATTCATGCAAAATAGTCAAAAAGCAGTCTGAAGCATTTCATACGTTTCTGTGGCATTCTTTCCAAGTTTAAAACAGAATTTTATTGCATATCGTTCTTCTAAAGTGTCAGATTGCATTTTTGAAATTCACCAGCTGTGACAATCTGGCTTTAGTAGGGTGTATTCCAATTGCTGCTGTAGCTGTTGATTTGAACCTGAAATCCTAAAAACTGGTCAATCATCTCATAAGATGTATAGCAATAACATACTGAATTTTCAAGAGTCTAAATGCCCATACGAAAAAAGTCTGGAAACTTATCGTATGCACCTCGTAACTAGTCCCATATTTACATTTACGTTTCGGCCGATATGTCCTCCGGTCTTCAGGTGTTTATCGAACTCGGGAACCTTCAAACTACGTCCTTTATTGGATCCACGGGAGTCGCTTGTTCTGATTCCGTTAGCCATAACCGGGTACAAGTGTTAAGTATTCCTGTATTGTTACTCGCCTGTAGTGAGGATTGAACCTGCAACCTCCAGATGATTGTCTCCTTAGAAGCTTAGGGAACCACAGCCTATTACCGTTACGCCATGCTGGACAATTCAGAGGGAATTTTTGGGACTTATAAACTTAACGTTCTTACTTGACTAGAATTACTACTATTATGTATGATTTTTTACCTGAGCTCATATTCAGATTTTTTTCCTCCTCTAGCCTTCCTAATAATCGGTTCCCATATTGTATTCAACTCTATAATTGGTTTACTCAGCAGTTTATTGTAGCCCAACATATGTGCTGATTCCTTAAGGTGTCTTATCCTCCACTGTTCAGCCCTATCAATTATTTCAACTTTATCCCATAAGGGCAGATGGTTTCCCTTTTCCTTCCATATATGTTGCGCCATACCCGACTTTTCAATCTCACCTCGTATTATTGTCTTCCGATGTTCTTCTAGCCTTACTTTTAGTGGGCGACCTGTATCACCTTTGTATATTTTACCGTAACTGCAAGGGATGGAGTAAACACAGTTCTTGGTCATTTTGAATTCCATAGGTGGCTTGACCCGGAAGAGATACCTTCGGAGAGTTTAACCACTTGTGAATACTGTCCTGATGTCATATGGATCCTTTCGGATAGTCCTTTGACATAGGGCAGACATACTGCGGTGAGACAATCATCTGGAGGTTGCAAGTTAAATCCTCACTACAAGCGAGCAACAATACAGGAATACTTAACACTTGTACCCGGTTATGGCTAACGGAATCAGAACAGGCGGCCCCCGTAGATTCAATAAAGGACGTAGTTCGAAGTTCCGTGAAGGTTCCTGAGTTCGACAAACATCTGAAGAAGGCCGGAGGACATATCGGCCGAAACGTTTTGGAAATAATAATAAAGATGAAGACAATTGTCCGAAAACCCGTAATGATAAAAATCAACAAGCTTCGTCTCAGAAATTTAGACATCAAAAAGTTCACTAATCAAAAAATTCTACGAGAAAATATAATAGTTGAGACGGAAAAGTTTCACCTTCATGGTATTCTTTCTGTGGTCGCGTCAATATCAAATGTCTCAAAATGCCGAATAAGCACAAAAACTGTGAATTGAATTACCATGACCCGAAAACCTGTCGAACACTTACGCATGACATATGAAAACACTGGACAGCTGTTTCGACTTTATCAGGTCTCATCAGCAGTGTATACAGAGATCTCCACCACTGGAGATAGAACCAGTGATCACAGGTTGCAGGGCCGAAACTCTACTACCGAGCCACAAATGCATATTGCACGCAAGTGATGCCAAATTAACTAGTCATTGTAAAAAAAAAAAAAAAAAAAAAAAAAAAAAAAAGGTGCAAGCACAAAAACGCATCGCATTTTTCCTGTTCAGCGACAGTACGACATTGCTTTTTATAAAACTAGCTTCCTAGAAAAAGAAATGTCCTTGCAACATACGAATCATACAGCCTTCAACAAGCACATACGGTTTGCAGTGAAAAGTGTGCTTGATAGTCTCCTCCACGTAACCACACCTGCCAATCTCACAGCAAAAATCTTTTGCCGACCTAAAGGACGTTATAGATTAACATCCAGTAACGTTTTATTGTTATTAAACCATTTTTCCTCAGGTGTCAAAGGCAGGGTTAGTAACTCTTTTGTCAAACTTGCTCTTCAACCTAAACTAACACCTGATATTGTTTTATTTGGTAACACCCAGTTGTGTGAGAGACCAATGATAACATTAAAGAAAACTCCGAGCTTGCTGACGATTGAAGGTGCACTCGAGGTATTCACCAATCCTCTCTTGTCATCTAAAAGTCAAAAAACCTTTCTTGACGTCTTCTTTTCAGAATTGTCCGTTTTTGTCATTATTTTTCTGGCCCAAAAACACTTAAACGTAAAATGTTAAGACGTGTTCTGCTATTCGGTATTCCTAGATAAGATTTAGAGACGCCTTGTGGGAGCTCTGGATACTAAAAGGAAATGACTCTTTATAGATTGACTTGATAGATGTACGCGAGAAGTACTGAAAGTTAGTAAAGGAGGAGAATGTAGATGTGCGAGATATACAACTCGGCCTTTCCATTTATGGAAAGTTTTTTGTAATGAAAATTGAGTTGCAGACGTGGTTTTTGCCAGCTCCTTCGACCAATTTCTCTCCTGCAAGAGACAAAGTACCTTACTCGTCTATTTGAAGAAGTCGGGAAAAGTGCAATCGTCCCACGAAACCATCTGTAAACCAATAATCTTGTTGCAGGTAATGTCGGCGATGTTATCGTTTCATATATCATGATTTCTATGCTGATTTAATTGATCTAGACATTTTGCTCATTTTCAAGCAAAATCACGTCGTTTACATTGATGGGATGCCTGAACGAGATGTTGAAACTAAGCAATATAATGCCGCATTGAAACAGATGTGCCCTCGAACTACGTACTAAAAGTTTCAATATACGTGGAAAACCTTGACGTATCAATCTTGACAAAGTGAAATGTTTTACCCGATTTACTTCCAGCCCAACTCCGAGGGACGCATACAAGAGGTGAATTCAGTAACAAAAGTTTGGCTTGAATCTACCCGCCGACAAAACAACTTCCACCCTGAGCAACAGTAGTTCCCCGATCGAACTATATGATCCTGGTCGTTGTCCCGTGGGATTCGTATGCCCAGAACCTGATTAGGTATGATGTTGACCCGTCATTGAGTGTGTCCGCCTGTACATTTACCACGCTGCTTCCCATGGCTTTCGAGAAAAAAATCCTTCCCCACCTGCCTGTATTAGGTTTTAACTTAGTAAAAGTCCACAGTTACTTTTTTTTAATTTCATCAGAGTCTTTATTTATGGTTCATTGCATCCTTATAAGTATTCTATTTTTACGCTAACTTAGGGTTTAAAACTCTAATAAATTCCAAAATTATTAGCATCTTTTACCTCCTTTAACAAGGTTCAACTGTTACTTGGAATTACAGTATTAGTCTTTTTGCATTTAAAGCACAGATAATATACAGCTGTGATTTTACAAAAAAATAAAATCTTTCATGCATTTTAAAATGACAATATAGTAAAGGACAAAAATATCTAACCGTCAGTTGACCTCTGCCAAAGGTGGGGGGAGGATTTGCCTTGCTTTTGCCCGCTGCCTTCACTTTACAAGAATCCGTCCATTCTACTGTCGCCTGGGGGTTCTAAACCTTTACTTTTTTATACAGATTTCAAGCGCTTTTAAATTTTTGGGGGGGGGGCGTAGGGAGGATCGTTCATTAATTCCCTTTCCTTTTCTTTTTCTTTTCTTTTTTTCTAACAATTTCATCAACTAACGAGTAATTACCAAATTATTAGAAACTAACTCTAACTTAGGTTTTCAAACTCTAATAAATTCCAAAATTATAAGTGTCTTTCACCTCTTTTTTCATATATATATATATAGAGAGAGAGAGAGGGGCAGACTCGTTTTACATATCGTAATAATATTTTTTGAATAACCGTTGGAAGATGGCGGTAAATCAATAGTAGCTTTTATTTCCTCTCCATTTGTTTTGTTTGGGGTTTTTTTTGTTTGTTTGGTCTTTTTTGTTGGTATTTTTTTTTTTCAAAATTCTCAAATATATTGGTAGAGTGAGATGCCGTAACTCTAACTAGCCTGAACTCTGGGTAAGGTTTCCTTTTTGTTTCTAATATCTAAGAAGATAAGGTAGATATTAATCACGTGGACATTTTGTTAAACCATCAAGTGACAGAACAGATAGATATATTCATGTCTTTCCAAATTTCATTAAAACACCTTCTGCCGAAAGTCCAAACTCTGTTACAACAGTAATAATAATTTTTTTAAATAACGCGTCGAAGATGGCAGTCGATCAATAATAGCTTTTATTTCTACTCCATTTGTTTGTTTAAGTTTTTTTTTTTTTTGGTTTTTTTTTTCAATTTTTTTTGTTTTGTTTTTTTTTTTTTTTCAATATTATTAGGGCTCCATTCTCAAGAGGAAAGAAGAATTTACCGAAATTGGATTGTGTTTCAATTCGAGTAACTCTTCATGCGAGGGAAACTATTGTTGCTACAGGAACTTCATTTTCTTTTGAAATAAATAGTTTTTTTTTGTTTTGTATTGTCATTTGCCTTGTTAGTTTTTGTTATTTTGTTTTGGTTTTTCGGATATTTTTTTCGATTGGTTTTTGTTTTTTATTTGTTTTTTTTGGGGGGGGCGCTTTTGAGTTTATTGTTGGTGGTGGGTATCTTCTTTTTTCTTCATCCACAAGTTTTTCTTTGTTCATTATTTTCGCTGTTCATTATTTTCCCCAAATTTCTTATTATTTCTTATTATTCTATTCTGAAATCTTTCTTTCTTCCTTCCTTTTCTTTTATACTCTCTGCTTTTTTCTGGGTTTATTTTCCTCCTTTTACTATTTTCGTTTCTTCTTCTTCTTTCTGTTTTTACATTCTCCTTTTTTCGATTTCATTTTACCTTTTTCTTCTTTCTTATCATTTGTTTCTTCTTTTTTCCTCCAATCTTCTATATGTCCAAAACTAAAATCAGCTGAAAATCATTTTCTTCTACTACTTTTCTATCTATCTATCCTCTCGCGTGCAATACACACACACACACACACACACATATATATATATATATATATATATATATATATATATATATATATATAATCTACTTGAACCAGTTTTAAATGACGTTACATCAAAAGATGCAAATGCAATTGCTTTATGGCAGTACCTTCCAGAGAATCTTATAAGATAGCAGCCATTCCCAGTGTTGAGTAATCTTTAATTTAATAAGACAACTTTTAATAAGGATATTAATTGTCTTTTTTTCTGATCTTTTGTGTGGGGGTGTTTGAAGGTTGTTCTTTGTTCTTAATAATGAATGCTTTTTAAATAAAAAGAAAGCTTAGGTTGGGAAGCTGTAAAAAAAGACGACAAATCATACGACCATTTTTAATATGACTTTAAGAGTCCGACTAAAGATCGAATTTAGCTATTTTCAATAC
Source organism: Sepioteuthis lessoniana (assembly GCA_963585895.1). NCBI lineage: Eukaryota > Metazoa > Mollusca > Cephalopoda > Myopsida > Loliginidae > Sepioteuthis > Sepioteuthis lessoniana. The sequence goes on from OY757934.1 coordinate 2,335,667, forward strand.
TGCTGTTCAACCATTACGTAATGTAGGTTATTATAATTTTTAATAAAGACTTTAAAATCAGTTCGCAAAAGAAAAATTAATTTGGTTTACAGCACGAATGACAACAGGACAATTCTGTACAAATCAGTGAAATATCGAGTAATATCCATATGTAAGGTTCTGAAATTCCTGTTTTGTCATCATATAAGTCTCATTAAGAAATACGCTCTTTTCGTTTTTTGTTGTTGTCTTGTTTTGTTTTTTGGTTGTTGTTGTTTTTTGTTTTTTTCGGCGGGGTCGGTTTTTGTTTTTCGCTTTTTTTTTTTTTTTTTTTTTGTTTTTCTTTCAAACAAGTTCGCGTAAATAATTCACTTTTGATTTGCTAAGCTTTGATCAGTTCGGCACAAGACCAGAAGTATAAGTCATATAGTGAGAATCAATAATATAAATAATATTCATTACGGAGCAGAAGTAATTAGGCTGTAAATGAGTAGAATGTTCGCGGGAGACTGGTTTTCAATCCCAGGTCGAGTCATACCAGAGACTCAAAAAATGGTACTTGCTTAACACTCAACATTATAAGGTAAGGATCAAGGGTAAAGTGAAGAAATCAAGGGAATGGGCTAGCACCCTCCCCTATATCGTGGTGTAGTAGCTATTGAAAAGGGAGCCTTCGGGTCACCCTCGACTACTGTCGCCAACTTAAACTAAGAATTGACTACTCTATCAATTTTGCCCAACTCGGTAAATTTGAATATTTATCATAGTGCCTCAAAGTGACAACCCTGTATGTGTGTATGGACTTAAAATAATTTTATTTATTACAAACAATTGACGAATTTTTCTCTCCGTGTGTTCAAACGTTCAATATCTCTTCGCTTATCACTGCAAGTTTCTTATGTTTGGGCAAGGAAACTTTTACCTCTCTGTTTTGGCCTTTCATCTCGAGAGGCACATAGGTTTCAGGAGGTTTCTCTACAAAACAGCACCTGCCTCTTACCTAAAAGGAGTAAGGGCTGAGTTTATTGCACAGTGCTCAAGGCTATCCTGAAGAGGAATGCCAACGGCAATAGGCAGATTTTAAAACCGTCCAACAGAATGTTTGCTTTCTGTGAAGCACCCTACATAAAATCGTCCATGTGCCAAATTTTTGTCTTGTAGTTTGTCGGATAAACATCGTTTTTCCACTTAAAAAGAATATCTTCTAACTTGAGCAAACTTAGTTTTATTTGCAACAAACATCTCGGTGGGAGGGCATCTAACTCTCCAATTAATAGTAATAGACTACAATACAAAAATGCTAAATCATGTTCAACGATAATGGCCCATCAGAAGTGATGTGCAGAATTGTGTGCCTTTGCTATATATATATATATATATATATATATATATATATATATATATATATATATATATATATATATATAGAATTAACTTAAATCGCTAGTCGAAAATCTTCTACTAAAGTTTCACCTTAACGGATCATCAGGAAGTTTCGCCTAAACCATTCTAAGGAGAAATTGCCTTTATTCACCAAAAACCTCCACCTATCCTAAAATTTGCATAAAAAAAATAAAAAAAAATAAAAAAATAAATAAAATAAAAAAAAAATATAAAAATAAAATAATATATTATTAAAATAATATATTTTATATTTTTAAAATATTTTTAATATATTTTTAAAATATAATATATATTTTTTAATATATATATATATATTTTTAATATATTTTTAAAATATAATATATATTTTTTTAAAATATAATATATATTTTTAATATATTTTTAAAATAATATATTTTATATTTTTTTTTTTTTTATTTTATTTATTTATTTATTTTTTTTTTTTTTATGCAAATTTTAGGATAGGTGGAGGTTTTTGGTGAATAAAGGCAATTTCTCCTTAGAATGGTTTAGGCGAAACTTCCTGATGATCCGTTAAGGTGAAACTTTAGTAGAAGATTTTCGACTAGCGATTTAAGTTAATTCTATAATTGGCTCCATTGGTTAATGTTGAGCACTTTAATAATTATAGCATTGCAGTATTCGCGGAGGGTTTTTTGGTTTTCTTTTGGCCACTGACTTAGTACCCCTTGATTTTTTTCAATGAGTAGGACGAGGTTGGTCTTTTCTTTCTTTTTTACCCAAAAAAACTTTTTCTTTTTCCTCTGGACCGTGATTCGAGATATTTTTATCTCTTATTCCTGGCCAGGGGTTTTTTGTTTTTTTCTGGTACCGTGAATACTGGTAGATAATTGATTAGTAAATATATATATATATATATATATATATATATATATATATATATATATGCATGTATCAATTGTAACTTCCAGACGGGTGGAGTCATTTGAAGATCGTATTCGTGAAACTTTGAGTCGTGAATTTTTACCCTCTTTTACATCTTATGTATTTTTACAATCGTAAATTTTATATATATATATATATATATATATATATATATATATATATATATAAGGAGTACGATAGGTAAATCGTTACCATGTTCAATTTTCAATTTGCCAAATGTGCTCTGTTTCGTGTTTTGTCTACTGTCTAGACTCAGTTGGGAATTGTCTGTGAGGAATGATGCAATTCACTCCTCCGGAAACAGCATACTGTACTACGTGGCATTCACTCGGAAACTATTATTCGCCCTCAGATCCTTCTGTTTAGAAAAGAACTCCCAAATTTGTAGATCAGATCCAAGTCATGACTGACAACGATCCCAGCTAGTCAGGTTCATAGCCAATGTTATAGCAGTGTTTGAGTTTCTTATCAGGTGTATGAAGACATTCGGTTTTTCGGATACAAAATGAGAAATGGCTAATATTTATCACATTTCATGAAAGACAAGAAGAAAGATCGCACTACAAAACTTTTGAACAAACTCAAGCATCTCCTCCAAATGAACACTTTGCACTTTATCAGATGAGAAAATTTCCTGCCAGGCTTTGATGGTGAAATCCCCACTGTACCTCAAAATGTACCTCAAGATGTACCTCTCAAGATGTACCGATAGTGATGAAAACCAGACACCCCAGTTCTGGTGTCTGACACTAGCGATGGTAACGTCAGATGAATGGAGGAATAAAATCACCATCATATTGGACACGGAAACTTATATCAAGTGCCTGGAAGAGGTAGTGCTGTCTTACGTGGAGAGGTTGACTGCAAGAAGAACATAATAAAAAATAATGCAACATTCAACAATATTTCTGTGTGGTTTGTTATGTATTTTAAAACATTCCAATATCTTTGAATTAAAACTATGTTTGGTTTCTTAATCATGTTTCACGAATGTGTTTCTATCATCACCATTTTATTATCGCGCCCTACATACACGATCGTATGTTCGCTAGCTTCTAATTTGATATGATTCCTTTTTTTTTGCCATTATGTTTCTAATTGTTTTAGAAGAATTTTTACTGCCTGGATACCAATGTTATTTAAATTTTTTTCGGTGATATGTATAGTTTAATTATTGGCTAAAATAATATATCAACGTAGTAGATTATTATTGGCAAAATTGTTATTGTATATATTTGAAAATCTGTTTCGTTTGTGAATTTTAAAAGCGTTTATTTTAACAGGTTGTTTAAAGATTTGAGATTCTGAGTTTGAGAAAGGAATTATGCACACACACACACACACACACACACACACACATATATATATATATATATATATATATATAAAATTAACCAGTATAGTTCCCGTGAGAAATCACATAATTATTCACGTACAACATGGCACAGCAACATAGAATTAAAGAATAATATCTGGGCGCTTTTACTAAGAAAAAAGTGTCATTTATCAACACTTGTAGTTTGAGTTAGAATGCAGTATCTATACCCGAGGAAATTCTTCTACTGTTCTAAAAAGTAAAAGATATAAGTATAGCCACTTTTATAGATAGTACTCACATGAAACTCTAGTCCCCTTCAAAGTAATCTACTCCGACAGCAATGCACTAGTTGTACCGTTCCAACAACTTCTGAAAGGCCCCATGGAAGTCCTCTTGTGTGAGCGTGTCACTGACCTTCGTCACAGCCTCTTTCATCTTCTCAATTGTCTCATAACGACAGCCTCTGAGCTTAGGGAATAACCAAAAGTCACAGGGGGCAAGCTCTGGACTATAGGGAGGCTGAGGAATTGTCTTGATCCCCGTCTTGGTCAAATAGTCTGTGACAAGGATGGAGTTGTGGACTGGTCCATTGTCCTGCTGGAAATGCCACTGACCCGACTGGAAGAGTCCTGGCCTCTTCCGACGGAATCTCTTCCTGAACTCCCTTAAAGCCTCAACATAGTAACCCTAACCCTAACCCTTTGGCCTATCAACTATTGACTTCCTTACTCCTTCCGCACCTCTCATCATCCCTCACAGACTCCCAGCCTTCCTTGAATCTCTTCTGCCACTCAAAAACTAATGCTCGATTCATGCAAGATGCTCCAAAAGCAGTCTGAAGTATTCCATACATTTCTGTGGCATTTTTTCCAAGTTTAAAACACAATTTTATTGCATATCGTTCTTCTAAAGTATCCTCACATCCAGATTGCATTTTTGAAATTCACCAGCTGTGACAATCAGGCTTTAGTGGGGTGTATTCCAATTGCTGCTGTAGCTGTTCATTTGAATGTGAAATGATAAAAATCGGCCAGTCATCTCATAAGATGTATAGCAATAACATACTGAATTTTCAAGAGTCTACGACAATTTTAAATGCCTGTACAAAAAAGTTTGGAAACTTATTGAAGCCACCCCGTATATATATTTACAATAATATTTTTTGCATATACTTATTTAATCATAGAATTTCGACGGTTTCAGCTGGGTGGATGATACTTGGCTAGAGACTTTTTGATGTCTAATAAAAATCATCACACGTCACACTGTCTTTTAATTTCTCAATCGAAAACGCTTAAGGTTCTAGAAGTAACAGCAAAATGATTTTCTCGTAATCATTGCCGAGTAATTTCTCAGTGCGAGATTGATGAACTGGAGAACTATAGATGTGTTTATTCCATTTTCCCTTCTCCCACATGTGGAATGTTTGTGTGTTAAACAAGTATTGCTTAACTTTACTGAAAACTGACGACTTGTTATATTCGATCTGTTTTATTGGTTTCATATGAACTGAGTGTTATATTGGTGTATCATTCCTCTTAATTGATTGATTAAATGATTGATTGATTGATTGATTGATTGATTGATTTTAGGGTTAATTCCTACCTAGAGGTCAGGGAATCGTGTACACTCATGTTTAAATTTTTGTGCTATTTCCCAAGATATCTTGGGGGTTACAAACCTTATTATCAAAAGCTAATAATTTTTAAACATCTATTTGACCCACGGATAAGACCCTAACAGATACTACCATTCCGAGTCAGAGTGGACCTGGGAGTAATGGCGACATTCCTCGAAATTGGAGCCTCACTATCAGGTGACGTTTTGTGTCATACTCAAGATACACCTTTTTGGTATGTCCTCCTCTACAAGGGATACGATCAGCTTATTTTGTCGCTGACAGGGCAAAGAATCGGTTTGAAAAACATTATTCTTAGCGGAGGGTAAAAATTAATAATTGGGCTCTGAAGAATCACTGCGAGATATGTTGGAAATTTTTTCAAAAAAAAACAGACGAAAGAAACAGTTCTGTAGTTTAGTTGAATATGTTTTTATTCTTTCTTTCTTTCTTTCTTTCTTTCTTATCTAACATTTGAATTGAATAAAGAGAATTAAGGCTTGAAACATAATAAATGATATAATTATATTTCGCCTTCTGCTTTCGCTTGTATTGTTTTTAACCGCTCGGCTAAAAAGCAGAACACTTTTTAAACCAGAAAAAAAGGAAAAAAACTGAAGCTAAAAAAATGGTTAACGTCTAAGAAATAAAAATTGTCCAATTTCAATGATGATTTCTTTATTTAAATCAACTACATTTGGACGTCTGTTCTGTGTTTCCCTTTTAAGCAAACATCTTTGTCTTTTCAGGGACACAAAATGAATCCAATAATTGCTCTGTCAGCAGTTGCATAAAATAAATAAAATATTCTCACTGCGTCATTCCTTCAAAATGATTTCTAAAAAAATAAAATAAAGATCAAAGGTTGCTTCTCTTTTCAGTGAGACTTTGTTGTTATAAGATCTAGCTTAATGAATTTCGAATTAAAGTACATATTGTATTTTGAATGATTCCTGCTTTTTATTGCTTAGCCAATGAAAATTATACCTCATTATATCTTCTTTATAAAAAAGATTTTTTTAAAAATGATAAAGATAACGATAAAGAAAAAACTTTTCATTAATGATAATGTTGATGGTGATGTCATGATGACAATTCTATAATGATGATGATGATGATGATGATTGTCTTTAAAAAATCTATTTCTTTCCTACTTTTTCACTGAATTATTTTCTAAACATCCTTTCTCTCAACTCGTTCAAAAAAAGATAAAATGGAATTAAGATCTATTACTTTTTGTTTGTCTTGAAAACATACCTACCGCCTTATCAGTTTCTTTCCCTCCAATGAACGTAGGGCCAAAAGCAAAGTTATTTCATACATGTATCTCAGCTTGCGGCTTTTTCGGTTTTTGTTTTATTTCGTTGGTTGGGGGAGAGTTGGGGGGGGGTCTCTGTTTTTGTTTTTTGTTTTTGTTTTAGGTTTTTGTTTTAGTTTTTTGGTTTTGTTTTTGGTTTTGTTTTTGTTTTTGACTACCCTTGAATATTTGATGGTGGGCGATATTCTGTTCATGTTCGAATATTTTTCAAATCGACCAAGGAATATTACAAGTAACTGCAATTATCAGCTTAATATTGTTTGCTTTCACAAATCATACACATTTCAGAAAGAAAAAAGGTTGCAGTTTCGGTGTGGGGGTCTTTTTTTTAATTACTCTCTTGGAATATATTTTTTCAATTGCATTTTCGTTAATTGAAACAGGGGCTTTTTTTACTCCATTAGAGTTTTTCACATCAGCGTTAGCTGATGGTTTTTCACTGAAGTTTGAGTGATATCAAGTCTCCTCAAGTCTCCTGGACCCTTCTCAGTATTCTGGCCGATCTCAATAATGCAGTCGTTTGGATGGTTCCCACTCGTCCGCCAACTTCCAAGTCATCCAGGTCCTTTAATAATCCTTTAGCTACTGTGCCAAAAGCACCAATCACAATTGGTATAATCGTCACTTTCATTATCCATAGTTTTTTTTCAATTCTCTAGCAAAGTCGAGGTACTTATCCTTCTTTTCACATTCTTTCAGTTTTATTCTGTGGTCAGCCGGGACAGCAAAGTCGACAATTTTGCAAGTTGTCTCCTTTTTGTTCATCATTATCAGGTCTGGTCTTCTGGTCGAGATTAGGTGATCCGTGTGTATGTTAAAGTCCCATAGGAGTTTATGTGTGTTATTTTCTAGGACAGGTACTGGGTTGTGCATATACCATTTGTTCATTAGGTCAAATTTAAATTTCTTGCACATCTCCCTGTGGATTACCTTGCCGATCCAATCATGTCTAGTCTTATATTTCTTCTGCGCTAATTTGCTGCATACGCTTATTATGTAATTGATGGTTTCATCTCTGTCACTGCATAGCCTAAATTTAGTATTTTGTTGAATCTTATCTATTCTCGCTTAGATATCATTGGTTCCTATGGCGTTGTTTTGTGCTGCTATTAGGAGAGATTCTGTTTCTCTCTCAAAGTTTCCTTTTCTTAGCCATGTCCAGGTTTTGTCGTGTGAGATGTTGTTTATTTGTCGAGTAAAACGTCCATACAGTTGCTTTCCTTATTATTATTATCATTTCCTCATTGAAAGTTTTTCACATCAGTTTTAGCTGATGGTTTTTCACTGGAGTTCGAGTGACAGCAAGTCTCCTCAAGTCTCCAGGACTCTTCTCAGTATTCTGGCCGATCTCAATAATTCTGTAGTTTGGATGGTCCCCTCTCGTCCTCCAACTTCTAGGTCCTCCAGTCCCTTTAATAATTCTTTAGTTACTGTACCGAAAGCACCAATCACAATTGGTATAATTGTCACTTTCATGTTCCATAGATTTTTCAATTCCATAGCAAAGTCGAGGTACTTATCCTTCTTTTCACATTCTTTCAATTTTATTCTGTTGTCAGCCGGAACAGCAAAGTCCACAATTTTGCAAAATCTCTTTTTATTTTCTTTCTTTCTTTCTTTTTTTTATTTTTTTTATTTTTATTTTTTTTTTTTGTTATTGATTATTATAAGGTCTGGTCTTCTGGCCGAGATTAGGTGATCCGTTAGCATGTCAAAGTCCCATAGGTGTTTATGGTTGTCATTCTCCGGGACAGATGCTGGGTCGTGCATATACCATTATTATTATTATTATTATTATTATTATTACCACATCGGTGATGGAATTACACCAGCTTTGGATAAATACCTGCAACAATAATTAATGTTTACTCAACTTAGTGCGGCACAAGGCCAGAACGGGAAGAAATGAAAGTAGAAATTTTATGTTATGCTAATCCTTCAAATGAGCCTCTCTACCTTCAGCATCCTGACTGCTAGATAAGCTTTAAGACCAACCCCTGTCACTGAGGAAATATACACAATTATTTCTACCACAAAGCTGGTCTCTAAGGCCCAAACCGACTCAGATTAATAAACTAATAAATTTAACTTTCCAAAGTTTTTGTAGCGATTTTTTCATTTACTCTCTTACATTGATTTTTTGAATGCGTCAACTTCAGACGTTTGTACTTTTTAGTTGTACTCAGACGTTATGTACTCAAATTACTCTGCATATAGAACCGAGTTCAGTTTAAAGTTGAAAATGTTACTATATTCAAATTCTGGGAATGGATAAATCGTTTTCTCCCTGGATTCTTTCCCATCTCAAGATATCTTGACAAAGGGTCTTCTGATCAAACCACTACGGCTGACCTGAGTATAGATTTACTAGTTGCCATACTAAGCTTAGTAAAGATAAATCTTAATGCTACATTCATAGTTTGTGAGGCTTGAAAACTATGGTTCACCAATGAGGGACCTTTTCAAATAAGATAACTTAGTTCAGGTAAACAAAAGTGAAGAACTTGAACTCATTACAGTAAGTGCTGGTTTGTGAGATTGTAACCCATTACTCTGCGGCAAGAGATGAATATATCGTGACTCGATTAACTTAGTATCTAACAAAGGAAATAAATGGAAAACTAATTAATATATTTGGGGCTTAATGGAACAAATTATTTGGAAGTGAACGCTATATCTGTGTTTTCTCGAAAATCGGTCACTTTTTCTCATCTTAAAATGATGGCAAAATTTATGCAAGTCGAAATTTGGAATGAAAATTCTTTCTTATTCATGTTACTAAAGGAAGTCTTTTACTGGAGGGTGTATATTATTCCTGAATTTGTCACATTCATTTTGCTTTTAAATTAGTTTCATTATTCAGACAAAACAATAAGAAAAAATGACAGTTATCCATTGAATGAAGGTAAGTCGCAGCTGATAATGAATTACTTATATTTATTCGCAGTGGTTTTATCAGGTGATCACCTATTTTTGATGGCATGTAAGAGCGTTGCTTAATTTGAGTGATCAAGCAAAGTTAAATTTTTCTGTTTGACGGAGCGATTTTCAGACAGAAGGTAATTCCGGAAAGGAACTGGAAATATAAGAGCAAGAATTGTGTGTCAAATAAAATAAATGAGTTCTGATATAGTGTTCATTTATCTATAATGAATTTCCATTATTTTACTCTAAACTGTATGTAGTAATAAAGCAATTGAAATCATCTTATTTTATCACCAAAAGAAACGGAAGTAATTACTTCTCCTTATTCGAACCATAACGTATATCAAGAAATATAATTCCAGAAACCATTTGAAATTTGTGAAGTAAAGTTGAGTAAAGCTTCATAAATAAATCTTTCGCCTGTTTTTTTTTGTTTTTTGTTTTTTTGTTTTTTTTAACAATTTATTCAATTTTACCATGAAAAAAAAGTACTTAAAGCCTGACTGCTTAGATTTCAATACATCTAATCAATACTCTACAGATTGCTGTCTGCCATTGGATAAAGTTTGTTCAGAAGTTTCCTTGCATCTCTAGAATCATCTTTGGTGACTGGATTATCAGGTACTGAAAAAATTACACTATCTTCTTCTCCCATCAAGCACCTTAAGGTGGGTATCACTAATTCCGCTATTGCGGCTATGGACCCTTCTATCCCTCTGGTAGTAGAGACAGATGCATCCGACTGTGCCATAGCTACCTTGCTGAGAAATTTCATTGCCCTCCGACATTTTTCTCGTGGCCTGAGCGGCAACACTTGGTGATCAAAAAGGAGGAATATACCATCGCTAGCGCATTAAGAAAATTGGATGTCACTTTAGAATGTCCAGTCGTATCGGCTTAGAATACCCTGACGAGTAAGACCCTCCAAACAGGGATATATTGGGTATGATACTAAATTGCATCTGACGGTAAGGCTCCTAGTCTGATGCTCTAGGGTGTAGAGTACCCCTTCATTGCCATTACTTCTCGGTACACTCTGACCCGGAGTGGTAGTACTTGTTTGAATCCAGTCTGTGGCTTAAATATATCGGACTTGCATTCAATAGAACCATGTGAAACAAACTCTTCAGATGCGACTACCCAATAAGTTTAAATATGAACGTACAATGAACGTGATTCCCTAACTTCGAGGCTTAGAATAACCCTCGACGATTTGAAATGTCCTTATGATTGCTCAATCTATCAGTCACTTTAGGCCCATTAAAGAATAAAAGTTTATGTTTAACCCTGAAGTAAAATTATAAAAAATTAAGAAGATAGCAAAGCGGAAAACGGAGCTGTCCTATTTCGAATTCGTTTGTACTTTCTATTATGGTAAAAATAAATGTTGCATTGACGCGCTTTAAATGGTGTATGGCTTAATAAGAGATACAAATATCCTAAACCTTACACCGGGAATCACGTGAATGATTCTGAAGCAGAAATTTACCAGACTAAAGTCAAAAGTATCTCGAATTCCTGTCGAATACGCACAGAACTTAAAACTAGTTTCTACAAATCTAAGCTTGAAACCCCACCTTAAAGATCCTCAAGCCTTTTGTAAGACAAAATTTAGACAATAAGTATCCTCTACCATCGCAAATCCCCAGGTTAGAGAGAGAACCGATAAATCAGAGAATGTGATAAAGCAATCGGAGTTATCTACATTTGTTACCAAAGAAAATGTAAGTAATTTCTTCCCCTTAACAGAATTCTCCATTACCTATATAAAGAAATCTAACGCCACTTGGAGTGATGAAAAGTTTAATAAAGCTCCCTAAGCAAATCTCTCTTCCGTTGTTTATCTAATGTGTTAAATTGGCTTCTAAATATAATTTCTTTACAGTAATTGGCTAATGAACAGCGTAGAAAAATAGGGAAATTTTGATTTGTAAATTTAGAGCTTCGTTTGGCGTTTTTCAGAATTTAAAGAAGAGTTTAATCAGTACCCTAAAAAATTTTTGTATATCAAGATTCTGACCGGAACTTTATTTTCGTGTGTTTCGGAATGTCAACTGTCAGATCGATGGCTTTTGGATCAAAATATCAGGTCCAGAAAAATCGAGCTAAATCTGTTTGTAATACCTAGAGGTTTACGAGATAGAATCATGAAACCCGGAAAATCTGCGAGTGGAAAAATTGGGATAAAAACAAGAATAAAAATGTTGATGTAAAAGAAAGAAAAGGATAATTTTAAAGATCCCGATGAATAAGGATATAGCAAACCCTCTCTCTCTCTCTCTCTCTGATTTGTTGGATAAGAAATTGTTTAAATCAATCCGCTTTGGATTGGACGTATTTAGATTTTACCCTCCCCCCCTCTCTCTCATTCATTTTATTCGGTTTTTACTTTTCTCTCGTCCTTTCTTTTAAATAGTATTTTCTGTTTGGTATCTTCCTTTAAAAATATCAATAGAACCAATCACAACTTAAGAGTTCCTTTAACACAATATATGTCAGATAAACATGTGACAATATAAACAAATTGCCATTCAGTATCCTCAATTTAAAAAATTTTGTTTTTTTAATTATATATGGAGAAATATGACTAAAAACGAAAACCAGATATTTGAAATTAACATTTAATTTGTATAACATAAACATATTATAAGAACTAACAGTTAATTCACTCGTATAACTTCATCAGCCACAACGAAAATTTCTTTTTAACATGGAAGCGAAAATTGTTGAGATAAACATCAAGGGAAAACATTAATATCTCTTTAAAGAAAATGCACAAACATCGAGGAGCATTAAAGACAGATGGAAACCAAAACAATGAAGAGAATCATCATTTTGATTTTTAAAAAAAGGACGAAAAAAATCAGAAAGCTGGTGTAATCATTTTTTACAAGTATTTCAACTCAATTTTTTTCTTTATCAATGAACTCAATTCAGTTGTTAATATTAATCTCAAAGATCGAATTTTATATAAGAATTCACCTATGAAAAGTTTTAAATTTTCAGATTGATTGGTTTTAACGGTTTGTCAAACCGTCAAAGGTTATTTTATGCCAAGAGGTAAGGAGGTCATTTTCATTGCATGTTTTGTGCCGTTGTTGGGGGGGTGTTTGTTTTTTTCACTCAGTAACATGATATCAAGTATTCCTCTCTAATACAAATAATTTGCACACAGTTAAATGGTTTCAAGTAACAAATAATAATCATTAGTAACTTCAAGTAACTATTCTTAATACAAATAACCAATGATTTTAAACAAATCTACTTATCCCATAAATGAGACCCATTAGGCATCCGGGTTAAAGTGAACGAAAAATTAACAAGAACGTTTCAAGCAACAAACTTCATTGATTAACACATGTGTACATTATGATGATCATTTTAATTAAGTTATCATAGTCTAGAGGGTATCCTCGTGGTGTAATGGTTAAAGCGATCGACTGCGGAATCGTAGTAAGCGAGTTCGAACTCCAGTCGCGCTATTACGTTCACTTTCGGGCGAATACTCTTGGGAAAGGTATGAACCCCCTTATCCTCCCAGCTATGGGTTAAATAGTACCACTACTGTTCTTCTAGCAGAATTGCTTTGGCATTAAATAACCTACAAAGATTGATATGCCATTAAACAAAGAAGCCAGTCTTGAGTAAGTCTATAAAATGATGTAACCAAGTAAAGCTCGAACTTTCTACCTCAGCGAATGGTCTATTTCGACGATCTAGTACCCCACAGCTTTATAGCTGGCGTACGTGTCCGAGCATTTATTTTGTCTCAGCAAAATTGCTAGAAACTATTCGTTGCCAAATTCATAATATTTATGCTAATCAAATTAATAAAATTACAGTTTGGTTCCTCTGTTCTTTCTTTTTCTTAATCTTTTAATCTTTTATGTATTTTTTATGTCTTATTTATTTATTTTTACTTCTTTGGACTTTTTCTGGTGGGAGGATACAAAAGGAAGGACTGTAATTTAACTTCAGAGAGAGAGAGAGAGAGAAAGAAAGAAAGAAAGAAAGAGAATTAGTACGGCGGAAGAAGAGTAAAAAAAAACTTTCTTTAAATGTATGTGGCAATAAGAATGGTGTTTACGTATTGTATTTAACTATTTGAGGGTGTGTAGTTTGTTTTTTGTTTCTATTTTCTTGACGAGGCGTTTGCGTGTATGCGAGTATACATCAGAAATGCGTAGACAAAAATAAGTGCAAATTAACAGACTAAGATAGATAGATAGATAGATAGATAGATAGATAGATAGATCGAGAACAGATGAGGTAAGTTAAAGACAATCGCTCCTGAAGCGAAGACCAAGTCATTTATTTACTCAAGTGGCACTATTTTGCAATGCCAAATTGGGATTTTCCATCTCCCGAGCTTCACTAGTTCTTCTTCTTCTCTCTTTCCTTCTTGTTACTTTAAAAGTGCTGCCCTCTATCGACATTTTGCGCTGTGTCACTTATTACGGCAAACTGTTTATTCAACTTTATTCCAACCTAACAACCCGTGTGATGTCGTACCGTCCAATTGAGCCAGCAAAAGACAAATTTGTCTTTTTAAATTCTCCCTCTCTTCTAATCCCCCCACATATATAAAGTGTGTGTGTCTGTGTGTGTGTGTGTGAGAGAGAGAGAGAGAGAGAGAGAGAGAGAGTTAGTTGTCTTATATTTTTTAAACATTTTTTTATCCGTTTCAATTGTGTTTGTAATCATATGTCAGCTCCCTTCCTCTATTGATGTCTGTACTGCATTTTCTAATTGATAATTCCTTCATCCTAATAGTTTGCTGACAATGATAAAAACAAGGTGTGAATATAATGAAGCTCACTTGTTAGTGTAAATATATGTGCACACGTTTATGCCTAAACTTATTCGGCTAAACAAACGTTGGGCTTTTTAACGGTGCAAATTTCGCAAAGCTGAATTTGCACTTTTTGCTACAATTTTATAGATTTTGTTTTACCTGTTTTTATGGATTAAATGATTATATTTATATGCGCCTGAATGGATAAATATTGTATGTACATGGATTAAAGAAAAATTCTTGATCTGATCAAAAAACGAATGAATGTAAGCATACATCAAAACTAAATGATGGAGGCGCGTTTAGTGTAACGGTTATCGTCGTAGGAAATGTTATCGGTGACCCGAGTTCAAATCCTAGATAAGGTTTGTTTGCCTTTAATGGCACATTATTTGCCTTAAAAAAGACATGAAACCAATTATTCACCTCTGCTAGAAATGAATAGTTGGGCAGACTGGATTCTTTAACCAGGTAACCAGTCAACTTTTTGTGAGGTTATTTGGTTTAATGGCATATCAACCCTTAACGAATATATTCTTATATGTATTTTTGTGCGAATAATTTGTAGGTATCATGATTTTTAAACGATTAGAGGTCATGTTAGCTCACAAATAGTTTCAAGTATTGTTATTTTACAGTTTTATTTACAATTTTATTTAACATTAATAATAATCCCTAGTAAAAGATTCAATAGTTCTATTTTACCCGTAGATTGGACCCAAACAGGTGCTGTAACTTTGTGTCAGAGTGGACATGAGAGTAATGGCAATGAAAGAGTACTCTCCATTCCCTAAAGCTCCAGGATTGGAGCCTCACTATCAGATGTGCTTTAGTCTCATATCCAGGACACAGGTTTGCGAATGTCTTAGATGCAGCTGGTGTATTCTAAAGCCCCAGCTTATTCAGCAATGCAACCTATCTAATAGAAGGAAAACTCTAAATTCCAATCTGTTGAACCCTTTTAAAAATGTCTTTGTGTTGCATCATGGGGGAGAGGTTGGGTAAATACATACATGAACATTATTAACATTCATCGCACTGTTCAATATAATTCTCAATGTTCAATACGTTTCTCAATGTTTCAACTCTAAAAAAAAAAAGGGATCTTTCTCTTCTTGTTTATGCCAAGAACTTTTCTGCTCCCACTTCGTCTGTACATATTTATGTATGCATAAGCGTATAGATAAATGTTTACTGCTAAGTATCGTTGCTTCTTAGAAACGTATATATCAAGCCCAGTCGGCTGAGGCTGTAGAATACACTGACTGCATCTCTTCAGACGCGTAAGGCCTTTCCAACGAGTGTCCTGATTATGACACTAAACAGTCTGATGGTAAGATCTGGGGGCTTTGAGGAATGTGGCCGTTGCTACTCTCGTCCACGTCTATGATGTTATCATAAATCCCAAAACCACGGTAAGTAAAAAGTTGGCGACTTCAGTCGAGGGTGACCAGAAGGCTCCTTTTTCAAATGCTACTCCATTCCCTAGAATGCTCTACTTTACCCTTGATCCTTATCATATAATGCTGAGTGTTAAGCAAGGCAGAATCAAGTACCATTTTTTAAGTCTTTAGGGTTGACTCAGACCTGGGATTGAACTCCGATCTCCCGGACCACTGGCGAACACTCTTCTCATTAGGCCATTGGTACTACAATTTAAAAATATCATTTTTAGGCTAAACATCTGTTATATGAACTAGCATCGAACTAGATTTCCCTCGTGTGATGTCGTCTCGATCCCAGTAACCAAAACAATGACATATATTGCATTACTGTCATTTATGCTTTATTAGCAATACTTTCCGAACGATCGACTTTCGCAAAATCAAAATTGCAAGTTCGGTGACCTTTTTTTTTTAATATTCTATTTCTTCAATAATATTTTTTATTTAATACTTTTATTATTGGTGTTTTAGTTTTTAGTTTTAAATAATGTGTATACTACCTTAAGTGATGTGTGTGTATGAGTATGTGTGTGTGTGTAGTTGCAGTATCCATTTTTTTACGAGATAACTGATATTGAACATATATAAGCATACAAATTAAAGCCACATATAATAATTAGTAGTTCCACGTTGTCACGATTATCAGCCAATATTATATTCTGAATAATTACAAGTCTTACAATAAGGTGGTATGGAATATAAAACGCAATATAGTTTACATTACAGCAGATCTTAGACTTGAAAGCATTATGCGAAAAAAATTCCATCTTCCATCATTGAGAATTTCCTTTTAAAAAAGTTTAAAATTCCTCAAATTTCTAAGATCATTTTTTAAAATCATATTCAAAATTATATATATATATATATATATATATATATAGTGTTATCGTAACAAGTGTATAGAAACTTATTTTGACATGTTGATGTTTCATTTCGTTAAATCTTATTTTCTTCTAAATTTTTATTTCTATTTGTTTCATTTTTGGCATTTGAAGATTTCTTACCGAAGTTTTTACATTTGAATTCTTGAATTGTGAATATTGTAGAATATTTTCAATTAATAGTTGGTAACTCGTTTCCCGTCATTCAAGTTATTATTACGAAGTAACAAGCCGAGAAGAAACTTATTTTCCAGTCTGCAAATACTTATTGACCTCGATAAAATACGATTTCAAAAGGTCTTTAGATTTTCCTTCTAATTTAGAACTATGCACAATGCATAAAAAATGTGATTTTTTTTTTTTTTTTTTGTTAAAATGTTCCTAAAATAAAGTAGTCAAGGTAATTGAGGGGGATGTTATGGTATCAGTTTTTTTATTTGTAATAAATAGAATAATAATAATAATTCAGTTTTGTAATGTCTTTTGTTTCTTTCTCAGACAAGGCATAAAGTATAGAAAAGATTTGGATGTGGCTCTTGGACGTGCTTATTTGCGTTTGACTTCACACATAACCCCTGTCCTTAAGAAAGGTATGAATCCATCTTTTCTCCTCTAACAGCTAAGTGTAACTTGTGGAACAAAGTGTGTTTTTAGCGTTATTACAGCCACCAGTTTAAGAGAAAAAAATCATTTCAGGCCAGATGTACTCCAATTAAAAATTGACCAAAGATTACATCCTGTCCAAGCTGGAGGGGTTATGCGTTCGTATTCATCCAATTTTCCTCACACTGTATTGTTTGTTTACACCTTATAATTATAGCTGTAATAGTCTCAATTTAAGTTGCTTTTTCATTTTACATAATGCAGCATTTTTTATTATTAAGCACTTTTTATATCTTCTTCTTATTGTTGTTTATTAATGTCAGCATGACGTTCTGCAATTGCCTTTAAGTAAACTGCATATCTCAAAAGTTGTTTTTAAGAGCCTTTGATGATATTTGAACTTGCTTCCTTTACCCTTGGGAGTTTGCCTGTTATGGAAAGTGACTTACCGAAATATATTTCGTAATTCGTAAAGGTTTCTGATATAACACATGATTCACTTATTATAGGATGTCTCTTTCTTGAACTCCCAGTATCGAATATATATATATATATATATATATATATATATATATATATATATATATATATATATATATAGAGAGAGAGAGAGAGAGAGAGAGAGAGAGAGAGAGAATGGATAGTTGCGGAGGGTAGTCGACAATCGACAATATATGGAGTGAGGGCCGTATCCCTGTATGTACAAGCCGACTTACGATTCTAACAAACAAAACTACGTTTTCTTTCGGCCTGGATTCTTTTCTTTATGTATTGATGTGAAAATACAAATCACTCTTGTGTCTAATCTTCGAACATGAAACCCCCGACTTGCAAGTAAATCCAAGATGGTCGGCACAGAGAAAAAGGCAACAATATGCGAGTAACGCGATGTCCACTTGAGAAAACAAAATATGATTGCAAGGCAAAACGATCCAAGACAATGGTGGAAGCGGAAGGAAAACAGCAGTGAAGCATTTCAGTTATTATAAACTTTGCGTTGCACTTGACTTGAGCCTCCAGTCTTGTAATGTCGTCTGCTTCTTTGCTTACCTCTAACAGGGCATAAAATGTAGAGAAGAGAAGGATGCGGCTCTTTGGAATTGGCATCTCTACTCGCCATGGTTATTGATGCATGATTTCATAGATAGATAGATACAATAATGATAATTTTTGTTTGTTTTGTTTTTTTTTCTTTTTTGTTATGATTGTTGTTGGGTTTTTTGGTTTCTTATTTTGTTTTTGTTTTTGTTTGTTTGGTTGGTTGGTTGGTTGAATTTTTTGGGGGGGGAGTATTTTTTACTTTTTTTTTAACTAGATTTCTACGGGCAAATATAATAAACTCTGATCACTAACAAAACTACCAGAGACCGGTATTTTGATCCTTATGCTAATGTACAGATACCACACTCTGGTCCTTGGTAGAAGCACCGATCCATATATTAATGATCCTGTCATTTTTTCGGGTACTATATTAGTAGAGATCTTAAAACAAAAGGATGTATCAGATTTTTATTATTATTATTATTATTATTATTATTATTATTATTATTATTATTATTATATTTGCTCAGTTTAGGTTAGTTTTATACGAACCCAAATGATCGAAAATTTGACGATAAAAGTGTCAACCGTCTATCTGCTATGAAAATCAGGTTTCGAACTCTCGACTTTTGCTTGAATGCAAACACCTATCACTTCTGCGGGTGAAATAAATACAGTTATCTCAGCCGCAAAATATACCCGTTTTGGTTTTATTTATTATGACCTTTTTAATTTCTTTCTGTTTTTTTTGTGGGGGAGGGGTGTATATTTAAAGCATTTTATGTTTATCTTTGGAAGACACTTTGTTTGAAGCGTTCAAAATATTCCGAAAAAATTTTTTTGATTTAAACTGATAAAATGTGGACACATTTTTATGAACAGATTTTTCTTTCAATTAAAGAGAATCATCAAAAAATTACAAAAAGAAAATTTGATTGGCTTTTATTTGATTATTTTATGATTTATAAATATCAACATTTGTTGTTCTATAGGATGCTGCTTCCAAGATTTGTTCACAATAGCACCATCTTGGAGTAATTTCCACCTAACTTTTTTCTATAAGTGTTTCGTACACAGTAGTATTGACAAAGCTACAGCTTGGAAGAATTTTCATCATACAACGTGTGGAAAGCACGTGCGATACCCTGTCCTCATCAGCCGCCAACCAGGGGTGATAACACAGTTTCGGTAGCTCAAGGGGGTACAGTAGTATTGACACGGCTACGGCTTGGAAGAAAATAAATATAAGCATATTTATCTATAAGTATCCGTATGTCAGAGAGGAAGATGTATTGAGTTAGTGAGAGAGTGAGTGAGAATCTTATTTGATATAAGGGATTAAAGACAGAAGAAGACGCGTCTCTAAAATTATTTGTAAGTCTTGTTCAAAGATTTAAAATTTGGTGCTTTCAAATATACTTCGAGCACTTACCAATATCAGGGAAAAGCTATGGGTGTTAATTTGTTCGTTAGATTCTAAATTCTTGTAAATTCAACATTACAGCGTTTATATGTTATGATGTGGATTCGCACGAGTTGACATAAAAAAATAAAAGTCTTCATTGAAACCTAAATGTATCTATTAGCTGTTAAATACATTTAAAGTCCCTGTTTCTTAAAAAAAAACCTTATCAGTTTTGGTTTTCTAGATTGTGTGTGTACTTCAAGAATCTGAAGCTATTAAAACTAAGTATAATCTATTCATGCTTAATAAAAACTCATTTAAGTAAAGGACATTGTAACGATTTAAAACTAATTTAACTAAACAAGATTTTTTTGTTTTAATTCTTATAAAGAATTTGTTTTTAATTTTTCTAATATGGTATCCTTTAGAAAAACAAAACAAAATATTCGAACGCTAATTACGTCACCAGATTTTGAAACAAAATGCTATAATAGAACGCTAAGAATTTTCTCATTTTTTCGTTCCATTTTTCATTTGAAAATGATTTTCGAATGATACTTCATATTCTGATACCATTCAAAAGATGTTTTAACTAAAAAACAGGAACGTTAAACGTGGAATATTATCATATATTAATAAACACATCATCAGATTATTTTGTTTTTTCATATATATATTTATATATATATATATTATATAGGTATCGTGAGTTACTACTGGAGTGCTCTGGGCTTGTGGCAATGATGCTTCAACCCCGAAACCATGCCTGAACCCAGAGTCATCATCACCAGGCTTCGTTGAAAGTAATGCTGCTGTACAAATATCAGTCATTGTATGAACCTATATATGCAAAAAGGTTTCTAGTTCGTAGATTTTTTAAATTCATTTTTTACTTCGAGTTTTGCATGCATATATTTGTAAAAACAAATCTTTGCCTTAGTACCGAAATAAAATTTAGTCTTTAAAAAGAACAAAAAAAATTTATGTTTGCAGATTTTTTTTGAGTTTTGTGTGCATATATTTTTCCAAAAAATATTTCCCTAACTGTCGAAGAAAAATTTACTCTTTAAAAACCTGAGAATTTGATAATTAGTAACCCATTAAGTGTGAACTGTGTAATTTGTAACAATTATTGAAGTTTGTGTGAGATTTTGAATTTGTCTTAAGAGCTAAAATTTAAATAAAAAAGTTATGCGGACTTCTACTTAGTTAAAACATTCACAATCTAAACTTCGTAAGTTTATGGCAGCTTTATCATTTCTTAACGGGAGTCCCGTTTTGAAGGAAGGGAATAATGATACCCTAAAATCTGAAAGTATCTTGAAATAAAAGAAATTCCACCAAAATTTTAAAAAAAAACATATCTCATTCGCACCAGAAAACTCCGTAACACTTTCCTCGGAATATTTTTTCTATACTAAATGATAGAATAAGTAACCGATGAAGCGATGATATGATATTTGAATTTTAAACTCAAGAAAAAGGTTTTTGCACACTTCCATAACCACTCAGATATCCTTTCCCGGTTTTCCACTGGATGAATCTCAGAGTGGAGAGAATACTTTGCGAACTACACAAGTATGTAACAATGGAGACTATTGGACGTAACATGGTGGATATGGATCAAAATGGATCCAAAGTTGGGTCAACGGTGACCAGATGCTGGACGGAAGAACCTCAATAGTTGAGCAAGGAAACTACAGTTACTCATCTTTAAGGTTGATGTCTATTGATGAGAAAATAAAAGCTGCCAACAAAAGACTATCATGACTCTAATCGAAACCGTACATTCAAACCACATCACCTTTCACGCAGTTAAACAATGGATGCTTTCTGTCAAGGTTAGAGCTCTGGACCAGTGTTCGAAAAATCAACTACAAAGCCCAAACACAACTTACTTAGATACATAAATATTGTTAAGATAGTGACATTTGAAGTTAGAATTGTGAACACAATACATCAGATACCCGAGCTTACAACATCTGCAGTGAAGCACAATATAGATATTACCATGGTAAACTTGATATAATATTTCAATATCATGATACTTATAAGGGATGAATATTTGTCTTGGCATCTGCAGGGAAAAAAACTCCGTCAATTCCGCTATAGGAGGTGTAGGAATGCTTCTGAATCCTCATTCCTTAAAATCACTAAATAGGACAGAGAAAAAACTACCGAGAATAATGTGTGCTACATTTGATGGCAACCTCAGCACAACGATCGTCTCTTGTTACCGTCCCACCAATGCCGGTAATGAAGCGGATATCATCACTTTCTATGACGAACAATCATCTTCCTTTGCTCGACAATCGCACAGCTTATGGAGACATAAATGTCCACACACTTCTTCCATCAATGTTCCAGTGCTTACATCTCATTGGACAATCATCTAACGTCATCATTTAAACTTTTCTGCCTTTGGACTTGTCAGCCTATTCTCTAATATATATATATATATATATCAGGAAATGCAACATCGATTATTCATCTTTTCTTGATTTTATTTTTTGTGGGGTCATCCTCTTCTTTTCTGCCCTCCCCTCACAAAGGATGAACGGTGATATGCTGGGAAGTATTTTATTATGCACACACATACATATATAAGAGCACATTCTTACTTACATACAGATTTAACTTACATACACATATAAACAGGCACTAGAACACACATGCACACAAAACGCATATAAGCACACGCGTATATGAATATACTTGCACACCCACATGAGTATATATATTCTATATATAGACTTGCAAGATATAAACATGCAAGATATAGACATTTACACACATCAAAACAGTTGAACATAAATATAGGTAAACTTACACACAGGTGCACGCTCAAAAACTTGTACACACACATATAAAACGCACACAGACATTCAAGCATAAACATGCTCTTATATAAATATACAAACACACACACACACACACACACAAACTTACTCGGATGAACACGTAATAAACATACACAATACACCCACGTGCACGCTGATTACGATATTCGAATTATCTTTCTTAGTTATACGATTAAAAATATCGAGACTGAATTTTTGGCGTGAATAGCTGAACAATTTATATAATCGTGATTATGCCTAGATTGATGTCTAGACGTTTAGATTTCTTCTTGACGATACAATTGGATCAGCAATCTTAGGTAAAACACTGGATTGTGAAAGTGCATCACATTCCATGACCTAAACTAAAAATTAATCTCCAGAGTAAGAGGTTTGAAAATGTAGAATACGGTGTCACAACATAGAAAAAATTTAAGGGTGCTTTGACGAATGAAAAACTCTCTGGAATAAGTTTGTTGGATACCAGTAGGACTATTAAATAGAAAATTAACAATCAAATCATAGTTCATTTCTAGCTTTAACCTAAATACTTTTGAACAAACCGACTTTATATATATATATATATATATATATATATATATATATATATATATTAGAAAAATTTTGATAAACCTGATGGTATATAAATGTAAAATAGGAAAAAAAAATATTCAGAGCATGTATTCATTTATATACGTGGTGCATCCAATAAATTTCCAGACTTTTTTCGTATAGGCACTTTTATTGATAGTACACACATGAAACTCTAGTCCCCTTCGAAGTAATCTCCTCCAGCTGCAATGCACTTGTTCTACCGTTCCAACAACTTCTGGAAGGCCCTGTGGAAGTCCTCTTGTGTAAGCGTGTCAATGACCTTCGTCACAGCCTCTTTCATCTCCTTAATTGTCTCATAACGACAGCCTCTAAGTTTTTCCTTGAGCTTAAGGAATAACCAAAAGTTACAGGGAGCAATGTCTGAACTATAAGGAGGCTGAGGAAGTGTCTTGATGCCCATCTTGGTCAAATAGTCTGTGACAAGGATGGAGTTGTGGACTTGTGCATTGTCCTGCTGGAAATGCCACTGACCCGATTTGAAGAGTGCTGGCCTCTTCCCAAGGAATCTCTTCCTGAACTCCCTTAAAACCTCAACGTAGTATTCCTAGTTGACTGTCTGTCCAGTGGGAACCCAATGCACATAGATCATGCCAGTACTGTCAAAAAAAGGGATCATCAAAAGTTTGTAGGTGGTTTTGCTCTTTCTGGCCTTCTTGGGTCTGGGAGAGCCAGCATGCTTCCACTGGGAACTCTGTCTCTTGGTCTCTGGATCATAGCAGTTGATCCAGCTTTCATCGCAGGTCACCAGAGCATCAAGAACTGCGGGATCTGAATTGATCAGCTCGGCCAGCTCCTTGTTGTCATGAAGACGTCTTTCTTTCTGATCTTCTCTGAGCACCCTTGGGACAAAATTCGCGCAAATCTTCTGCATCTTCAGTTCCTTACGAATAATTGTGTGTACAATTCCCACACTGACATCAAACTGTGCTCTTATTGTCTCTATAGACACACGACGGTATTTATCCATGAAATTCCTTATTTGGTCAATCGACTCTGGGGTTCTGACTTCCTTACTCCTCCCGCACCTCTCATCCTCCCTCACAGACTCCCTGCCTTCCTTGAATCTCTTATGCCACTCAAAAACTGATACTCAATTCATGCAAGATGGTCGAAAAGCAGTCTGAAGTATTCCATACGTTTCTGTGGCAATCTTTCCACGTTTAAAACACAATTTTATTGCATATCGTTCTTCTAAAGTGTCCTCACGTCCAGATTGCATTTTTGAAATTCACCAGCTGTGACAATCAGGCTTTAGTAGGGTGTATTCCAATTCCTACTGTAGCTGTTCATTTGACCCCGAAATCATAAAAATTGGTCAGTCATCTCATAAGATGTATAGCAGTAACATACAGAATTTTCAAGAGTCTACGATAATTCTAAATGTCTGTACAAAAAAAGTCTGGAAATTTATTGAAAGCACCTTGTATCATTGATATGAAAATTTTCAACGTTTTCTTTTTCTTTTTTGTTTTGCCTTGTTTTTTCTTTTGAGAAAATTCTTAGCGTTCTATTATCATTAATAGCGTTTTGTTTCAAAATGAAATGACGTAATAAGTGTTCGAATTTTTTTCCTTTTTTTTTTTTTTTTTCTTTAGAATCAAACTATTTGCTGTAGATTTTTTTTAAATTTTTGAACCCTTATGTAAACGCTTTTAAAGTTCTTTAAAATAACATGTATTTGAATTTTTTTCTTTTTTTAAAAATTTCTTTTTTCATTTTTATTTATATATTACATATTTAATATATCTATTGTTGTTTGCAATAAAACTTTGTTTGGAAAGTATTTTCATTAGAAATCAATCGAAATAATTAAAAGTTAAAATAATTTGTAAATAATCGGTCAAAATTCTTTCAAACAAATGATATAGTAACTATTTAGAACTTATCTAACAAAATAATAAAGAGATAAGTTGAAAAAAAAACGAGCCTTTGTCTAACTGTATTATAATTAAAATACTGCTTGATTCAACAATCTTTGTGTGTTATTTATTATGTATATTAACAAAAATTTGGAAACTTTAAAATTAAAACTATTTGATTTCTAAATTATGTTTCACTAACGCGTTTCCGTCATCCCCAATTTTAAAATTTCGAATACGTTCATAAATACTTTTTTTGATAGATCTTAAAATCTCACCAATACAGATTTTACCATCTCCGAACACAGGATTATTTATACTCCAACTTCAGATTTAATTTGATTCTTGTTCTTTGATATCAATAATATTCTTAATTGTTTTAGAAGATTGTTTAGATTTTTTTAAGGATGAGTAGTTGAAATATTTGGCCAAACAATATATCGATGTAATAGATTATTATGGAAAAAATTGTTACTAAAATTGTTTGGAAAACTTTTCTGTTTGTGAATTATAAAAGCTTTTATTTTTGCCCGTTGTATAAAATATTTTGGATATTGAAGTCGTGCAAAATAACAAAATCCCCTGATTTTTTGGTCATATTACCAGGAACTGTGGAAATTATTCGGAGCGAAAAACCCCCCAAAAAGGGGCTATTTTAAAAAGAAAGGTTTATTTGCATCAGATCAAACACGATGTGCAAACCCAATAGAATTACCTTGGCTTAATTTCATCTATCCTCACCAATTAGCATAGTAAAAATAAATAAGTGTTTATTAGTTTTCAGAAAATCAGATGAACTCTGAGGATCCGAGGATGTTATTGTATATTTTGTATTATTTACTGCAAAGGCAACAACAGGATTTATATCAAATGAAATTGTAAATCATCCTTTTATACTTAAATAGGTTCTCTTGATTTTTTTCCTTCCATGGAATTTCCATGAGTCTTGGTAATTATTACCGTATATACTCGAGTAATGGACGACTCTTAATTTCTAGCCACAAAAGGTGTTTTCATCAGCAAGGTCAGCCCTAGAAACAAGGTCAGCTTCGACGTTTACGAATATCCTAATTGACTGAGGTGAGATGGCTGTGTGGAGTGTTTGGATTAGCGCAACGTGTGGAGGAACACATGGACTAGGGGAATCATGATAGATATTATATATATATATATATAATATATATATATATATATATATATATATATATATATATATTGTCGATAACAGTCCAGGCCTTGCTTAAGCGTGTGCTGGTATCACTTTCTGTAGCTGAGATATTGCTATCAAGGTACCTGAAGTTGTCAACTAATTTCAAAGACTTGCTATTTCGAGTGGACATAGTTCCTTTTTAAAATATATAAACTCTGTTTTATTTGCGTTCACGTAGAGGTCAATGCCTCCCATTACGATTCCCGGCTATCCAGTAGGGATTCGACTTAGGTCGGTGTTTTTGCAAGAAGCGCTAGATAATATGCGTACTCTACGTCATTTTCTGCGGGATATCGTCTGCTTCCTGTTTTTTTAATGTGAAACCGTTTTCTTTTATTAGATCTATTGACGTTCTTAATATGTAATCGAGGCAGAATACAAACATATTAATGATTATTAACAAGACTCCAGCAACAGTATCGAAGAAGTTGGTGTCACCATCAAATGAGCAAACCAATACATTTGTGTTTTTGTAAAGCATCCTTATAGCAGTACGCTAGTATTATTTTCTCCGTCTTTTCTCAATGTATGGAATCAATCTTTGGAGAAATCTACGAACAACAGAGTTGTCTCGATATTTTTTGCACGTTCTCCTTCGATGATTCGATGAATAGTCAGAATTTGTGATGTCGATGGATTTCTCCGAAAGCCGTTCTGATTTTCAAAAAAATTTCTCGATTTCAGGTCGGATACGATTGAGTATCGGGGCATTTTAAACCTTTGCAGCAATAGTAGTTATACCTCGGCAGTTTTAAATGATTGTGAGGTTGCCTTAAAAAAACTTGATAGGAACTAAAAAAGAATACTATCGGCTGTTTAGTGTTTCAGACTTTATTGTCTTCATTAGGAGACTAATAATAGTTCGAGCAGTCTTTCTTTTTCTTGCCTTTATAGTGATGATTGTTTTTATAGAGTTGGGATTCTTCTTAATTCCAGAAATTGTGTCTGTGAATGTCTTGTTAAAGTTAATTGTCCGTGAAAACCTTTGACCTCTGAAGATTTCTTTTTTATATTTACAAGAATGTACTCAGCTTGTGAGAGTTTGGGTACATTTGTATATATGTACTTATATCCATATATACGTACACATCCGTACACACATCTATTTTCAGTTGTTTTTTTTCTTTCTCTCTCTCTTCTATTGTATTTTTTATTTATGATTACCAATAGATTTTCTTTGAATTATGCTAAGGTTACAGTGGTGTACGTTGGTGCTATTTTAGTTCTCATCGCTATTTCTAGGATTTGGATATAATTTATGTTGTGGAATTGGAAAAAGTTATAATTTTGGATTAGTTCAATACCATCAATGATAATTTTTTTATTAAATTTTGGGTCTAAAATTTCTGAGCATTTTTCTACCCAAAATGAAATGGACTGTTTGTGACGTCAAATGTAACCATGTGTGTGTCGGGATCAGTTTTTGTGATCAGGAGTTTAAAAAGTGGATGTCATCTCTAATGTAGCTTATTATCTTCCTGAGGAATGGTTGTAGTAGAATGTCAATTAGTTTACTGAGTCTGTGGGTGGGTGGGAGTCATGATGGGCTTGTTTCAATAGGTCCAAATTTTAGGTCACTGGGGTTTGTATCCAGATTTTTATGTTTTTTCAGCTATTTTTATTCTCTTAAACTTGGGAATTTTTGGTAATCCGTAAAAATTACTAGTTTTTGGGATATAGCTAATTAAGAAATCCTTTCTTCTTTTATTTAATGTTTCGTTGCGAGTTTGGCAAGATTTTATAACTTTTGATATGACATTTATTATTGTCTATGTTAGCATCAATTAATTTATCTTAGTATTTCTTGGATTTTTGTTCTGTAATATGTTTTATTTAAAATGACTACGGCGCTTCCCTTGTTCGTTTCTTTTATAATTATGTTTTTCTTTTGCTTTTTAAGGCTTGTCTTTGAGTGAGAAGTTGTTTGGTTTAGATTTTTTTTAGGTTAATATTCCACAGTTTTTCGAAGAATGTATTTAATTCACTATTATTATCTTTATCTGGGAAGAATTTGGATTTATTTTTTACTAGGTAATCATCTGCATTTTTTATTGTTGAGTTTTTCAATCAATCTGAATTTTCTTTCAAATTGTTTGATTTTTTTTCTAATTCTCCTTTATTGCTTTTTGGGGCAGGGCAAAATTTTAGACCTATTTGTGTGATTTGTGTTTAATTTGCATTTTGTTAGATCTATTATTATTGTTCTTTTGTTTGGTTTGCATTATCTAAAACTGGTTTCGAATTAGCAGAAAAATCCGATTAAAAGAACTGTGAACCTCCAAAAAAGATAGCAATGAAGAACCCTTCGCATACGTCTCAAGATACAACAAAAACAACCTAGAACTATTCACATCAAAAATCTAGAACAACTAAAAACCAATGAGAGAATCAAAAACATACAAGACACACAAAAAATTATTAAGAGAAAACGACAACCAAAAAACTTGAAACTCACTTTAACCTTATCTAAATTTGGAGAACACACAACGCATGGAGTCTCAAAATGCTAAAATAAAAGATCTGAAGTATGTAATATAATCATACAGGAAAATGCTACCCACTTCGAAAACCCTAAAACAACATTCGAGATGAATAAAAATCTAAGCTGAAATGCAAAAAACGTAATCTACATAATCGAATGTTGCAACTGTAAAAAAGTACACATAGGATCGATTCAGGTTCTTGTATGTACGGGTATCTATATATGACTAGACGTGCATGTATATAAATGTACACACACTCACACACATACAGGATACATTCTTGTAAATATATAAAAAAATAAAACTAAAAGAAAACATCTGCAGAGGTCCGATATTTCCACGGACAATGAACATCAACAGGACAATCACAGACACGAATTCTGGAATAAAAAAATCACAACCCTATAAAAACAGTCTTTACCATAAAAGCCAGAAAAAAAACCCCTTCTAACCATTATTAATCTCCTGGTGAAAACAATAATGTCTGAAACACGTGTTGAGTATAATCATATAAGATAAAAACCTAAAGTACCACATTCAAATCCTTTTGCAGACCAATTCATTTATATATATATATATATATATATATATATATATATATATATATATATATTCATAAAATTTTGCAGTATTTTGTTTTTTCAGTTTTTCTTCATATATATATATATATATATATATAATATATATATATTATTCGTTAGCCAAAAGGAATTTTGCACATTCGTAAATTTACCTTGTAAATTCTCAAAAACTGTATTCCTCATTTCAGAGTTGTACGTTTGACCCCTTCAACAAGAAATATTCCTTCTCTTTCAGATAACATGATGAATTTCTAATTCCCTTCGATTACATACCGTAAAAGCCGAAAACGCACCCTGACAATCATCCCAATCGTGAATTCTCACCGATATTTTTTCAGTTCTGTTTTTAAAACCGCAATCCATATTAGCACAATATACACAGTCCAGACTCTGTCCTGGAAAATAAGACACAGAAAACTCTCTGAGATTTTCAATAGAAATGGATCACTTAATCGCAGCCAGAAACCCAAGCTAAGTTTTAGTTAATAAAAAAAAGAACTTAACCACTAATAGAATTCTCCCTTCCCGCAGATCACAAAATCAAAGGAAAAAAATACCTAAAAACCTAGAAAAGCGACTGGGGAAATAGAAATCTTCAATTGAGACCGTTCAAATCACAGCAGATCTGAAGTCAGCTCGAATACTGAGTCCTAGTGAGTCTTGTCATGTGAACGTATTTTCCTTGCAATGTCGGCCTCTACATCACTTTTGAATCGGCCCCAAAACAACCCGAAATGATTTACTGGTAATTTCATTCACTCATTTCGGAAATAATAAAACAAGATTCGTTCATTTATTTTACTAGTCGTTGTAAATCTTTGTTTCTTAAAAAAATACGAATACTAATTCGAATAATATATCTAATAATGAAAGTATTCAATTTCAGACTACAATGAGGAATCTAAATAGAGTAATCAAAACACTGACGACGATAATACTTGATCAAACAAGTAACAATACTTCATATCAAGAATTCAGATAATACTAAAGATTGGAGAATTCACCAGACACAATGTAAGAAGAAAGATTAATTTATAACTAAAGTAGTGTACAAAATTGGGATTCTTGATTTATTTCAAAACTTCAAAGAATCTAAGGACAGACGGAAAGGCAACTTGTTGAAACAGAAAATTCAAAATAATAAAGATGGAATTATCAGTTTGAGTAATTCATGAAATGATATTATGATTTCATCCAAGAAATTAACTCATTTTATTAGGAAGCGGGGAATGTCACGAGCCAAAGTAAAACAAACAATAAAGATTTATATATTTGTCCGAATAATTTATTAAATACTTTAATTTCTTGAACAGTTTTTTGGTTTTCTAAGATATCTGCATTTCATTGAAAAGTCAGAACAATTTTTGTCCTTTTATTTTGTAAGAAGAGAGAAAAAACTTCATCGAGAAAAAGGAATTAAAAATATAGTCCACAACCCTCGATAAAGTTGTATTTATTTCGGAACAACTTAAAATCATCTGCTTTTAAATTTCATCTCTCTCTCTCTCTCTCTCTCTCTCTCTCTCTCTCTCTCTCTCTCTCTCTCTCTCTCTCTCTGTGTGTATGTGTGTAAATGATCACCCTTAATTATGAATATCCATGCCAACATTGGTGGTGACACCCTACTACCCGCGAACCCAGGACACCAAAGATATTTCTATCAGTCGACACCGAGTACTTGCTAAACCTGATTTATATTTCTGTTAATTGTTAATTGTTTTAAAGAGAACACGAATATCGAAGGTGAGGGAGAAGGATGAGAGTGATGACTGGATTTAGATAAAAGTTCTACTCCGATAATTTCAGAAACACTTTCTTTTCTTCTCTCTCTCTCTCTCTCTCTCTCTCTCTCTCTCTCTCTCTCTCTCATATTTTCTCTTTTTTCTATTTTTCATCTTCTCTATCCTTTCTGTAGACTTATACACTATCTCTTTCCCTCCCTCACTCCCTCTCCTAACTACACCTTTCCTCTCTTCCACCTCTGATTTATCTTTTCTTTCTATCTCATCTTTTTTACTCACATCATTCTTTAACCTTTTTTTAACTAATTCGTTTTTAGCTTTTTCCTTCTTTTTCTTTCTCTCTATTTTCCTTTTTTTTTTTTTTTTTTTTCTATCTCTCTCTTTTTTTTAGTTCATTTTTGGCTCAGTATTATTTCTCCACTTCACTCTTTTACCAGTGGTTGGTGTCTCCATCATTTCGGACCGATCTGTCACACTTAGTTCGATATTTTTCCCGACCTTTTTTGATTGCAACCTTCGATCGATGCGTCGCTATATAAATCGAACGAAATTTCTCAACAGCGATTAATTTTGGCCATTTTGGCGCACCATAATTAGCTAATGGCGATCTAATTAGACACTGTCATCATTATTGTCATAGAGTGGTTTTCATTTTTTGTTGACGACACACAGAAAGAGAAAGAGACAGGGGAAGTATGAGAAAGTTTTCCCTCATCTACACAGTGTTTATATTTATGTATACGTTTAGCTTAGTCAGGCACAAGGTTAAAAGAAAGAGAAATCTTTCTTGAAAAGCACTTTGTATACTATCAATGACTTGCAGGTACCCAGGTAGAGAAATATTAACTTTAACAAAGTCTGGCACAAAGTGCAGTTAGTGAGAAAAGGATTCACAACACCAACAATAAACAGTTAAACTAAAAACTTAATAGTCTGTCTTTAGCAAGTACCTAACTTATTTTAAATTGCAGTCATTAATAAAACTAAACATCATTTTATATCAATTATTACCAAACTACACAGAATTGTAAAAGTAAAATTGCGTGAAAATATTTTAAAGGTTTACTTATTTTTAGGAAAATTAAATATTCCTATTTTTCTTCCAAGTTGTCGCTGAGTCCATACTTCTATGAATGCTAACAAAAACCAAAGAGAAAAAAGCTAGATGGGAATACTACGTGCTGTCTTGAACAAATACTGGAATCAATACCTCACAAAACAACAATTGTACGGCCATTTATTTCCCATCTCACAAACCATCCAAGTAAGAGGAACAAGATAAATTCTGTTGTTATGGTAACATACCTCTTACAACCATAACAGCTGAATTTTACATTCCTGGGTCGGAATTCTACGTTACTTATGCGTTACACAGTTTCGTTTTCAGCTGAAAAATTTGTTGAATTTGGAACAAATACTAATACTACCCGAAGGCTCCCTTTTCAATAGCTACTACATCCTGTTCCTGGATTGCTCCACTTTGCTCTTATAATGATGAGTGTTACGCAAGGCGGCATCAACTAACATTTTTTGACAATGACTTTATCTGAAATTGAACTCCGCTCTCCGGGACCATTGCCGAACACTCTACTCATTAGACCAATGGCGAGCAAAGAATCTTACTTCAGAATTCATTAGGGTTTTGTATTTGCCTCATTATTCATTATCATTCTTTTTTCTTTCCTTTTTTTTAAGTTTGAAGCTGTATAAATTATTTGAGTGAGACGCGATAGATGGCCAGTTTAACGAAGGAGCTCATGCACCTCTGCACGGTCAAGGCAAAAAATAGTTTAAACCTTCTGGATAGAACTTTCTCTATTGGTGCATTGGGAAAGATGCTGTGCAGGAGTGAAATCCTAAAGGTTAAAATCTCATGCCCTAATTTAAATGCATCCAGTTTAAAAACAAGAACGCAGTTGAAGCGAAGGAACTCAATTGGGGTCAAAGTCAGAACCTAGGGTAGCAACATCCTGATCTTAAGTAGAAGTATTAGGAATCAACACTTTAAGCCAAGGCAAAACGCACAGATGCTACATTGTGGTCTTACGAAGAAATAAAGATCCATAATTAAGTAATAACTATACCTCTTAAATTCTTTAACTGAAAAAAAATTAAATCCAAATATTATGATTATGAAGAAGTTTTAGGTGTTTTAAAAGATAATTCCCAGAAAATTAGAATCAGAGTTTGTTCATAGTTTTTTGTTTGCTAATTTTTATTTTTTATTTGTTTTTGTTTTTTTTAATTATTATTTTTTTGTTTACTTTTGTTTTTGTTTTTTTGTTTGTTTGTTTGTTTGGGGGGGTTGTAGGCGTCACTATTTACCCTAAACTAAATGGAAAATCACAAACTGTAAAATAACGTCAAGTATTTTTCTGTTTGGCAATTTATTTATTTGATTTGTTTACGCATATTTTTCAGATTGTTATTGTGTTAGAATAAAAATTAAATAAAAATCTTTTGTAAAGATTTTTAAAACTTTGACTTGGTTTGGTTTGGTTTGGTTTGGTTTGGTTTTATGGCATCCATTTTTATGTAAATAATCAGTTTTAATTCAAACAATTCAGTTTAGCATGAGTTTTGTCAAAAACATTTCAATAATATAAGTACAGTTTAATTATCAAAAACACTTCTATTTCTAGCAATTCATTTGCGATAAGCAGTTCTAATTCAGCTTATCAGTTAAGTATAAGTAAAGATTTTGTTTACACGCAGTTAAGTGTCAAAACAGTTCTATGTTAAACAATTCAGTTTAGTGTAAATACAGTTTCAATGGGAAAAAACAATTCTATTTCAAATAATTCAGTTAGGCATAAGCACGCAGTTTAAATGTAAGTACGGTTTAATTATCAAAAACATTTCTATTTCAAGCTATTCAGTTAAATCAAACAATTCATTTTAGCATAAGTATACCGTTAGTTCTATTCAACCTATAGATAGGGCCCTATCAGGTGCTACTACACCGGGCCGGAGTGGACCTGGGAGCAATGGCAATGAAGGGGTGCTCCGCATTTCCCAATTCTCCAGCATTACTACAACCTCACCATCAAATTGTTTAGTGTCATTATCAGACACTCGTTGGGGGGGGGCTTATCCCTCTACAAAGGTTAAAACTTTGATCAAGTTTTAATACATGTTTTTATCTTTAAAAAAAATCTTGTTTATTTCCTTTTTAAACGCATCTGAAATATTTATTAAATAACTAGATTTTCTTATTTTCTTTTTTATGGAATTTCATTTTGTTATTGCTCTTTTCATTTTTTACTTGATTTCCTCACTGAAAAGATATCCATTTAGCATGTATGGTAAACTCATCACCCTAATATGACATTAACAGCAGTTAAGACTTATTATTTTATAGGTTCAATTGCGACAAACATTTGTAATTTTATATTCTCTAAAAAGCTTTAATATGAAATCAAATGCTACTTGTAACAATTCTCTCTGAATAACTATTTGCTGAGGCATATATATATATATATATATATATATATATATATATATTATAAGGTAATTATATCTGTGACCCAAGGTTTCATGCTTTTCGCATTCATCAGACAGAGTGAAAGTTTTAAAAAAAAACGATTAATATGGTCATTTTTTTGTGTTGGTGGTGTTGGAAGGAAGAGTTTTTTGCGTGTATGAGCTGTCGCTCAAGCATACATATAGTCGTCTATCTGCGTATATAATGGCATATATCTTTACATATATACACATATTTCCACTGTCTGCCGGTGGAAAGGGGTAAGGCAAAGGAAGAGAGTGTGAGAAGGGAAGAATCGGTGAGGAAGGAGTGGCAAAAAGAATTGTTTCAATCAAAACGATCTTTTTTTCTTGATCCTACCCCTCTCCTTGATAACAATTTTTTTTTTAGATGTGAATATATGAAATGTTTGTTGCGAGGTGAATTTTTTGAGTGATGATGATGATAATGATGATTGAAATTAAAATCATCATCACGTTACCTTTTTAAGAACGGTTATTTTTATTTTTATAATGATAATGATTGTGTAAGAAAAAGTAAAAAAACCTTTCACTCTGTCTGATGAATACGTAAAGTATGAAAGCTGGAGTCATAGATATTACCATGTAATAGATAGATAGACTGATAGATATGCATATGTATACATACATACATACATACATTCATACATACATACATTCATACATACATACATACAACAGCTCTGTCATTGATATTGACTATTGTACTAATTATAAAGGAAAAATTGGTCCACCAAGGGGGCTAGTGGTAACCATAAACTATTACAATTTTTTTATTCTTTTCATCATACGACGTGCGATACCCTGCCCTCATCAGCCGCCAACCAGGGGTGATAGCACAGTTTCAGTAGCTCAAGGCGGTACTGCTACTCCTGGCGCTACCTAGCAGCTTTTGCTATCGGACAGAGTATTAAAAGAATTATATATATATATATATATATATATATATATATATATATATATATATATATATATATATATTGTCGCCTGTTTGATTTTAGCACATATATTCTGTTTTGTGTGCACTAACATGGAGGCCAATGCCTGCGGCGGCTCGTTCCAAACTATGCAGTAGTGTTTCGGCTTGGTTGGGTGTATTTGCCAGTATCACTATGTCATCTGCGTATTCGGCGTCGGTAATTGTTTTTGCGGGGTACCTTCTGCTTGGCGACATCTCCACACTAGACAGAACATCTCTGAAACTAGTGGACAAATTCCCCTACCTAGGAAGCAGCGTCTCATCAACCGAAAAAGACATCGACACACGGCTAACGAAAGCATGGACAGCTATCAATAGGCTATCGATCATATGGAAATCAGACCTGACCGATAAAATGAAACACAGTTTCTTCCAGGCAGCGGTCGTATCAATACTGCTATATGGATGCACTACTTGGACGCTAACTAAACGGCTGGAGAAGAAGCTAGACGACAATTACACAAGAATGCTGCGAGCAATATTGAACAAGTCCTGGTGGCAACACCCCACAAGGCACCAACTATGCGGCCACTAGCTTCCCATCACGAAAACTATCAAAGTTAGACGAACCAGACATGCAGGACACTGCTGGAGAAGCAGGGACAAGTTCATAAGAGATGTACTCCTATGGACCCCCACATATGGCCGGGCAAAAGCAGGACGACCAGCTCGAACATACATTCAGCAGCTATGTGAGGATACGCCAGAGGCAATGAACGATAGGGAGAAGAGGCGAGAGAGGGTCAGCGATATCCGTGCTAGCGGCACGACATGATGATGATGATGATGATATATATATATATATACGCCAGATCAATTAAAAGCAGAGACTACATTGGACGTTAATCGTCATTTTTAGTGTGCAGTTTGTGATTTTTTTAAAAAATCGTTTACTTTCGGCCGTTAATGTTATTACGCGTTCACAGTCACCGTTTCTTACGTAATCACACGGGAATTGTGGTTCTGCGTGTATTTCCTTCAGACTGAAAACTTCTCGCTTTCGATCAAATCCAACTTGATGCATATTGCGCCGCGGTCTGAAGATGATTTGAGGCAACTTAAATCGTCTTCAGACCAAGGCGCAATATTATTACTAATAATAAGGGGAAAATTGGTCCACCAAGTGAGTTAGTGGTAACCATAAACTATTACAATATATATACTGATGGGGAGACACAACGCAATGTATGACTGAATATTTTGGAAATTCAGAAAAGAAACTCCCAATGAGATCTGAGCTCGGATTTCATTTTCTCCAAGTTTTGTTTTTTTTTTCTACATTTTGATGTTTTCTTAATCCGTTTATATTTTCGTCATTTCTTTTTCTTTCAGAGAAATTAGTAAAGCCAGGTTTGATCTTTTTAAAATTGACAACTTTCCTTTTGTAACAATAAAGTGATTTACGTGTATGCAATTATGAAAATTTATGATAGATAGATAGATAGATAGATACATACATACATACATACATAGAAGGTGTGTTCAAAAAGTATCGAGGCATTTCGTAATGAATAAAAAGTTATTTTTGTTGTTTTGGTGGGGGGGTCGTTTTTTTGTTTTTTTAGGGATTTTTTTTCTTTGTTTTTGGTTTTTCAAAATTGTCCTCATTCAATTATAGAAGCTTTCAGCAAGACACGAACACAAAATCTCATATTTCGGGAATTAGCAAAAAAAAAAATGAAAAAGAAAATGTATAAAATATCAATATAATGAAAATTGTTATTATTTCAAGGGAAACTTCAAGAAAATCAAAATAAGAGAACACAAATCTATAAATAGACTAATATTATTACAATTATCTATATATATATATATATATATATATATATATATATACGAGGTGCATACGATAATTTTCCAGACTTTTTTCGTATGGGCACTTAAATTGATAGTACACACATGAAACTCTAGTCCACTTTGAAGTAATCTCCTCTGGCTGCAATGCACTTGTTCTACCATTCCAACAACTTCTGGAAGGCCCCATGGAAGTCCTCTTGTGTGAACGTGTCAATGACCTTCGTCATAGCCTCTTTCATCTCCTTAATTGTCTCATAACGACAGCCTCTGAGCTTAGGGAATAACCAAAAGTCACAGGGAGCAAGATCTCGACTATAGGGAGGGTGATGAACTGTCTTGATGCCCATCTTGGTCAAATAGTCTGTGACAAGGATGGAGTTGTGAACTGGTGCATTGTCCTGGTGGAAATGCCACTGAGCCGATTTGAAGAGTGCTGGCCTCTTCCCTAGGAATCTCTTCCTGAACTCCCTTAAAGCCTCAACATAGTAACCTTAACTCTAACTCTTTGGCCAATCAACTCTGGTGTATTGACTTCCTTACTCCTCGCACACCTCTCATCATCCCTCACAGACTCCCTGCCTTCCTTGAATCTCTTATGCCACTGATGCTCAATTCATGCAAGATGGTCGAAAAGCAGTCTGAAGTATTCCATACGTTTCTGTGGCATTTTTTCCAAGTTTAAAACACAATTTTATTGCATATCGTTCTTCTAAAGTGTCAGATTGCATTTTTGAAATTCACCAGATGTGACAATCAGGCTTTAGTAGGGTGTATTCTAATTCCTACTGTGCCAGTTCATTTGAATCAGAAATCATAAAAATTGGTCAGTTATCTCATAAGATACAGAATTTTCAAGAGTCTACGCCAATTTTAAATGCCCATACGAAAAGAGTCTGGAAACTTACCGTATGCACTTCGTATATATATATATATATATATATATATATGTGTGTGTGTGTGTGTGTGTGTGTGTGTGTGTGTGTGTGTGTGTGTGTGTGTGTGTGTGTGTGTGTGTGTCTAATTACGCCGCATCCCCTCATTCCAACAAACCTGGTTAAATGATATAGACACATATTTTCTATATAATTTCATCCAGATCATTTCCAATTTCCTGGTTATTGTTCTAATTTCAGGTTCGTTAAATTCCCCGAATCTTTCTTCCCAAGCGCTTTCGGATACTTTGAAGGCCATCATCAAGTGGCAGGGTTCACAAATGCAAAGAGTAGTTTTTAAAAATTGTTAAAGCGTGATGGAGTCGTATTTTTTAGACTCGTAGAGCGGGATGGAATTCGTGTGCATGTAATTTCGAGTAAAATCAATGTCGAAAAGAGGACAAGATCATATCTTAATATAGTTTTTTAAAAATTGTATTGACAATATGTACATATATGTATTCTATGTTTTTCGGCAGCCATACTAATATTAAAACTGTTAAACGAAACTGTTAACTAAAAAAATATCAAAATTGTTGCCCTGGGGGATAGAAAGAAAGTTGTCCCCCGTGAACAGAGCATTGTGGGATTGTGGGACCGGAAGAATGGATACACATGAAGGATATTATCCTTCATGTGTATCCATTCTTCCGGCTCAGACATGAAATCGGCTATGACACACATGGACGTGTATTTGACGGTTGTACACATAGTTAAAACAGCATCTTTTCCTGATCAATAGATGCATGTCTTTGTGGTTAGATAAACCTAATTGTTTTCTTGTTCACCACCAGTCCATCTCTTCTCATCTTTGTTAATATATTTTTCTTTGTTCGTAAAAACGTGTCACATCATATCGAGTCAATGATACACGTGATCGAGGTGCAATACGTCCTAACGAGTTACTTTTATCACTGTCATACGATATCTAATTCACATAAAGATTTTTAAAACCAGGGTTTGATAAATGACTCTCCCGTATTTGTAATTTTATTGTTTTATTCAAATCTTCTTAAATGTTTTCCATTTTGTTTATTTAGCAGAGTAACATTATCGGAACAATTTTTGTTTCTCATGATGAATTTCTCTTTTAAGTAAAAATTAAAAGATGAAATAGATTGATATATACATAAATATATTTTAAAAAATACATTTTGGATTAATTTTATTTCTTATTTTCGAGTGAAATTCCTAAATCAAGGTTTTTCTTTATAATAACCTTCTTTTTTTTTCATTCATGGTATTTATATGGATTAAACGCTAAAAATTAACAGAAATATTTTTCATCAAATAAAGCACATAATTTTGATCTTTTATTTTGTTTATATATATTTACAAAAAGTTAACATTCGTCTGAAGCTTATTTTAAGGGGTTAGCACCCAAAAAAATTTATTCCACTTTAGTCATTTTTTTAAACAACTGATCATCAAAAACATATTTTTTAAATAAAAATTCGAAAAGTTTTAGAAAATTTTATTCAGCTTTAAAAATGTGTAGTTTGCCATGTACGTTAATGTCGACAAAACATTAAAAAAATGTATGAGGCAAACTTCATTTAATACTTCAATTAAAATCAAAGAAATTAAGAATAAACTGTTTTGTGATGACAATAATGAACCCCTACACAAATATATAGTTAACATTTTCATGTTGCATCACTCAAGTTCTAAGAGACGGGGTGAGGTATTTGTTCACAAAAGAAAGTTTGAAATTCAAATCAGTCTATTGTTTTGTTTTGCTTTGTTTTAGTTTTTAGAGGGTGTAAATAAAAAAGTTAATCTCGAAGTGGGCGTTTTATTTTTATCTTTAAAATGTAATCGTTTAAATTATAATTAATTTTGCTCCAAAAAATACCGAGAACTTTCGCAGTTCTAATCAATTTTTCCCTTCATATGGTGCTTTTTATTACAAATGTTTTTATGTTTTCATTTCTTCAACTAAAAATTTCACGTGTGAAATTTGGTTTTATATAAGGTGGTGAGTTTAATTTTTACTGATTGCTAGTTTCATGCCAGGCTGATCAAATCTTAGTAACTCGTCTCATGAATTGTTCTATTATTACGGCTCTGGACAAGATTGCTTTGGATTATGTTTAGAGGACTTCTGTGGTAGAACCAAGGCTAATCTCCCAATTCTGCAATCCACTGCTTGTGAGAACGAGCCTTAACAAGATTCCCATCAAACGAGTTTTCCCATTAATGATCTTTTAAACTAAAACGACAATCGTATATTCTCTTAAAACCGAACCAAATAAACTTTTGCTTTATGCATTCACATTTTTGCTTGTATTTCTCCCAAACTTTTTGGCCAGAAATGTTATTCTTTTCTGTTTTTGTTTTATTATTTTGCTTTCATTATCTCTGTTTACTATTCTCATCCCTTCAAGGATGCTTTGCTGGTTTCACACTCTCTATTACCTCGTTTACGGCGACCTCTCCGCTTAAAAACCGATTCTCGGCATTTTCAGCGTGACTATTTTTCTTATCGGCAAACGCCCTTTTCCTTTTGCTCGTCGTGTTTTGTATTCGATGTTATCAACTGTTGTTCAACTATCACTGCATCTTGTCCGCCAGGCCAAAGTACATATCGGTACCAAGTTCAAATGAGCGACAGTGTTTCTCTCAGAACAAGAGGTTCTCTCCATTTTCAATCAATTGGCAAATTGAGCGATGGAGTTAATCTCCTTGGAAATCATAACTTCAGATAGAGGAAGAGGAAGAGGAGGAGGAGGAGGAGGATGAAAAGGACTGTTCTTTAGTTTTGCACAAGTTTGCTATGGGGAAGCATGTGAAAACTAAATAACATGTGTGTGTGTGTGTGTGTGTGTGTGTGTGTGTGTGTGTGTGTGTGTGTGTGTGTGTGTGTGTTTGTGTGTGTGTGTGTGTGTGTGGACCTAACGAGGAATAAACGATTTTGGGATGCCGTAAACGAATGTATCGTTAAAAAAAGACATCTATGTATTTACGTGCATTGATAAACGGGACTGGAAAAGATATTCCAGCATACAGCATAACACACACACACACACACACACACACACACACACACACACACACAAAACAAACAAACAAACAAACAAACATAAATGTATATATATATATATATATATATATATATATATATATATATATATAGGGGAAGACAGACAAAGAGAAAAGAGAGAATAAGAAATAGAAAGTGAGAAACTTGGATAAGATTGCTCCATTCATTTTAATAGCATGTCAACCACACCGGATAAGAGTGGACCTAGGAGTAATAGCAATGAAGGGGTTCCCTACACTTCTATAATCTCCAGAACTGGAGCCTTACCATCAGATGCAGATTAGTCTTATGCTCAGGACACCCCTTTTTATGATGATCTTATCTCTCTGCAGGTATATTCTAAGCCCCATCGATTGGGCTAAACTGAGATGATCCGATTTATTTTTCGAGATGTGTAGTCATATTTTTGTATTGATGTGTAAAAGCAGATGCGTGTGTGTGTGTGTGTGTGTGTGTGTGTGTGTGTGTGTGTGTGTGTGTGTGTGTGTGTGTGTTCGCGCGCGCACACGCGTGTGTGTATATCTTTAATGAATTGCATATAAGTTTTTTTAGCATACAAACTGCATATATATGTGTATGTGTGTGAGCGAGAGAGAGAAAGAGAAGGAGAAATAATTTGAGTAATGATATCTTATAATGTGCTTTAGAGATCTGACTGAAAAAATGGAAGTAAAATTGTTGAAAATGGGAATTTATTCGTTTGTTTCGTGTATACAACTTCATCAGATACTATAAAATTTTCACTCTTGAATAATAACGGAATTAGACAAGACATTTCAATAATTTGATTTTCATTTTTTTCAATCATATTTCTTAACCACACACGCGCACACACACACAGATAGATAGATAGATAGATAGATAGATAGATAGATAGATCCTGAATAATTTTACTGTAAAAAAATTACTAGGACACTCCATCAAGGTTGAGAATTGACCCTTTTTCGGTCAAAACATTCCTGACACCTTAGATGTAAGGAGCACCTCCATTTAAAATTCGCTCCGAAAACTTCTGAAGCTAAGTAACTTCATATGACAAGTTTCATCAAGCTAGAAGTCTAAGAAGCCACCAACCAGACATAGGTAATATATATATATATATATATATATATATATATATATATATATATATATATATATATATATATATTCATTTATTTAAAAACCCCATCGCACGAGCAGGATGAGACACCTCGTCATTTTTTAAGTGGAGTTTAACAGGTTTGAATACAGTTTTCCTTCTTCTAGACTGGTTGCCATATTAAGGTTAAAGAGCCCCATCTGCCTTACTATTTACCTACACCTGGAGGGAGAATAGTTGGATTCATACCTTTCCAAATTGTATTAGCCCTACGTGAAATGTATATATATATATATATATATATATATATATATATATATATATATATATGTGTGTGTGTGTGTGTGTGTGTGTGTGTGTGTGTGTGTGTGTGTGTGTGTGTTTCTTCCGTTGACATGTGTAATGTGCATACGAACATATTTGAGTCAATGTTTTTTATGCGCTTGCGTTGTGAGTGAGAGAGAGAGGAGGAGGGGGAGAGAAAGAGTGAGAGAGTGAAAGTGATATTATTTCAATATTCAATGAATTTGACTGTGAAAAAAAGTCACTTAACCTAACACCTAGATACTGATTCACACTGCTTCACAAAATTACAGGCTAGAAATTATGTACCATTCTTCAGCTTTGTACACAAAAGGGTTGGGATTTCTAGTAGATTGAGGATGTAACATTTGTTGATTTTAAAGTTACATCGTTAGGACATCGTTTTCGACG
Source organism: Sepioteuthis lessoniana (assembly GCA_963585895.1). Lineage (NCBI taxonomy): Eukaryota > Metazoa > Mollusca > Cephalopoda > Myopsida > Loliginidae > Sepioteuthis > Sepioteuthis lessoniana. The sequence goes on from OY757934.1 coordinate 2,378,685, forward strand.
CTTAAGACGGCAACGTATCCTCATAATCTTTCTCGGTCATTTCACTTACCCCCGTTGTAGTAGTACCTAACATAGAGTCCCATCTGTGAATCGAATACATCTATTAATAATTATATGAATTCGATTGGACCGTATATAAAAAAAAATTCGTTAGAAATAACTACTCAACTATTACGCAAAAATGTGAATATACATGTTCACGATTCCCTAACCTTTTGGCATAAAATAACCCTAAATAGGTTGACATGCTGTTAAAATCAATCAGTCATGAAAAAATACTCCAAAAGATTTTATCTTTGTTATAAGTTTTTACCCGATTTTAAAAAATCTGTATAAAAATTTATATAAATTGATCGACTAGTTCTTCTGTCAAATTCGCCAACATTTCTCATTTCTCACCGGATATTTCACTTACCTATCGAAATGACTCCATTCGGAAATTTGAAAGAAAAACGTGTTATTTTATCAATTTATTCTTTTCTAAGAAAAATTCATTTTGGGTCTAACATTTCCAGAATATTTGGGTAGTGATTACACAATGACAGTAAATAAACGAGTGCAAATCACTTGGATTAACTCTTCAGCCGATAACAACCAACAAACTGACTATTATATTCTTTATTAGCGACAACATGCAGCAATCATATTTGGTGGGTTCGCGTTGAGTGGTGTTTGAATGATCTAATCGCTACAAAAGGATGATGGGATAGGTAATTATTTTACAAGGTACGAAAACACAGATGTAAAACTATTTCAGAATCGCGAAATGGCGAGGAATGATGCAAAGTAAATTGAGAAAGATACACACGTCTAAATGCAGTTATATTCAGACACACCAAGGAGAAAGAAAATGGAGACTGAAAATCAAACATTTCCAAAGGATAAGTGATATATAGCTTAGTTCGATTGATCTATTGATCACTCTTAGTTTGATTATATATACCTATCTACATCAAACTTTCAATGTTTCGATCAACCTGTTGGTTCTTTTTACATGATGCCGAAGTCAGTTTAACAGTTATATGCGATCTAAAAAATGTTTCTTTATTATCATTTTAAACAGGTAAACACTTCATACTTAATTGAAATATCAATGATTTAAGAGTCAGGGTAGTAATGCTGTTAAAAATCATTTTAAACAATCTGCCAATTCAAATCAAAGTGGACCTACAAGTAATAGCAAAGAAGAGATTACTTAACATTCTCTTGAGCTTAAAAACAGGAACCTCACCACTATCTATCTATCTATCTATCTATCTCTTTTTTATGTCGATTTATCTGTCTCAATCCATGTATATCTTTCTAAGTCTGATTATATGTTAAGTACTGCTCACGTCTTTTTGCTGTATTGATTGAATGAATCAGTTCGTATCTCTCACACACACGCGCGCGCGCGCGCACACACACACTCACTCACTCTTTCTCTCTCTCTCTCTCTCTTTCTTTATCTATTCATCTATCTATCTATCTCCCACAATCGATAGATATAATGAATGAGTGAGAGTGTGTATTCAAAAAAGAGTGTGAGAGGAAAAAAAAAAGAAAAGCAAAGTCCCCGCAAGGAAAGTTATTCTACTTCCTCCTTTCTCAAACCAAATGAGTCGTTCCGACCTTTTCCATTTTCCACCGGAATCAAAGGACAACATTTTATTTTCCTGAAATGATGAACATGAAAGAAACTGAGAAAGAAAAAAGTCCATCCCAAGATGGCTGCTCTAGCTTAGCAGATAAAGGTCCGTGTTGTTATAGCGGCGCAGAGATCCGTTGAAAAGAATTTGACAAGAAAAGCTTGGATTAACTCAGTGTATATGAATGGCGACGAGGCAATTCACTGACTTTCTTCTTGTGACTGGACGTTGCTTTTCATCAATAGAAATAAAGTTTCGAAAAAAAAGGTAGGAGACGCCATATTGTCGAGTGTAACCTTTCATTTTAAGAAGTAACGGAGAAATAACGAACGAGATCTTGCATTTTCTTATTTTATTTGTCGTCTAAGAATATTTTGGAGAAAACAAGTGATATTTATTTATTTATTTTAGTACTGGTGTCTTTGATACTGTCCGGTTTCTTAGGATTAATATTCCTTTACGAGTTTTATTAATAGCAATGCGTCGAATATGTTCATCTCCGAAGTATTGTGTCGGCATATTTGACAGACGATATCATTGATATACTCGCTCTTCTTCGACAAATGGATACATGTCTGTCTGTCATTTTCCCCTTTCGTTCGTTTCCAGGTTTATTTGTTTTTGTTTTTTAAGATGACTTTTTTTTGGATGAATATCTTCATCTTTTCAGCGACAGTATCATGTACGATTTGATTTCCGATAAGCTTACATAAGATATTCTTACTTTAGCTCTTGCGAACTAGCGTCTTCGTCATCCTCACTTCTTTCCTCGGACTAAAAAGTAAACTACTTCACATTTACAAATAAATAAATGATAGATATAAACATCGTCTCAACTTTTAAGGGAAGTACTAACATTATTTCATGAATTATTGGAATAGATATCTTCATCCTTGTAGTTTTGTTCACGATGTTTCAGTGAGTGCGCTCTACGGACTTCCTAAATTTATCTCAAATTCTGATATGCTCTTTTGTATTTCAGATATTATTATTATTTAAACATATATCGCGCAATATTTGGTATTTTTATCATTAAATTTTAGACGACGCGATTTCTGGCCTTCCGTGAGTAAATTGATTGATTTCATAAGCATATCAAACCATCCAGGGTTATTTTATGCCAAGAGGTTAGGGAATCGCAATTATATTCATATTTTTGTATTGTTGTTTCTAAGGAATTGAATACGAATAATTTTTGAACAGATCTATTTGACCCATAGATGTGACTCTAACAGGTACTGCCACACCGGGTCAGGGTGGACCAGGGAGTGATGGCAATAATGGGATACTCTATACTCTCCAGAATTGGAGCCTTAACATAATATGCAGTTTATTCTCATATCCAGATGTCTTATATCTCTACAGGTGATATTATCGTCGACGTATTGTAAAACTTAAACAGGGCAAACTGAACTTCCTAATATTGACTGAACTTTTAAAGTATTTTTATTAATTTGGTTGACCGGACATTGGCATAATGATTAGAGTGTTCGCCAATGGCTCGGGAGACCTGGATTCCATCCCAGGTCGAGTCATACCAAAGACTCAAAAAATGATACTTGATGCCTCCTTGCTTAACACTCAGCATTATAAGGTACGGATCAAGGGTAAAGTGGAGAAATCCAGGGAAAGGAGTAGCGCCCTCCCCTACACCTCAGTGTTGTAGCTATTGAAAAGGGAGCCCTCGGGTCGCCCTCGACTACAGTTGCCAACTTTACTTTTACTTACTTATTAATCTGGTGCTTATTTTTCCCTGGTCTCTTCTTCTCTTGGTTTAGAAAAATAGACTGGCCTTTAGATCGGTCTACTTTTCTATCTTTTTATCAAAACTAATTCTCAAGATTATATTGATAATTAACCGGCTCAGGTGTCTGATCACTTCTATTTTTTTGACTGATGCCAGTGCCTAAATTAAGAAGGCCAAAGAAAATATCGGTCAAAATATCTATGCTGAAGACAACTAAACATTAAAGTAGATTCACATTTTTTCTTTTGTCCAAAACAATAATATAGTCTGGCACAAGGTAATAAACATGAGGTATTTGATGATACAATAATTAGTCAGCTATTTCGATAATAGCTTGTTGTGAGAGACCAGATACAAAACTTAGTCTGGCACAAGGATACTAATTTGAGATATTCAGAGAGAAACGAATTCACAGCGGTCAGCAGGACTATCTTTTCAACAGATACCCTACAGCAAGCATTCGTATCTAATCTTAGTCTATCCCATAAATGAGGATCAACTTCACTTTAATAACATGATTTTCCTAACTTCTCCGAGGTTACTTGGTCGTAATCATTGTGGTTCTATTATTCATTTTCTCTAATGATGACTTAGTCTGGTATGGCTACTATTGATGACCACTTAGTGAGAAACGAACTCACCAATTAGTAATAATTATCTGCGATACCAGCTTTAGAGATTTATTGATTAGTCTGACACAAGGCCACATTCCGAGAGATCAAACTCAATAACAATGGAGACTAGCTTTCTTGTCACCACTGTGCAGTTGGTGCCCTATATAAATATTTACAATGCTAATTCTGA
>OY757934.1:2387863-2585133 GCA_963585895.1 Sepioteuthis lessoniana
CTCATAGAAAAAGTAATCTCTACAAGGGATAGTACGAAAACTGTTAAGAAAACAAGCAATGGCAACTTGCTTGTCGAGGTGGACGGTCGGAGGCAGGCAGAAAATATGTTAAAAATAAAAACCTTTCATATAAAAAAATGCAGAGCCTACCTGCATGAGAAACTCAACATTTCCAAGGGAGTTATCAGGAGTAGGGAGTTGGCATTGGCTACAGAAGAGGAGATAGCATCACCCCTGGGAACACAGGAAGTTACAAATATAAGAAAAATCTCCACCAGAGAAGGTGAATAATGTACATCCTGACATTTTAATCAGCCCCATACTCCCAAGGAGGTGAAGATCGGCTATTGTCTTGAGAGAGTTAAGCAGTACGTCCCAGCTCCCCAGAGGTGCTTCAAATACCAAAAATATGGACACCACAAAGAAGCCTGTAGAGGACGACAGACATGTGCGAAATACGGTGAAAATGACCCGGATCACGTGGAGGAAGATTGCTTGAAAGAAATTTCATGTGCAAACTGCCGACAAGATCATCCGGCTTACGCAAGATTTTGCGTTGTTTACAAAAAAAAGGAAATAATTGAGGTGAAACACAAGAGGAATGTGTCTTTCCTGAAAGCAAGGAGAATTGTAGGGAGCTACATGGGATAAAGCAGCTATGCCTCCGTTGCACGAAGGGCAGATAGGACCTATGAAGACAACAAATATAGAACACTCGTGGAGAAACTGATCCAGGTGGAAACGAATGATTGGCCAGAGTTTCAGGAGCACCTAAAAAACTACACTCGGTCGAATTTTACCAACCACTAGCTCAGCAACAGGTTAGGAATGGGGAGAGATCCAATGTTGTTGTCCAAACAAAAACACACGTAGGGTCTACCACGGCAACATGAACTACTCCTAGTAGTGCAAAATCTCCAACAAAACAGCCATTTCATAAGTCACCAATCCGTCCATCAAAAACATTAAAGACAGACTAAAAAACTTGTCTCCCATAAGACCTGAACAACTTAAACAAAAATCACAAGCTCCCATTAGCCAAGCTGGGAAAATCAGATGAACAACAAAGTGAACAAGGAAAGACCAGGAAGCACATTCAAAATGCCCTCAAGAATAAAGTCACCTATAAGAACCAAACAATGCAATGCTCAGGGATTAACAAAATCTCTACAAAGGACTTATAGTATGGAAAGTATGGATAGCGACACAGACTGCGTAGTTGCCAGCTTTAATCTTAAAGAAATTATCAATAATTACAATTATGGGCAAATTTATAAGCTCAATCATCATTTAAATTGTTAATCTCTTACATATCATACGTATCTATTTAAATGTGTGCAAAAAAAATGACTGATGTTAGATTCTTACTGTTACATAGCAACTCTCGTAATAATTTAACTGTGTGCAAACAAATTAGGAAAAAGTAAATCGAATGATTTGTACTGGATAGAAATCTTTGAAATCTTTTAACTGTGAAGGAAAATGAGCTCAGTTCTGTTTAAAATGTTATTTGATAAATGATCACAAACCATCTGTATTTAATATAAAAATCAGGGTTTGTCATTGGACAATTTGCAATGTTTGATATGACATAGAAACAAACCATCTTACGAAGAACTATTTTCGACGATTGAAATGCGTACTTATGTTAAACTGAATAGTTTGAAATAGAACTGTTTTTACATTTTACTGAGTGTAAACTGAAACTGTACTTATGCTAAACTGTACTGTTTGAAATAGAACTGTCTATATGCATTAAATTGATTTGGTATCAGATAACCTAAAATGGTTCATATGCCATAAAACCAAACAAAACCAAACAAGATAAAATGAATAGAACTATTCGTATTAGATAACTATACTTGAAACCATTTAACTGTGTGCAAATAAATGTACTCTGGTTCGTTTAAAAATGCTACCGACAAACTATTAGTTTACAAATCATATTTGATGAATATATTTATTAACAGGATTTTTTGCTTTAAATAAACAAGTGTTGATATGCCATAAAACCCAACCAAGTATACTTCTTATAAAACTAGAAAGACTAATTCAGATTTTTCTAGTTTCATAAGAAGGAAGATGCCCGGAAGGCTTTTCCACCTTTGAAATTCTACCAAAAATAAAATAACTGCTTGGTAGTGATAATATACTTGATTTTAACGACATGTCAACCGTCTAGAACTTTTTATGCTTCAAGGTTAAGGAATTGCGTTTATAACACTTTCTTCTTATCATTTAAGGTTTTCGGACGATTGTCTTCATCTTTATTGTTATATTCTTAATGATTTTTAAGTCAGTAATTTACATGTTTTAAGGGCGAAAATTACTATTCCCATCCACACGATATTTGTTCTTTTGAAGCAACTTCATTGAGCCCTGAAAGTAGTCACAACATTCCATGCAAATGCTTTCGTTTGTAGTGAGTCGCTGTCTATTCGACGATGTGATACTGTCGTTAGGAAGCATCTTGGAGTTCTTTCGAACGTAGTGAAACGGCCATTTTCGTTTTACCAAGCTCTAACAATTAGAGCTTGATCTTTCTTAAAGAGGCCATCTCTACCTTCGCTGAGTTTGTAAACTATCTTTTGACGGTAGAACTCTTCTACTTTTGAATCAAATGGCTTTTGGGCGGCTCGTCTAAGTTGTATTGTCCACTAAAATCGGTAACAATGGACCTAATTTCATTTTTCAGTTTGTTCCATCATTTATAATAACCTGTCTCGATGATTCTACAAAGATTAGGAAACTCATTGTAGACATTAGACACAGAAACCACAAAGAAGCGAAAAGTCTGATCATTTATGACAAAGTCTAACACGTAAAAATCTGCCCGATAATCTGGTTCATGTCAAAGATCTGAATGGCCTCACTGAACATGATCCTAGCCCGACCTTAAAACTATCAAAAGTTGGGGAACTTTAGAAATGTTTCTAGGGTCCTGTACATCTTTATCAGCAACTTGTTTAAAGTTGTGGGGGACTATGAGTTCTATAGTTGTTGTTGCTGGATGTTCCTCTTCTTCTCTAAAATATCTTCGTCAACCCTGCACATATCTTCCCCTTGTTTATGTGTTTATGTTTTTTCTAGTTTCGGTAACTCGTATCCAGATTTATGTAAGGATGAGCTCTGCTGTCTTTTTGTTGATGGTATTGCTGCTGTTTGATTCATTAATGGTGGTGGTAGTCGTCGTCGTCTGAGTAACTCTGGTGAATTCAATTGAAAAGAGAAAGATATTTTTCTTTATTTGTTGGAGTTGATATGTGTTGTTTGGGAGAAGACCGAGTAGAGTGGAATTACAAGTCCTTGCATCTTCACTAAATCATAAATTAGAAAATAATAATAAAAATTTGTCAAAAAGAACAATATTTTACTTTATTTCTAATTTTTTTCCATTCCATATTGTTATAAATTATTTACTTTTCATTGGCTATTACCATTTAATTCAGAACCCGAAAATTCAAATTCGATGGTTATGTTAAATGTTTTAAGCGAAAAAAATAAAAATAAAATTAAATTTAGTGTTTATCTTTATTTTTTTTTTTTTTTTTTTTCGCTTAAAACAATTAACATAACCAAATCAATGCAAATGATTTTCAGCAACTGATTTGGATATTTTGAATATATTAACTATCTACAATGCAAATAATGTCTTCATTTGATCGCCATCAAACAACATTCTGCAAGAAATTTCTTGCATAAAACTTAGAAAACCACTTTTAACAAGTTTGATTTCTAACGCTAGCTTCTCCAAATATTGTACAAAACTTCTTTTTTTAATCTTTTAAATCACATTGGTATACTTTTTTTAAATTAAAAAACATTAGTTTACTTAAAATTAAAAAAACATATCCTAAAAATATTACTTGTTTTTATTAATAAATGTTAATATCTGCAAATGAAAATACATCAATTTTGACATTTTTAACGAACTTTTCGCATATGTGACCTGCTGTTATCAAAAATCTTTTTTCGAATGATATTAACACTCAAAATTCCATTAAACGACAAGAATAAAATGAATAACGCAACAATTTATTGGTTTCCAATTATCTAAAAGTTGATCTCCTTTGATTATTTTGATTATTTACTTAGCTTTGCTTAATTACGGCACAAGGCTGGATATATGGAGTACATAAGGAAACTTGAACTCACTATAAATGGTTTGATAGTCTATCATGCAATCCTTTAAGTCAATAGTCATTGAAATGATCAAGGGAAATAATTTTTTTAAGTTATCTCCCTTGTAACACTGACACCGGTAATTAAGAATTTTCGTGACCAATATTTATGTTTACTTTCTATTAACATTATGATGACCGACCCTCATTTATTATTATTATTATTATTATTATTATTATTATTATTATTATTATTATTATTATTATAAGTTTTTCACATCAGGTGGTTTCCAGAGTAAAAGCAAGCCTCTTCACCATTCCAAAGCAGTCTGAACGGTCTTCCTCTAATCACTTTTCCGCATCTATTTCAACGGGCTCCAACTATGATTAGTAAAACTGTCACCTTCATATCGTTTTCAGCTCTCTGACAAGGACCATGTATTTACCTAATTTTTCGCTTTCCTTTCTTTATACTTTTTGATATGCTAGAACAGCAAAGTATACCAGTTGAATTTTTTTTCTTTCTAATAACTAAAACTAGATCTGGTCTTCTGATAAGAATTAGGATTTTGTGGAACTTCTCCAGGATAAATTCTAGGCTGTGCATATACAATTTGTCTCCACAGTTTTAAAAACGTGACTGAATATTGATAATGGTGGATTCTAATACAACAGCATTCTCTATGGAGCGTCATCCCACCAAATTATTATTATTATTATTATTATTATTATTATTATTATTTGACTCTTTTGAAAGTTTTTCATCCCAACGTTAGCTGATCATTTCTCACTGGAGTTTGAGTGACAGAAAGTCTCCTCAAGTCTCCAGGACTCCTCTCAGTATTCTGGTTGATCTTGATAATGCTATCGTTTGGATGATCTCCACGCGTCCTCTTATTTCCAAGTCCTCCAGTCCTTGTACTAATCCTTTGGTGACTATACCGAGTGCACCAGTTACAATTGGTATCACCGTCACTTTCATGTTCTACTGTTTTTTCCGATCTCTTGCCAGGCCTAGGTACTTATCTTTCTTTTCACTTTCTTTCAGTTTTACCCTTTGGTCAGCCGGAACGGTTAAGTCCACAATGCGGCAGGTTCTCTTCTTTTTTTTTTTTTTTTTTCTTGCTGACTAGGTCAGGTCATCTAACCGAGATTAGGTGATCCATTTGTATCTCAAAATCCATTTATTCGAATGGTCGAATTTTAATTTCTTGCACAATTCCCAGTGGATCACCTTACCCAAACAGTCGTGTTTAGTCTTACACTCTTTCTGAGCTTTCTGCATTCGCTTATTATGTGATTGATCACCACATGACCAACATTTGCTATTTTGTTACGTCTTATCTATTTTTGCTTTGATATAATTGGTCGTTTGGGCGTTGTTTTAGTGCTGCTATCAGATTCAGTTTTTTTTCTTTTAAGGCTTCTTAGCCACATTCAAGTTTTTCCCCAATTTTGTTTTCTAGTTACATTCGTTCAGTTGATCCTCGTGCTGTCTGTATTATTTCTAGTGACTGTAATTAGTCTTCCTCCGGGCATTTCTATGTAGTTTTCGAATCGTTGTACCTATGCATCAACGTTATCCTCAATGCTACTAAGTCGTCTTCCTCCTTCTTTTCTTGACACATTTAGTTTGTCAACGTTATCTCTGGGATATGAGACCTAATGCTTTGTCATTAGTTTTCTTATTCTCTGGTCCATTTGTTTTAGTTCTTTCCTCATCCACTTCAAAAATGGTTCAGAGTATCTTACGAAGAGGACAGCCCATGCGTTTATCCCTTTTACCTGGTTCCTGCTATATATTTTGATTTCTAGTAGCTTTCTTGTTCCTCTGAATTTTTCTTTTTTAATTTTTTCTTTCATCTCAATTTGTTTGGTGGTGCCAGCTTCCAATATTCTCAAATACTTGTAAGTTTCCTTTTCACCGAGCATTCTGATTTTTTCCTTGTTTGGTAGTTCTATTTCTTCCGTCATGTATTGTTTCATTACTAACATGGCACATTTTTCTATGCCAAATTCCATCCCGATGTCCTGACTGTATATCCTCACTGGCTGTATTAGGGTTTCCGAAATCCTTTTCGCTTTTGGCAAACAGTTTGATGTCGTTTATATACAATAGGTAATTCAACTTTTCTTTCCATTTTGTAAGTTTGTATCCGCTTGGGAATTTTCTGAGTATGTGATTGAGTGACATCATCGCAATTCCCAATAATAATGTGATAGCGCATCTCCTTGGAAGACACTACACCGGATTTTCACCTAAGCTAAGCTTTTTCCTCCCGCTGTCAATTCCACTCTCCAGGTTTCTATGATTTTCTAGATAGACTTAATGACTTCGTCTGATATCTTTTTGAGACAGTGTATTGCCCAGCTTTTGGGAATCCTTTATTATTATAACTATTATTATGATTACATGTACTAATGCCATTAAGCGTGTTCATGTTCATTTCTGTGGAATGATAAATTCATTCTGATGATGTAATCCCAACCGCAAAACATGTCAGGAGATAGATTTTTAAAATTGCCTGAAAGTTGGCAGAAGATAGTGGAAAAAAGTTAAATAAAAAGTTGTTGTTTGTTTGTTTTTAGTTTTTAAAATGGTTTCTGTTTTTTACACAACAGAGCGAAGAAAAATGTTTACAAAAGTGAATAGATAAAAGCGTCTTTAAGGTGAACTGAACCGCTCCTAGGTGACGATTTGAGATTTTAAGAGGGTTGTAAGTTGATTTAATTTATTATCAATTTAATTGGTTATTTTTTAAATAAAAGTAGAAATATTTTCTCATTTTACGTTAGGGGCGGGGGTGACGATGTTCTGATATTCAGTGAGAAAAAAATTTAAAGACTCCCGATACATGTTTTATAAAAGATGAAAAATCACAAGGGAGGTAACTTTTATTTCTTAACGATAAATTTTACTGGATTTATAGTGTTTTAATTCAATTTTTCCCACTTCCTTTTTAGAATAAATATTAATATTCTACAAACCGCCTTGACATTTACAATTTTAATTATTTTGATGTATTAAATTAGTATTTATTAAAGAAAAGATAGCAGAGAATTAGGTAATTCACAGATACAAACCAAAATAATACCGTCATTTTTTAGCCGTACTCTATATATATATATATATATATATATAAACGTTTGATTTTTTTCTTCGCGCTTTTTGAGGGGATCCTATTTTCTCACAAACTAATTTCGTCCCTGCAAAGATTAGTTCATTTAATTCGGTTATATTATTCGTTGATATATAAGGTAATACTTGATTTATTTTATTCGTTTCCGTCTTAACTGTTCTCCATTCTGTTTCTCGGTGATGGTAAGATAGTCTTTTCCCCGTTCATTATTCTCTTTAAATTTTCAAGATTTAACTTTTGTTCTTGTGTCAGTGTTTGCTCTGGGTTGTTTGGTTGTGCCTTTTTTGGTTGTGTGGTGTTTCCATTTTCCAAAGTTGGCGGTTCATTTCTGTTAGGCTGTTTTTGTTTGTTAATTCTTGATGTGTCTGATACTGTATTATCATCTTGTTCATTATTTATTTTCTTATGTATTTCTCGTATCACAAGGTCAGAAAACCAACCTTTCTTTATTATTGTTCTAACTTGATCAGCAAGTCTTTGGCTTGTTGTGTGAAAACTAGCACATATCTCTATCATTCTTTTCCTATATCCTTTTTGTGTTGGGTTGCTTCTAAAATAGCAGTGAAGTGCAATTTGGCTGTCTTCCGTAGTCCATGTTTTGTGTTTACGTCTCTGGTGTGGTTCCTTAAATCGTTATTCGTATACCTGAAAAAAGAACAGCCAACAGTCGCAGGATGACGATCGGGTCTCCCATGTTGGCTATCAGGAGAGCACCTGCCAATCGTGACACCCAAGCATGTTGCCTGGGCCCCACGTTGTCATACTTTGATTCAACATTTTTATCATGGGTGGTATATTGTGGTTATACCAGACCCAGGGGTTGTTTATTATCTGCGCGCCTGACACAGATGTGACTGAACAGTGGGTCACAAAAAACAGCGGGTCACAAAAAAAACAAAAGAAAACACCCTAAGCTTTAACTTAGTTAAAGTTCGTTTGCCTGATATTTTATGTCTTATTTCTCGAACTTAGTACCTGAACTAGTTTCAGGTTTTCGAGTATCACCTTTATGGTTTATATTTACAGCCCTATTTTGAGACTTTATTAAAATAATAACAGCCGCAGCGGAAATAAAGATGAGGCTCCTGATATCTTTCTGGTTGTATTAAAAATGTCGAATCGAAATATAACGCAACGTGGGACTCAGGCACCATGCCTGGGTGTCATGATTGGCAGGTGCTCTCCTGATGTTCAACATAGAGGAATCGATCGTCATCCTGCGACTGTTGTCTGTTCTTTTTTCAGGTACATGAACGACAATTTAAGTAGCCACACAAATCAGAGACACCAACACGAAACATGGACTACAGAAGACAACTGACTTGCACTGCACTGCTTATGTTAGGAGCAACCCTACACTAAGAGGATATATGAAAAGGGTGATAGAGATTTGGCAAGAATGCACTAAGTTTCAAACAACAAACCAAAGACTCTCTGACTAAGTTAAGACAATAATAAAGAAAGGTTGGTTTTCTCACCTTGAAATACTAGAAATACGTCAGAAAACTAATAGTTAATCTAAACAAGACACTAATACAATACCAGACACACCAAGTATTGACAAGCAAGAAGAGTCTAACCGAAATGAACGACAAGCTTCTAAAATTCTAAAACACCACACACCCAAACAATGAAGAGCAAACATTAACACAAGGACAACAAATGAATTTAGAAAATTTAAAGAGACCTATGGATGAAAAAAGACTACCTTACCATCACTAAGAAGGATAGATTGAAGAACAGTCAAGTCGGAAAATTATTATTATTATTATTATTATTATTATGAAAATTGATTGGAAGGGAAAAATTAAAAGAAAAATTGATAGATTCATGCCATTGGATTTTGCTCGGTTATCGGAGAGATATTTTGTCGAGTCGCCAATCACCCAGGACCAATATTAGCATTAGTATATTTATGATATACGTACACTGAATAAACGGAAGGAAAAGTAAGATAAGTTCATTTACATTGACCGAAAGTAAGCCTGTTTCCATCTTTGGCTATGACTATTTTACTGTCTATCAGTCTCATTGATGGACAGTAAAATGACCATACCCAGGTTGGCTTTACTGTACGAATTGGATAACAAGAGATGACGTCTCTTCTGTTCAAAGAAACGAGGCAAAAGAGAATGAAGAAAGATTTTCTGAGACTGTTATATGACAGTCTATGAGACACCTAACGGATACACCCATTCTCAGGGAGAAATAATTATTGTCTACCAACAATGGGATTCTGAAGATGTTTTTGTTTTTTTTTTTTCTTAATCTTTTAAGTTTTATTCTTATTACTTTCCAACACTGAACTTTAGAATAAGGAAAGGAAATTGATAAAATAGAAATTACAAAGGTAGTATTTAAAAGCAACACAGTGTAGACTCTATTTAATCATTCACGTTTGTAAATACTGGATGGATGTGATTTCGAATCACGATAGTTAAAATAGCTAGGTTAAGATAAATTTGAAAGTAATACATTCCAAAGAACATATAAACAAAACAGTTACAACGCTGTATATATATATATATATATAAAGATTTTTGTTGGTCCAATGATAGAAAAAAGTAAACATTCTAAATGAATTGGTCCACAAGGAGATTTATTTTAAAGCTCTTTATTTTGCTTCAACCGGTGTTTCTAAAGTTTTTTCACTTCCTTCGGGAAGTTATAATGTTTGATGCTGGTTTTGTTTTTGATTTATACAGGTTTTGATAAGATTGTTGTTATTTTCAATTCCAGAATTTGTGCCGGAGAATTTTCAGATCACGTTAGTTGTCCATGACAAATTTTCGTCTATGCAGACGTTGTTTCTCTCTTTCTCTTTCTCTTTCACTTTTTCTTCTTTTTCTTTTTACAAGAGTGTATTCGGCGTGTTTGGGTGTCTGTGTCCGCGCTCGGTCCGTATATGTATAAACACTTTCGTGATTTTTGTTTTTCTTTCATTAATTTTCTTCCATATTCCTATCTATGAGAGTTTATAAAGTTTATTAATCTTCCTCTCTGGGCCATTGTGTGTGTCTGTGTGTTCATTTTTACGTTTTTATTTTTTTTTATTTTTAGGGACTCCAGAGTAAAATTTAAAAGAAAATGAAAAGAAAGATAAGTACCTAAGAATTGAGAATTAGAAAAACTGTGGAACATGAAAGTGATGGTGATACCAATTGTAAGTGGTGCACTCGGTACTGTCGACAAAGCATGGGTACAAGGACAGGAGGACTTAGAAATAAGAGGACGAGTGGAGACTATTCAAACGACAACATTAGTTAGATCGGCTAGAATACTGAGAAGAATCCTAGAGACTTGAGGAGACGTCACTCAAACTCCAGTCAGAAACCATCAGCTAACACTGGTGTGGAAAACTCTCAAAGAATTAAAAATAATGATAACAACATATTCACAGAAAACTTTAACTTCGCCGAAATACTGAAAAATATTACCGGTTAAGTAAATATTGTTTAAGACTTAGTTTTCTGCTATAGAGTCGAAGAAAACTGTATGCGTTCTTTCCTTTGAATTTTAGTATCAGTTTAGTATAGTTATTTGGAGAGTGGGAAAGTAATGAATAAGAAATGGGTACTTGGTAATCAGGGGATTTCCTTCTTCTTTTTTTTTTCTTTTCTTTTTTTTTTTTTTTTTTTTTTTTGTTCACCCACACAAAAAACTTCAGAAGGCATATGAAGTAGCACGGTGGATGTGAAGTAAAGCGGAAGAACGCCACAGGTCAACAGCCAAGATCAAATAGTTCAGTCAGGAAACGACTGCTACTCATTTATAAGGGTGGCTTCTATTGATGAGATAAAAATACAGCCATCGAAATATTACAACGACTCTGATTCAAACCATACATCCAAATTGCATAGGCCTTCGCGCGAGTGAACAAGGGGTGCATCCAGCTGAGATTGGAGCTCTGACCTCAGTGTTCGAAAAATCAGCAACATAGTATGTATACAAGAACATTGATACTATCATAGCGAAGTAAAAATAAAGTACCACGATTCTGGAAATGGATGGACATTTATCCCAGCATCTTCATAATCTACCAAGACTACATACTTCGAGCATCAAGAGATCTAATGAAAGAAAATGGCTTTACACTAAAAAAGGGTAAGAAGTTGACGATATCCCATAGAAATTATTACGGATACAGACTATGTAGATAACATAGCACTCAAGCTGAATCCCTGCCGCATAGTCTGGGGCAAGCAGCAGGGGGCATTGGCCTCCACGTAAATGCAGACAAAACAGAATACATGAGTTTTAATCAAAAAAGAAAACATCTCTCTAAATGGCGGTTCTCTGAAACTAGTGGACAAGTTCACGTACCTTAGTAACTGCGTCTCATCTACAGAAAATGGCATCAATATTCGCCTAGCGAAGGCATGAACGGCTATCTATAGGTTAGCAATCATGTGGAAGTCCAACCTATCCAATAAGATAAAACAATATTTCTTCTAAGTAGCGGTTGTGTCAGTTCTACTGTATGGATGCACCACATGAACGCTAATAAAATGTGAGGAGAAAAAGCTTGACGGGAACTGCACAAGAATACTACTAGCTATTTTGAACAAATCCTGGAAGCAACATCCCCCGAAACAACAGTTGTACAGCCACCTACTTCCTATCACTAAAACGTTCCAAATACGACGAACAAGGCATGCAGGACACTGCTGGAGTGACGTTCTCCTATGAACCCCATCACATGGACGTGCTAGTATTGGCTGACCAAGAACATGCCTACAACAGCTCTGTGACGATTGAAATGGAGGTATTTTGGGTGTCTGTGGGTTTGTGGTAAATGTCTGTAATAATTTGGCCATTTTCGTTTTAAATGAGAATGTCTAAAAATGAAATTTCTTTAAAGTTGTGTTCCGTGGTGAATTTTATTTCGAGATGTAGGTTTTAGAGCAAGTTGTGTACATTGTTAATGTCGCCCCATATATATATATATATATACATGTTGGTTCCATAAAGTTTTCACTAAATATAATCATTAATCTTAATGGAATATGGCACAATAAATGTCCAAATCAATGAATTGGTAAACACCACAGAAATCAGCAACCAGCTAAAAGTCAAATAAATCATTAAATACCAGCCAATCCATGAACAAAAGAAAGAACGGATATCTACAATCCCAATAGAAAATCATATCTAAAATAATAGACCATACAACAAGATAAACAGATTAAATGACAACAGTAGCAGTCATTAAAAAACTAAAAAGACTCATTCACAAAGTTTGGCATACCTCAAATAGCTGTCAGTGACAACGGACCCGAATTTGAATCCATGGTGTATTATATTTCCAGAATGCTGCTGCTTGAACACCCTGCTTAAGGCTCACTGCTGCTACTAATAGTGGTTCCTGCTGCCACTGCTGCTATCACTTACTATCAGTACACAATAAATCTTCGAATCGTCTTTCCTTTTATCACTACCCATTACTTATTCTCTGAGTATATTAAACGGTGTTAGAAGTCTAATACAATTTTACCTCTCAAAGCACCCACAAAGAAAGAAAATAAGATGGAAGGCCTACCTGCTCCAAAACCTTTAAATTTTGACCAAGAAAATCTCACTGTCGCATGGAAGATATGGAAGAACGAGTTTAACTTCTACATACAAACCACGGAAAGCGATATGAAATAAACGCAATTACAAACAACTATCCGATGTCAGACGACAAATCCAACTCCTATAGAGAAGCCACTGCGAGGGACCCAACATTACAAGCGTTAATCGAATGTACAAAGAATGGATGGCCATCAAAAGAGAAAATACCATCCAACATTCAACCTTTTGCCTCCACTCGGGACAAATTAACAATCGTCAAAGGACTCATCCTAAAAGGTACACATATTGTCGTCCCCAGTTCACTCCACAAATAAATGCTACAAAAAATGAACACGGGACATCTGGGAATCGAGAAATTCTCTGCGTGAGTCTGAGAACATGTATATTGGCCTTACATAAATTTCCAAATCAAAGACATGGTTAGCACCTGTTCCGCATGCATTGATCACATGAAGCAACAATCAGCTAAAAATCTGATTAATCTTAAAATACCCGTCACACAAAGATGGCAACAGACATTTTCCACCTCTACAGCAAAAGTCGTATGTAAACATCAAGGAGTACAAAACCAGATAAATCGATGTTCACAGAATAAAGGACTGCCAATTAGCAGTCATCAAAAAACGAAAACATCTGTAGGGAACGAATAAATAAATAAATTAAAATTAAAATTGAATTTTTAAAAAATAAATAAAAAGAAAACTATTAAATTTGCAGAAACTCCCAGAGGTCTCTAACAGGAAAAGGAGATGACGCATGCGTAAAAGAAAAAGGTATTCCTCTTGACATAGGGGACCAAGTATTCTTTCTCTTTCAGGCAGTGTCTGTCGAAGCAACAACACCATTTTGCTGTCTGGTGTTTTGGGCACCACGCATACGTCTTTGGACGTAGCGTCGGTTTGTCCCTTTACTCAGTAGCAGCCCTCTCTCTATCGGTCAGCACTATGCTGAAATATACAAGATCCACTACTGAACTATAAACTAACCCTTACCGGACTTTGACAAACTTCCAAAAGAAAACTAACCCTTATGGAAGCCCGAAATATCCAAATGAGGACAAATACTTACATGAAACGATTTAACGTATTTTGACACCTTAACTGGGGGATTCAACCATTTCAATGTATTCAGGAAAGACTCCTTCATCCATGGAATGGTTGTTGAACCCAGTAAATAAAGGAAAGTATAAAAAAAACGTCTTCGTTTCTTATCTGTTGCTGTCTTTTCTTTTGTATAATTCTTTTGGGACTTTCTTGGGCAAGGCATTCCACCGACCAGACAACGTGGGGGTAAAATATAATATGACCAAAATATGGAGTCAGATATCTAACGCCAACGCAACCAACGTAATACCAACGCAACCCACGTTATACCTACGTAACATAAGCCTAAACCCCACACATCATCCTCAAAGCTTGGCATTCCGAAGATAATAGTCAGTGACAATGGGTTCAAATTCAAATCGAGAATTAAACATTGACCAAACAATGGCACATAAATCAAAAACTACCCATCCAAAATAACCTCAGGCAAACAACATGGTTGAAAGAAACATACAAACAATAAAAAAACCCTAAAAGAAAACCATAAAAACAATGAAGACATATACATGGCACTCTTATCACCACGCACAACACCACTAAAAGATGGTTCCTCATCTCCACTTAAACAACTTACGAACAAAACGCTGAGAACAAATCTTCTTAAACATTACCAGCAACAAATACATTAAAAAAACACAAATAAAAAACCACACACATGCTCACGAGTTGCCCATACTTAGACCAAATGACAACGTAAGAAATAGAATTTAACAACAATTGGCTTAGAAAGGGCAAAGTAATTTAAAATCTAGACCAACCTCGTTCCTATCTAGTCCTCATTGAAGAAGGAACACAAATAAAACGCAACAGGCGTCATTTACTAAGGACTAAGGAACCACCAATAAACACTAAGATTGAATGTTATGAACACATTTTCACAGATCAAAAATCAAACACCCAAAATCAATGCACAGAAACACCACCTCCAGATACAACAAAACAAAACACATACACCTGTAGCAGAAGACATTTCGTATTTTTGTTTGGCGCGTAATTTAATTCGACCGTTAGGATCGACGCATAATTTCACCCAATCAGAATGACTTATATTATTCATTCCGAACCACCTTTCTGGGCAGCAAATTGGGGAAGCCATCAAACACTCTCTTTGGCTGAACAACTTCGTTCAGTGCAGACGTCTCACGGTCTGCTCTCCAATAGCAGCAGCAGCAGCAGCATGGACACAATGAGGGAAACTATCTAATTTATGGATCCCTTGCGTCTATTTCTCTTAGACCAAGGGTTCCCAGTTGAATATGAATTAGATGAATTCAATACGCCACACACAGGAACAACTTTACGTCACCCCCAAAATTGGCTATGTCGACTGCGATGCAGAATCCTGCTCCGACACCTTGCAGCTTCACCTCTGGGCAACATTTTCTGGAGACATTCACGCTTCTCCCCGAAACAACCAGAAACATAAACTCGCGGTGACTTCAACGTTTCTCTCCTCAAACATGACTTTTGCTACACAATGGCGAACATAATCCCTCTCACGTCCAACGACATGCACTGCTTTCTCCACTCTCTCATCACTTCAAATCGTTCCCTTACTTCTTTCCTTCCTACGAGACTTGCAGTATAAATGTAAACCCTTTATTCCATGCTGCCATTAAAAACCTCAATATAAAACCTAACGGCATCTTCTAACTTTTCCACCTCCTCCTTTATTTTACAACACTTAGCGAGGGATATAACACACACGCGTAAGAATACATCTCTTCCCTAAAAGTAAAAACCACACGTCCACGCTAAAATATAATAACAATATAAAAATATCGCTAAACATCACACGAAGAGGAAGAATAATAAACCATCCACAAAGAAACTGAGACAAAAAAGGTAACATTTTCAAGAATACTGCTACTTGGTGGACACCCTACTTAAGCCCGCTGCTGCTGCTGGTAGCAGCCTCTGCTGCTAATGTTGCTATCACATACCATCAGTACAGAATAAATCCTTGAATGTTTATTCGTCTTTCCTTTCAGCATTACCCATTACTTATTCTCTAAGCATATTAAATGGTGTCAGAAGTCTAATACAATTTTACCTCTAAAATCACCCACAACCTTTATTCTATGAGCGTATTAAGAATGGAGTTTAGAACATTTATCGTAGTCAACCGGCTACTCAAAACACAAGTAAAAACATTTTCAAGGAGCAATAAGTCACTGATGCAGTCAGCCTGTAGCTACCTAGATCCTGGTTGTTAAGGAACCAAATGGGTCCTCACAGACCGTCTTTTAGAAATAATGAATTCAGCCGGTCTTTCAAAAGACAGTTCGCAGCTGTAGCACAAAATATGTAGTGATAAAAGAAACCTCGTCGAAGTAGAATGAAGTCTCTCACTACTATTTTGTGATAATGAGCAAATTCATTCTACTTAGACAACTAAGGGTAGTAACGCGCTGTATACATAAAAAGCGGTGATCTTAAAACGGTCGACAGCTTTGGCTAGACGTCAGCCAAGGGTGTGGGAGGAATCCGATTCTCCTCTGGTGAACTCTACGACCGAAACCTTATCAGCAGCAGCTGCTTATGACGCACTGCTCCAGGTTTCCCCTTAAGCCGACATCCTGATTCCCGCCAACAGACGACGCCGGAGAGCTACCAGCCTCTCAGCATAACAGCCCTTTTCAGTGCTAACTCAGAAAGTCTATTCCAACACCTCCTGAGACACCACGATGCAGCGGTCCCAACTACCAGCCTCTCAGTCTAACGGCCGTTTTCAGGGCTAATTTCGAAAGTCAAACCTAATACCTTCTGAGACGGCATAACGCTCTACCTTCCTGCACCAGCGACCACCTTCCTGCTACAGCAACTACCTACCTGCATCATCGACTATCTTCCTGCACTAGCAGCTACCAGTCTTGCACCAGTGACCACCAGTCCTGACTACCAACGACTACTAGTCTTGCACCAGCAATCTAGTCCTGCACCAGCGACTAGATCCTGCACCAAACACCAGTTCCTGGATTTTACGAACCGGCGTCCGCCGTACGATATTCCGATTACGATTCGCCATAATAAAATTTGGCCTTTCGAAACAACCACCTTGTTTGGTCGTTTTTGCCTAGTTCGTTGTCAATCACTTATATTTCAAAAGTTTGTGGGGTCGATATACTTATCGGCCCCGCAACACATTCACCAAAGAACGGAATTTTAACCAAACAACTAAAAAAACCTTCCAAACATAAAACACAATAAATATACAAACATATCAAAAATAAACAAGTCACAAACTATTTGCGAGTTACTTTTTCTCAAACCAAATGATAATGGGAAAATATTTTTTAAAAATGTTTCAGAAAAATTAAATTAAATTCAATTAATTTACTCTGTTTATTTATTGCCTTTATTCGTTTATTTTCAAGGAAATAAGCAATGAATAATAATTAATAAATCTATTGAATAATTTACTCAAAAAATATTTAATACGTTTATGTAATGGATGCATGTTTTTAATTTAATAAAGTTTTCTCGTTAAATTTTTTTTGTAAATTGTTTTATAAATTTCTTTTTAGATTTGTGTATCAAAGAAGAAAAAGAAAAATTATAAAAAGTGGAATTTCAATGGGTACAGCTAATATATTTTTTCTTTATACATCGAAGCGTATATTTTTACTCTGTATATTCATCATATTTTACCCAACATATTTATCATATCTTTGTATTTATCTTCTTCTGTGTAAGGATGCGACACATGGCCATTTTTAAGCCGAGTTTAACAGGTTTTAATTTAAAGTATTTCTCCTAGACTGGCTGCCATACGAGGTTAAAGAGGCTAGCTGCCCAACATCACCTTACATATTTATCATGTATAAGTCTCTTTAAGAAATTACTCTTAATTTTGAAGTAACTCAACACAATTTCAGTCACAGTTCTCATTTAAAATATATTTTGATTGTGAAGTGTTTTAAGTTGTGACTTTGCCATTTTTTCATTTTGACTTAAATCGATAATGAGAACGTGATTTTCATTTAATGTATCACTGATTTTATATACATTGGATTGATTTTATTAATTTCTTCTTTGTATAGTGAGGAATTTCTTATGCTTCTGTACTAGCCTACATAAACGTTGCTATAGGACTTTACACTCCTATAAATTATTTTGGGCGGTATGCCACTTGTTCCCACAAAGATGGCGGACGCTCAATGTTCAGTCTCGGGAAACCATTGGCCAGGAGGACCACATGATATGCTTACAACAACGCCGGCGCGCGTAAATTCAAGTCCTGCGTTTTTGAGCCACTTACAAGACGCGTATTTTCTATAAATATGTCGTCTTCAAACACCTTCTCTTTGACCAATTTTCTTCGCAGCGGCAACATTCTCTTTGACCAAATTTCTCCGCAGCAGCAACACCAAGCTTCGCAGACATTCATATACAAGGACTATGAGACGCTTTCCCGTCTCTAAGAAACTGCCTGTTTCAAACCATAGAAAAAGGACATTTTAAATTTGCAATTCTTTTTGTAGCTTAGTTGTGTTACACACACACAAACACACACGCACACGAGCTCACACATATATACACACTATTATTTTGTTAGATGAGTTAGTAATATTTTTATGTATTAATGTAAGTTTTGTTATTATAGAATATAAATTTGTTGTTGTTCGTTTGCCTTGTTTTAAATGTTCATTTTGTCCACGCCGTTTCACAACCATTATTTGTTTCATATCTTTTACTTATTTGTTGCATATCTTCACTCATTTAATTCACTGGTTTCCTTCATTTACCACTTTATCCATGTGCTATATAATATGCTTATTCTACCTTAATTCTAAACTAAAGCATTAAACTTGTGGAGAAGCCTGACTACTAAACCCTTATTTTAAATATCAAAAACTCAACGTAAAATAGTAGGGGAACTTAAATACCAAACACGGGTCCATTCTCCTACATTGCTTAACTGCTCTCACGAAGTATTTCAAACAAGAAAAAATGTTACTTTTACAATATAGAAAAATGATTTATATATTTAAATAATTTTCCTTTAAATGATATCGGAATGACAGCTATCTCACTACTCTTCTAAATTGACATTCATTGGAGATTCTGGCTTTTGCATAAATTCGAATATCGGCTATTGGAGCCAGTTGAAAATATATAGCAATTTAAGCCATGTAGAATACGAGGTTTAATCTGGCATACGACTACATTAATAGAGCACACATGAGAAATCGAACTCATTTAAATAAACTATGTGTCAGCAAGGCGAAATTGTTTACTATCGCTTTCAAGTATGCACTCAAATAAAAGAAAAATGTATACACGTTCGAAAATGTTCCAAGGGAGATAATTCATGGAAGACTATTCATGGGAGATAATAAATTTCTTGGTTTAGCTATTAAGTAATATTAAAATTTGACAAAAGACCAAATCAGATAAAAAACTATTTTGCTCCTAGACCTATCTGACATTTCACTTCAGTATCCAAGATACTGGGTTTTTTACACAACTATCATTCTGTACTAATTTTTTTACTTAGTTTCCTTAACTAATTACAAGAGTGACAAATAATTATTTTCATCAAGAAGGTTTTATAGTTATGTCTTTCGTAAATTGAGTTTATAAAGGGAAACTGTGAGTTCTTCGCTGAGAAAGTAAACAAGTCGACACATTCTGAAAACAGATAACCAACTGACTTAATTCAAAAGATGTGTGTGTGTGTGTGTGTGTGTGTGCGCGCGCGCGCGCGTATGTGCGGTGCTGAGAATCGGAAGCGAGTCAGCTTTATTTATGTGGTCATAACATTCCTCCCAACTTCAAGGAATTTGGATCCCACCCACCCACCAATATAATGTTCATAAGATATAGTCTTGAAAATATCGTGGTGATGTTTTTGTTCTTCTGGGTCAACTTGTTCTTGGTTCGTTTGCTTTTGTAGTTTCATTTTCGTCTGTTACTGTGGTTGTTACTATTTCTGTTTCATCTTCATCTGTGATTGTTTCCTCTGCTTGAATTAATGTACCCTCATTTGTAGTTGTCTCTTGTGTCGGTGTATAGTTAGTACAAATTTCCTTGTAATCACCATAATTGTCTATATTATTTCTTGTCTCATTCAGGGGGTGTCCTCCTCGTGGTGTAATGGTTAAAGCGATGGACTACGGAATTGTAGTTAGCGAGTTTATACTCTATTCGCGCTATTACGTTCACTTTCGGGTAAATACCCTTGGGAAAGGTATGAACCTCCTTATCCTTCCAGCTATGGGTTAAATAGTACCACTACTGTTCTTCTATGAGAATGGCTTTGGCATTAAATAACCTGCAAAGGTTGATATGCCATTAAACAAAGAAACCAAACCAAACCTTGTCTCATTCATTTCAGTTTTTTCAGTGCTATCATCTATGTCAGTTCCTACTCTCTCATTCACTAACTGGTTTGCAAGTTTGAATTGGCTAATATCACAGATTATATCCCTTTCATCGTATATTCGCCTAGCTCTAATTTGAGAGCTTTTCGTTTAGGTTGCAACATAAAATGCTGGTTCTTATTGTGCAGACCATTTGTTTCTCTTTGGTTGTTTTACGAGTACATAGTCTCCAGGTATTAATTTTCTTTCTTTAATCCTTCTGTTTGCATTGAATTTATTTTTGTATTTTTCATCGTTTGATTCAATTATCTCATTTATCTCTTTCCTTTCTGATTCCGTTCCATTCAGCTTGTTATAATATTTATCCTGATTTCTCTACCTTCCATAGCTTTATCAACTTCTATACTCGTTGCTGGATGCGGTGTGGCTCTCTATGCTGTTAAGATTTCTATTACGTTGATTCTTCTTTCTGTCTTGTCTTTATTTTGTTAGTTGGCGATTTTTTCGGCTTTTTTTTTTTTTTTTGCATTCTCATAAATTATTCCACTTCCCTATTTGCTTATGGGTGTAATGGCATTATCCTGTGATGGTAGAATCCTTCTTCTTCCGCGAATTCTGCAAATTCTTTTGATTGGAACGGTGGTCCATTAGCCGTTAGTATTTTTCGTGAAGTCTCATAGGTGGCGAATATTTCTTACAGTTTGATTCTTCTCTTTGAAAGGTATATTGTACATTTCTTCCACTACCGAGTATCTTGATCTCTGGTCAAGCATAACTAGGTTATAGTGCTGTCTGGGTATGGTCCTCCAAAGTCGAAATTAACTGTCTCCCAGCTTCTTTTCTGTATAACAGTGGGTTTTATTGGTTCTGATCGTGGATCGCTTGATACTACTTTACATTCGTTGCATTCTATCAATCCTATTGCTTATTCTAAGGAACCAATATCTTCCTCTTAGTAGATTTTTGGTCTTTGTTCTTCCCATGTGTCTAACGTAGTGTCCTATATTTGCTATCTTCTTTTGTAGCGAATTTTGAGTAATTATTTTTATCTCCGCTGTATACTATTCTTTCGATTATGCGGATTTCTTCTTTTATATGTTTGTATGGTGACATCTCTTGTTCGTTTTCACCTTGGAACGTGTGATGTCAATTTTCTTAGTATATTGCCTTTCTTTGTCTCTGTCTTTATTCTATATAGCGTTTCCGCGTTTTCTTTGTGTGAGATGTGGTTTATCATTTGTTTAGTGATGTTTCGATATTTCTCTGATATGGGGTGTCTCGGTATGTAGTCTAATGGATGTACTTCATTTCTTTCTGGTTTGTATTTAAGTTCAAAGTCAAAGTCTGTTATTTCCATTATCCACTTTTCTATGCGTGATAGGAGTCTAAGTTTGACTTTGTTGAACATTGGTATCAAATCGTTGTGGGTTGTTATTTTTGTGAATTTGGGTGCTCCTATTAGCTAATGTCATCTTAATCTAGCCACTGCCTATTTTACTGCCAACTCATCTTTTCCGTTTGGCTATATCTTATTGTCGTGTTCGATAATGATGAAATGTATTGGTTGCTGTCCTAGTGGTCCTTTCTGGAATAATGCAGCACTCAGTCTTTCATGGAAGCTCGCTTCTGTCCTTAGCGTAGTTTCCTAGTTGAATGAAAATATTCCATGGTTTCAGGATTGGTAATCGTTAATTTTAGTTTTTCAAATGCTTCTTTTTCTTCGCTCTTCCATTTGAATCTTGTTTTATTCCTTGTGAGATTTCTCAGTGGTGCACTCAGTGTTGCATAATTCCTTATAAAATTTTCAAGGTATTCTGTCATTCCAAGAAAGCTTCAAACTTCTTTGGATTTCGCTTCCTTGCTGTTTAGTACAGCTTTAATCTTCTCGGGATCTGGTTTTAGCACTTCTGATGTAAATAAGTGACAAAAAAACGTAATTTTGATTTTTTCAAATTCACTCTTCTCTCGGTTAAATTTGACTCCGTATTCCTTGGCTATCTGTTATAAAAATCTATTTCTAAGAAAAAAAATCAAGCCGACCACGCGTGGACTTGATTTGACCAGAGTGGAAAAGGAAGAAGGAATCCCAGACAATACGGCACCAAAAAGCTACTTCCTCTTTTTGACCCATAGTACGAATTCGGAGACCGAACTGTAAAGGCAGGAAAAACTTAAGTTAGCAGATGGGTTTCGTCACTCGCTTCTTGAATGGAGCTTCCCAAGGAATAAAATTAGAATTAAACGAAAGTCGACAACTCAAATCCTCCCAAGTTAAACAACTGAAAGAAAATTCAACCGAGAATTCTGCTGAAAAGAACTTTAAAGAAGACTCGCAATTAGATGAACTCTGAAACATTTCTACAAAACAAAAAAGAAAAGAAAAATACTCAAATTCAAAGAACTTTGTTTCTCAGACACTCTCTCAGATAAGTTCCAGCAAATTGTACTAAGATTTGCTACGCTTTATCTTTTCTATCCATTTATTTCTCGTTTCTTTTGTATAAAATTCCCTTTTAAAAACTTTATTGTCTCTATTATCTTTTCGAATCACTATCCCAACTAAAAAGCTGTGGAACTTACTGTCTAGATTTACTGTTTGAATTTATCGTTTGATATCGCAAAATAAAGCCTCCTAAAACATTACCCAGTAAAATACTAAGTTTGGTTCGTGTCACTCACTTCGTATCGAATTTTATTCCCCCCCAAATGTTTTTATATTGCAAATCTTATATTCTCTCCTAATTCTTTTGCTGCAGTATTTTCTCTTAGGCTCTGTTATTCTCTTCTTTATCTTTTCCTCTGAGGATTATATCGTCTTTGTGGTTCATGCATTGAGGAATATCTCCAAATATTTGGAACATTACTTGATCGAATAAATCTTGTGACGATTTAGCGCTGAATAGCAATCGTTTGGCTCTGTAGTTTCCCCAAGGTGTACTAAATGTAGCCAATTTTCGTGTTTCCTCATCTATTAATAATTGGTGGTCCCCTTGCTTTTAGGTTCATTTTACTGAACATATTGCATCCCCTTAAGTGGTATGTGAAATCTTTGATAATGCGAGCTTGGACATACCGACTTCTTTTTATATATCTGTTTGGTATTCGCATATCTATACTTGCTCGTATCATGTTTGGTTCCAATTTGTTACATTCTCTCATCGCACATTTTGGTTTCGGTTGAACGACCAAAGGTGAACAGCAAGTGATGGTTTCATTTCTGGGCACTTTCTCGAAAATACCATCTGCTTCTCCATGTTTAATCCATTTTTAAGCGGGAACTCTAAATTATATGGTACGTGTCTGGGTTTCTGGGCTATTGGTTGTATTCCAGCTTCCACTTCGAATCCAACTTCAATTGCTTTTCTGGTCTTGGGCTCCTTAATGTTCCCCATTCCTTGGATTATATCATCGTATTATCTAATTAGTTCTTTTGTAGATTTCGATTCATTCATTTCGCTTATCCGTTTGATTCTCAGTTCATTCGTTTCTTTCAAGCTCCCATTTGGTTCTATTAGCGTATCTCTGCCTATCAGGGGGAGATTATCTATATGTCCTCTTTCGACGATGTTCCGAATTATCGTTTCAAATTCCCCTTTTACTGATAGTTCTCCTTGTATGGTTTTCTCGGTCATGGTTGGGTTTTAACTCACCGATATTTGTTCTTTTTAGTGCTTTGAATTGTGTGACGACAAATTAAAATAAAAAGATCCCCGGGTGAGCAACCATTTAAAAGCGTATGGGAACTGGTGCATTTAAATATTGTTATCACCAAACGAGGAGTTTATTTTTCGCACGTGTGAAGACGGGGCAGTCTAGCACTTGATCCCTCGTAGAATAAGTCCTTGTTCAGAGTCCTTTCTCGGGCATATAGGAACTGGTATACTATGTGGGGGTTAATTTAGGGCTAGACTGACCACCATTGGCAAGGGGTTTCCAAATTTCACATTACACATACACCCACCAGGCCACTAGCTCTTCCACTCCTAGATTTATGGAAGATATGGACCTCTAGGTTTAGATGTAATAATATTAATTATAGTAGTCGACAACTCCGGTTTCCCGTATAATATTTTTAAAGGAAAGAATAGGACAATTTAGGCAAAAATAACATGTGGCGGAAGAAGCTGAAAAAGAAACATAAAATAAGCACCTTGATAGTAGACGACACAATGAACAAACGTGGGGGACATTAAAATACAACAATCTTTTTAATATACACGTGGATATACATATTCAACGTGTCGGCTATATTATCACCAGATAATATATAACTATAAATGTCTTTCTTCCTTTTCTCTTTTCTTTAGTCTTTCTTTACATTGAGGGAGAGAGAGAGAGTATACAATTGGGTATAGGGAGAAACAGTCTTAAAGTTTACTTATCTTTTCGACAGGTTCCTTCGGAGAGTATTTTCTCTTTTGCGGGCTGATGGACTTTATGTTATATTTAGTTCTGGCTTGAAGGTATGGGTTCTTCTTCTTGTCCAAGATTCTTTCCGCTTTCTTTACCCGGAGTTTGGCGCGAGATTCCCCCCCCCCATCTGTTCACGACGACCTCTATTCCAAAACTGATTTTCTTTTACCCTATTTCCGCTGACGGAAGAAGCTCCCACTTCCGCCTTAGGGTTCTGGCCAATCTTTTAGCTTCTATCTTCTTCCTTCCCCTGTCAGGCGATTCTTTGGGACTACTATCTCTTTGACCCGGTCACAGAATACAAACATCTGTTGGCTTTCATTCTGACCTGGATTTGTTACTTAGGCCGTGAGGCATTGACCTATATTACTATCTCTCTTAACGGTCATTCTTTGATGTCCTGCTAATTCAAACACGGGGGATAGTAGAAATTCCTTATTTCTCTTCTCTCAGTGGGAGACCACGTGACAATTGGTATTTTTTCCAGATTATTTGCAGAAGTTCACATGTGTGATTCACAAAATGTGTCAGGATCTCCGATTCTTACTTCTATTGTGTTGTAGTGTTTCTGTTTTATTGTTTTTATTTTGTCTATTTTTCTAATAATTTCCTCATCTTTCGAACTTTTGTCCGATTCTGTTTCTAAATGGCTGAATGTGTACGGTCATACTTGAATTAGCCATTTTAATTTTTTTCAAACGAACTTTATTCAAAAGAGGTGTGTGTATGTAGATCATTAATATTTATGTGTATAAAAGTTCCTTGAAGATGTTTATGAGTGCAAGTATGAAATTTCTTTGATGATACATATGTGTGAATGTATAAAAGTTGTTTAGCGCGTTGGTATAAGAACGCTTAAGTTCTCCAACTGATTCGCTTGTATGTAAGTTAAATAAGTCCTTTTAGTCGATGTGCATGAGAAAGTCAGAAGGAAACAAAATATATTACTCACTGCATGAGCGAGTAGCAGGAAATTGATTGCAACAAGTGTCTTTGACTCGAGTTGATGTGAGTGGAAACACTCCACTCGGAGTCGAAAATCCACTGATGAAAGTCATGCACTTCACCGTAAAGCTGGTCAAGCTTTTGGATTAACATGCAACGCATGTGGTTATCGTAGCGTGCCCGGCTACTCAAAACTAAAATTCCCGTTTAAAAAAATGCAGAGTTATCTGTGACGTCAGCTACAAGAAACGACGAGCTCCGGTATTACAATAACGTCACACCTTTTTTGACAAGCAGATATTCCCGTCACCAACACGATAGCTATTTAAAAAAATCTCGATGATGATTTCTAAATACAGAATAAAATATGTGTCTTTTTAAAGCTCCTCCCGTCAGTATAATGAGATATTTCATTATTACTTATATCTAAAAGAGAGACTACGCTCACGTGCGGTAAACTATCCAATACGCTTCATCTCCCTTCTATATAAACACAATAACAACTGACCTAGCTAGCATTCGGTTGCCAGACTAGCATTCGGCTGCTAGTCGGTCAAGGCCGCCTGATATGGATGCCAAGAAAGCCCAGCATTCTTGTCATGCGACTAAGACCGATTCTCTTCGGGCTTCAGAGAGCCCCCCCCCACCTGGTTCTCACCTGCTTCGGTAGGGCTTGGTATATCACCTGGCGCCCATGGGGCTCAAAATAATTTTGGAGCCGCCGGGTGTGTCTGAGCTACGGCCCTGCGCCCGGCTCCCACGTTAAAAAGGCCTTGTGCCACACTTTGGCATAGTAGGATGTCAAACAAATAGCCATTCGGCTGCCAGACATCCGTAACGTTAGAGAGATATACGTACCTCTTTCTGGTCATAGCACACAGATCAAGGCCTTATCAGCAGCAGTGGTGGACGCATAGCTTCCGGCCAACCCAGCAACAGATGTCTTAACTCCAACCAGCAGATAGAATAGGACCCAACCAATTACCGCAGCTCTCTTAAACAGCTCTTATCAGAACTAAATTACGAAAGTCATCACCAGCTCTTTTAAGAGCTATTGTCTATTTAAGAGTCTCCTGAGTATCACTTTTGGTCTTCTCACTTACACCCCTTTGCAGCTACCACGAGACGACAATGCAGCTGCCAGTCAGGCTTGCAGCCGACTAGTTTTTCTTCTAAGAGACCAGTTCCTGCATCACCAAACCAGTTCCCACATTTCCAGACCGGCGGTAGACCAGCTGCTGCACGCTGATACCAACTGACAAGTAACAGCATCTACTCCGGAAGCAGATCAATCGCGCACGGCAACTCAGGCTTCATCTTGGTCCACGAGCACACCAACTACCATTTCCTAGTTATCGATTCGCTCGGCACTTCGAATTAACTTTGTCATCATTGGTTAGTTTGTTGTCAATCACTTTATTTACAAAAGTTTATGGGACCGACGTATTTATCGACCTCGCAATATGGTAAAGCCAACCACTGGGCAATGGTTTGTTTGTCAAGCAGAGTAAAACGAAGTTCAAAGTCGGTAAGCCAGGGTTATATCACCCCAAAGTGCCCAATCGGACCTAAAAGTATGTCTTTTTATTATATATAGTCGAAAATGGCATTAGTCCAGACCCAGAGAAGATCAATGACTTAAGGAATACGGCACCTCAAACAAACAAGAAAGTATTACGAGAATTCCAAGGTCTTCTTATCTACTTGTCGCCATTTATACCAAACCTGAAAAATCTTCCAAAAGACGAAACAGAGTCCAAAAAAAGAGGCAGAAACAGACACTTTCGAACGTATTCGTTTCAACAATTTCGTCTGTTCATTACCCAAAAAATAAAATGAATAAAAGGATTAATCTTTATAAAAAAAAAAATAGAAATAAAAAAAAATCCTTTCACGGAAAAACAACACTTTGAAAATAAAGAAAGGAAAATAAAAAGACAAACGTTCCTCTTGCGTACAACTAAGAACTATTTATTACCAAGTAAATAAAAATAAATAAAAAGGAGTTAGAAAATTTTGAAGAAAAACACTAATTGCTAAAATTAATTGTTATTTTCGCGACCGATAAAAAAACCGAATGAAGTAACAATGATACAATTGTTTCGAAAAACACTGGGTCACTCACGAATTACAATGAACTGATATATCTTCAACAAAAAAAAAAGGTACTGTTACTTACAACTCAAAAAAAGGTGTGTTGTATGAATGGAAAAAACATTGGGAAGAGTCTCTTAGGCGAAAAACATCTCTTAGGAAAACCTGTTCACTTTTCCGTCAATAATACGGCGAATAATGGTTGGTTCATTCGGCAATTCTTTCAGTACTTGTATAGGACAGCAAATACATTCGTACATCTTATGGTCTGAGTCAAGACAGCACAAATTCTTTGATATAGGCAATAACATATTTCTCTCAGAAGAATACAGCACAGCAG
Organism: Sepioteuthis lessoniana; assembly: GCA_963585895.1. NCBI lineage: Eukaryota > Metazoa > Mollusca > Cephalopoda > Myopsida > Loliginidae > Sepioteuthis > Sepioteuthis lessoniana. The sequence goes on from OY757934.1 coordinate 2,415,920, forward strand.
GATAATTCGGTTAGACACCTCGTGGTTCAAGTCAAGACAGCTCAAATTCACCGATATAGGCAACAGCATTTTTCTAAGAAGAATACAGTACAACAGGAAAATTCTTTGAGGGATTTACTCCCTATTCACTATTTTACCTTAATTGTAGGGAACAGCAAGGTTTTAAAACCAGCACATCCTGCGAAAATTCACTGGACAACTGAATTCACGTCTTGACTGCGCTGTGGCTTGAGCCGAAAAGCGTTATACTCCAAGCAAGCGGTGTCAGTTTTAAAAAATCCCGTCATTTCCTTACGGCGATGACAACCATAAAAGACACTTCTAAGATGTTCCCATTACAATTAAATAATTCCAACATATAACAAAATATCCAACATAAAAAAAACCTCACACCGAAGAGCTCCAGCACCTCCAAGCTGGTTTGTCTGTTTGTGTTTTATAGCATATTAACCTTTGTAGATTATTTACTGCCAAATCCATTTTTATGCAAATAAACCGTTCTATTTCAAACAATTCAGTTTAGTATAAGTATAATTTTGTTTACACACAGTTAAATGTCAAAATAGTTCTGTTTTAAACAATTCAGTTTAGCGTAAGTATAGCTTCAATATCAAAAACAGTTGTATTTCAAACAATTCATTTTACCATACAAAAAAATTGTTCCATTGCAAACAATTCAGTTTAGCATAAGTACGCAGTTTAAATGCCTAAATAGTACTATTTCGAGCAATTCAATTTAGCATAAGTACATAGGTTAGTTCTATTTGACCCATAGATTGGAACCTCTCAGGTGCTACAATTCCAGACCTGAGTGGACCTGGGAGCGATGGCAAAGAAGGGGTACCCTGCATCCCCCCAAAGCTCCGGCATTACTGGAACCTCACCATCAGATTGTTTAATGTCATATCGAGGACACTTGTTGGGGGGGGGTCTTACCCATCTGCAGAGAAGCACTCTGTGTATTCTGCCGCCCCAGCCAACTGGGCAACATCCCAAGTCTTTACAAGAGAAATGGTCGTGAAATACACATGCCACCCAAATACAAAATTAACTTTGAAAAAATAAACATCATACCTTTTTATTGGTAATAGGAATATTATAGGAATTACCTCCCTTCACACACGGACGTGTGTAAATCCCTTAACGTTGTAATGATACCTTGGTGGTGTAATGGTTAGCAAGCTCGACTAGCAAACCTACACGAGTGAGTTCGAGTCTCATTGGGTGCCCCTTTCATATGGCCTTGTGCCACATCTAAGCAAAAAGCTTAGTAAATTACCACTTGAAATGCAACATAAGAGACAACACACCGACAGTAAAGTGATGTGAATAAATGAATTAAAAACATTGCTTTTAACTTAATTAATGTTAAACAACAACCATATTCTATAGGTAACGTCTTAATTCTTACCTTGACGAAGAATCATGAATCATGGAGAAATTAGACATTATTACAATATAGTGAAGATTCGGAATTAAATGATAATGTGATAAAAACAACAAATATGGTTTTAATAATGTTTGAAGTGACATCTAAAGGATACTGAATGCAACATTTCCCCAAGGAAAGTCGAAAAATTTATCACTCAAAATGTTGTAATAAAAATCATGAATTAAACTAGTTTTGTTATAAGATATTTTCGATTCAAAGGGAGATAAGTCGTTAAAAATAATTTCTCCTTTCTTCACCTTAGCTTGAATTTGTTTAAAAAATCAAATCTAAAAATGGGTTGAATCTTTTTTTAAGGACCCACAATAAAATAATAAAAAAAAAAAACATTTGTTCAAAGAAACTACTCTAACACGCTGTTTTTTTTTTTTTTTAATTCAAATAGAAATGAATTATAATCAATAAAATAAGCTTTGAAAACCAGTTGTAATTACTTGGCGGGAGGATTATCCGTTCCAGACCTGAAGGTAATTTTAACAAATTAAGCACCTATTCCTCATTTGATATTTACTAAAGTAAACATAAGGCCAAAGGGTAGAAAGATTTAGTTGCGCCAGTCTTTCAAGTGGTAAATACTTGGTTCGTTTAAAAAATGAGTTTCGAAGAACTATATTTGATTTCTTGTCATTTTTATAGATTACCGGGAATTAACCCTGATAGTCGGTAAGGTAAAACCGATTCGAAAATTGCAGCCACAAAGGACATAGTGTGCAAGTAGAGTAAGAAAGATAACTCATAATTTTACTTCCGATAACCAATATCACGTGCCGGTGTAAATCGCTTGTGACTTCCGCTTTTTTTAGCTTAAGGTTCCCTAGTCCATAGCTATCTCATGCATCCAATATACATAAATTAAAACAGACAATAAAATATAGGATAGTATAAATATAAATATCTATTGTGGGAATTTTTCATATCTAAATTGATTTCAGAGAATGATTAGAAGCGCAATAAAAATAAAACTAATCATTGTATTGATGTAAATTAGATTTCCGGTTATGGTTCCTTGCCCCTGTGAAGAAGTATAGCGGTGCTTAGACGGTGGTGTGGTCCGTCCTGAAGATTGGGCACTCAAAACAAAATCTCAAACAATATTTAACCCAGGGACTTTTTGGTACTAAACAAATGTTCTTCGACAAAGATGACGATGATCAGGACTTTCTGTCTCCCTCTGGAGGGTAAAGTAACCATATAATTCATTTATTTCGATTAATTTTTTAGTGGGTGGTGAAAGTGTTTGTTTTTTTGTTATTGTTTTTAGCAGGTGCCCTGTTCATTGATATATAATTTCTAAGCTTGTTTTTCAAGTAAAAAGATTTTTTTAAAAGTTTTTTTCACGTTTTTTTTTTTTTTTGTTTATTTATCAATTTTAAACTGAAGATATATTACATCATTATTTTGAAATTATGTTGATTTGTGTGTGTGTGAAATTAGTCTGATTTTCTTTTTGAAAAGACTGAACAAAATTGTTTCTGAAAAAATGCAGTTATTTATGAAAAATAATAATTTAAAATTATCTACTTTGATTTGACTTTAGAAAACAATTTTAATTTATTTCCGATTTTTTGGATTTATCAAAAATGTGTACGATGTCGAGTTTGTTTACAACAGATTTGATGTATTTTTTTTTTTTTAATTTCAGATTATTCATTTTATCAAATTAAACTTTGACGTTGATTGACGCCCATTTCCTCTTTTTGAGCGAGTCATTTTTTTCTATCTTTCGTTAAGTTTAAAAAGGGAAAAAAGAAAAAAAAACTGCTTACTGTAGAGAGCAATAAAGTTTAACTTTAAAAAAAAATTAGATTTATTTGATGTTTTATCAATTTCCTATAGTAAGAATAATATTTCACTTAATTTAAAACTGCTTATGGAAATAAATAAACATTTTCAAAACCTATTTTTGTTTGACTGGTTTAAAAACAATTAGTCTTTTTTAAGTAATTAATTTTGAATTCAACACATACAACTGTGTGGAAATCAAAAACAAAAATATAGGATTTTTTCTAAGTTTAACGAAATCCAAAGTCCTGAGTTTGAACCCTTCACCGTGTCAAAAAACAAATCGACTCGATATTTTTAGACCCCAATGTTTATTACATTTTCATTGTAAATTGGTTTGTCACGAGTAACAAGAATTATTGAGTTTTATATGTTCATTTATTTATTTTGATAATTTCATAATCATTAGGATTTTTTGTTGTTTTTTTTTTCCGAGGGGCGTAGATTGTTAAGTGTTTTTAAGGTGATCATTCATTTTACGCAGAAGAAAATTAAGAGTATCTCTTTCTACAAGGAGAATTAGTTGCAAAATATCTCGCCGCTCATTATTTCATAATGTCTAATTAAAAAAATAAAATAAAAATAAACGTCATAAAATGTCACCAAAAAATCGCCTCTCTTTACAAAGTTTCCAACGAAAAAGCGGTTTTCTGTCCAGTTTTAAAAGCGCTGAGAACTTTTACATTTATCTTAATTCATCAAACAAATGTAGATTCCTCTTATTTCTAGACTTTACCAACAAAAGGCCGTCAAGAGATGAAAATTAGGTGTTAGAGTATCCTAGGTTCATAAGCTATAAAAAGTTGTATTTTACTAAGTTTTTTGCTTAGATGTGGTACAAGGCCGTATGAATGGGGCACCCAGTGAGACTCGAACTCATCAGTGAAAGCTTGCTTCTTATTACACTACTAGAGGCGCCCTAATCTCTAAAAAGTTATTGTACCTTTAAACAAACAAATCTAATAAAAGTGTCTTTAGATTTTTAGACATTTCCTCATTTTTGATGCCTTAAATTAGATGGATTCTTTGTAAAAACTCTGGTGCCATTAATTGGCATGTTATGTTCGCAGAGACCAAAAAAGCTTTTGCGTGTATATTCATGTGTCTCTTCTGTTGAATGTGTGTGTGGATGTATACAAATATACAGACCTGTCTTAGTGGACATATTTTTTTATTAAGGATGATTTTCCTGATCACGTGATGTTTAAATTTTGCTCGATATTTTGGTGTTTATTTACATTTTTATCAGATTATTATAAAAGGAAATAACATACTCACATAGGCATAAACTGAAAATCAAAATAAATTGAAATTGAAATAATTTTGAAAAATGGATTTAAGCCATGCTTTATAAAAAAAAAAATAGTTCATGTTTAGAAGTATATTTTTCATTCCATTAAAGAGGGTTTTAAAAAATGGCTCAATTTTTCAGAATAAATTTGATAATTTTTGACTGAATTTTTGAGATGAGGTTTGTATCATTTAGATTATTCGGACTATGGCCCTCATCTTCATTGAACTTCATTGTTATATACACAAAGTTTCGGGTGGAATATCTACCATAGCTTAACACTTAACATAATAGAATTAGAGCAATCTAGCCCGGTGGATATAACAATAAAAATGAGCAATACTCTAAATAATATAGATTTTAAGTTTTTCTTTGTTTTTTTAAGTTGTTTGGTTATTTTTTCAAGTTTTATACTTAATTTCTCTTTGATGTGATATTTAATTCGTATGAATAAATGCCCCCCCCCCCACACACACACACACAGTATTTGCCAGTCTTTGAGATGCATAGTTTAAAGCTATTTGAGGGATACTGCTCACTGCAACCAGACCTCTGTCCATGAAAAACTTTGAAAGGCAGCCCCCTTATCACTGCACCAGCCTATTGGATAAAGTTTATTATTTGCATGTGTTTTTGTTTTTAGTTTGAACTTTATATCTATATTTTTGGCTAATGAGTAGAGTGTTCGTCAATAGTCTGAGAGACTGGGGTTCAATCCCCGGTCAAGTCATACTGTTATGAAATAGCCGAGGGATTTCGTTTCATCCTCTTGAGGCTGAGAACCTTTCGGCTCAGCACATGGGTTGGTTGGGTGTAAGATTGAAGCAGGTATTAACGCGGGTGCGCACGAGCGGATGGAGGTGTCACTCAGATGTCATAACAGTCCACGACGATACTGGGTGACAAGGGCGGAAGCACGCGGAAGTTTGTGTGAGAATTTGAAGAAAATAAGAGTCGGGTTTTGGACGCCGAACGAGAAGGATCGATTTTGGAGCTCGCAGGCGCGAGGCGAACGTGCGCCCGATGGGGGCCGCTCGAGTTGGGGGCCAAATGAATAAGACAGCATAGAAGATTGTGTCTCTCCTCCTTACGTCGAAACCTTTAACTCAAAGTTAATAAAAAGGTTTCGTACCTGAACAAGAAGTAGTTACGTGTTTTTGAGATTCCTGTTCTTTATATATTCTATCGTTATGAACATTACATGTCTATTTCGCACATAGCCATATTCGTGTATATCGCTACGCAACAATACCAAATACTCAAAAAATGGTACTTGATACCACCTTGCTTAGCACTCACCATTGTAAGGTTTGGATCAAGGGTAAAGTGGAGCAATCCTGGGAATGGAGTAGCACCCTCCCCTACACATTAGTGTACTAGCTATTGAAAAGGGAGCCTTCGGGTTACCCTCAACTAAAATTACCAACTTTACTTGACTATTTATAAATAACATAGATATAGAAGATAAAAATAATTTTTTATGTAAATCAAAACTTAAAAAAATTTTTCTAGAATTAATATCATGAAATACTGTACTTAAAAGTCAAACAATTTTTCCCTCCTCTCCATTATAAAAAGGAATCAATTGAAAAGGGAAAATTTATTATACACTGCCTAATCACTAGACGCACTATATTTTTCATCAAGAATTTTGAGTGCTACCTTACTGGCAAGGATATTTCCAGTCAGGACCAACTTACTGTGATTTTTGATAAATTGATTAATTGCTTGAATAAAGAAGTCTTTTGGAGAGGAATTAATGATTTGTTATGAATAGGAAATAATTGTATAAAGATTTGGGAATGGTAAGAATTTTGATTGAATAATCTTGTTTTATATGATTTGTTTTTTAATTTTTTGTTTAAATAAATTGTCAGTTTCACATGGGGCAATTTAATAATTCATAAGATTGATATGAAATCAACACAAACATTTGGTTTTTTTTTTTTTTTTTGACTAATGTATAAGAATTTTGAGGTATATAACTTTATTAAGAATTGTTACATAATAACTCCAACAATGAATGTTATATTTGAATTCTTCAATAACCAGATACATCATCTATTGATAATATGATAATTTACTTATATATATAGATATAATTACTTGAATCAGAGGATCATTTTATTGAATCAGTTTAAAGTAAATTAAAGGAAACTTTCCGTCCATCACATTTTCAGTTGTCACACTGGAAATGATTAAAAGTAAAAATTATTAACAAGTGGAGTAATATTCAAAAAAAAAAAAGAAAAAAGAACCTCAACTTTCCTGATTCTCACTAAGTTCCCTAAACAGATAAAGAGAATGAAATTATCTTTTGTCTGCACAAGATAGAGTGAAATAGCATGATAGCTACGACCTCTAAAATAGCCAGATGTTTCTGGCACCTAGTCTTGTACTAAACAGAGAAACAATCATCAGAGTAGTTAGTCCTACATACATAGTAATCAGAAAAATGGTCGCAAATGGCCAACTTTTGTACTTGAGAAGACCCAGATGTAGTATTTGGGGACTGTCTAAGTAGTTTTTGTGAGACATACCGCTTAACTCAAATTTTACCCCTTTGAATGGTTCTATCTATATAATCAGCATCACACAGACATTCAAATTTATAAGAAATCATACTTTATTGCAGTATAGGTAGGAGATCCTTTTAGAAAGATGAAAAGGCAGGTCAAGTGAAGAAGATGGTTTTCACTTTAGCAAAGTGAAAACAGCAACAAAGATTTTATCAACAAATAGCCAATTAACAGATCCAATCCATGAAAGCTTCATGTATGTCAGACATTTAGAAGTTCCCAAAAATTTAATGGTGTTAAATTTAGATATTGTTGATCTAATACTACTCAAGATGACATTGTCTGGGTATCCATTCCTTAGAAAAATATCAGTAAATCTTTAAATTTCTGCATTGATACTGCCATTAGAACAAATCATCAGTGCCCAATGAATAAGATATTTGACAAAGTTGATCTTCTTAGATTTCAGGGCAAATGAATCCCAACTAATGTATAAACTTGTGAAAGTTGGCTTTCTGTAAAAACTAGTAATAAAGGAGGAAGAGTCCTTCTCAACCAAAACATCAAGAAAGGGTAACATTGTTATTCTCCTCTTTAGTAAAAGTAAAAGAAGGATGAGGGTTATTCAAACAGTGAAAAAATTTTAATGCCATGTGAAGGAAAGCAAGCAAAAATATCATCAGTGTAATGCATATAACAATATGGTTTATGGATTTTGTCAAAAACCTGTTGTTCCAAAAACTCCACTAATACATTAGCTAAAAGGATGCCAAGAAGACTCTCCATTGATACTCCATCAACTTATTGATACATAGTATCATTGAAGCTAAACAAGATAGACTTTGTAGCCAACTGCATCAATTTATATATATATATATATATATATATATATATATATATAGTGTGTGTGTGTGTGTACTTAGGCAGCAACTCATTACTTAAGCATGTTCTGTTGAAGACTGTGGAGTATTTTCTTTTTAGGATCTTTAAGTGAAGACATTAAAGTCTTCTCATTATTTTCCTTATGTCAGGGTAGTGAAGAAAGTGTCCCATACTAATCCATTTAGCTAGTCATCCTCAAGAGTTGTGTTTGATTGTTTGTTGCTGTGAGTTTTATATTCAAATATATTTATTTATTAACATGAACTCCCCCAAAACTTTCCTAAATATAAACAATGGAGTTTATAAATTTACATGTCCATTTTGAGAGTGTCTCTTTGAAAATAACATAACAGCTAATACCAACCTAATAACTACTCTCTCTCATTGCCTTACCTACCATCTCTCAGGCATAAGTGCCATAAAACAGCATCAAATGACAAAGCATAACAAAGACACTGGCAGACTCAAATCCACCAATATAAGAAAGATCCTCATTAATAATACAAAAATCATTTATAAAGATAACAATAAAAATCACTTACAAATCCTCAAATAATAAACATAAAAAATAATAAAAACCGCTATAAATAAAATAACATTCAATGACTAACCCTACCACCCATCCTAACAGATCTATACTATAAAAAAACCCTACTCCAAGTAAATATAAAAACTCACAGCAACAAACCCCTTGAGGACAACCGCCGAAATGGTCGAAAGCACTTGGGCTGTTATGGGACACTTTCTTCCCCACCTCGACCCAGACATAAGAAAAATGAGAAAAAGACTTGAAAGTCTTCATTTAAAGATCCTAAAAAGAAAACACACAGCAGTCTTCAACAGCACATGCTTAAATATATATATATATATAAATATATATATAACCCATCGGAAGTAACACATGAACCAATCACCAGAATTATTAGTAAGCAATTAGACATTAAACTAGGACCATTTACTCTTGAAGAACTCAACTCAGTACTTCGAAAAATCCAAAATAGGAAAGCCGCTGGGCTTGATGAAATTCCCCCAGAAGTATGGAAGACCAGACAATTCGACGACATACTACTCCAACACTGTAACGCAGTTTATAATCAAAATCTGATAGACAGATGGATGAAGGAATGCATCCTCCCTTTCCCTAAAAAGGGTGACCACAGATTAGCCAAGAACTACGAAGATATAACACTTACATCCCTAGCAGTCAAAATATACAATGCCCTACTACGAAACCACATAGAACCCAAAATTGACAACATTCTTAGGAAAAACCAAAATGGCTTCCAAAGAAATAGATCCACAACCACACAAATATTGACTATCGAGAATCCTTGAAGGCGTACAGGCAAAAAACTTGCAGGCGATAATACTATTTGTCGACTTTACCAAGGCTTTTGATTCCATTCACAAAGGGAAGATGGAACAAATCCTACTAGCATACGGCATACCAATAGAGACCATCGCAGCAATAACGATTCTCTATAGTGTTACAGCCACCGGCCATGGTAGGATTATAGTGCAAGAACAACTATGTGGACCGGAAGTGGGGGAAGGCAATTGGCGAGTCTTCGAGCCCTAGCAACAGGGAGAGAAGCAGCAGAGAAGAGACAGGCAGGGCGCTTTACCGCCAAAAAGAAACAAAACCCAAAAAGTTAGTTTCGAGCTTCGCCAAGGAAGAGAAAGGTTGCCTTTTCACGGGGTCTGGTGAAAGTGGAAATCCTAGTCCCAAAATGGCATATAGAAGCATGTAGCTCCGTTGGGTAAGAACCTGAGGCTCAACGTAAAAGAAAAGGAAAACAAAAAACTGGTGCCTTGCAACTCGTTAATAGGAGATTAACGAATATAAGAAAAAAAAAGAAAAAATTAACAAAAGAGAGGAAAGATAAAAAAAAAAAGGTTAGTCAAAATTTTTATCAAGAATAATATATGTAACCTAAATAAAGGTCCGTTGCAAGACTGTTCCAAAGAAACATTTTTGAGGCTGTTCATCAGCAGCTAGTTTCGGCGGAAAACCTATTTGGTTAAAATTTGTACATCCATAAAGACGAAGAGGAGAGACTCTTGTTCTTCGGTGAAAGAAGAAAAAAAAAAAAGAATACTTCGTCTTATTGGAAGGACCTAGTCAGACACTATTGGAAGCGAATTGTCCTCCACATTTCTGTATATTTTTTTGTTGCATTCGTTTTGTTCTTTGTTTGTCTGTTGTCACAGTTGTGCTTTCTTTTAAATGAAAAAAATGTATGAATGATACATATATAAAGAAAAGGAAAAAAAAACAACTCCGCGTTATATTGTTTGTCCAGTTCAGAATACCCCACGTGTTCTTTCATATCACGTTGACCTCTTTAACCTTGAAACCCTCCCGTTTCGTCCGTAGTCCCAGTATACGTAACATAGGACTCTGTCCATATCTCGAAAAATTAAAAATACGGGTGGAAACTCGTTACAATAGAAACACCAAAGTGAAAGTATGTTCTCCGGATGGAGACACAGACTACTTCGACATTGTAGCAGGAGTACTGCAAGGGGACACGCTAGCCCCATACCTCTTTATATTCTGTCTAGACTATGTGCTCAGAACATTGATTGATAAAATCAAAGAAAACGGTTTCAAGCTGACAAAGAAAAGAAGCAGAAGGTACTCTGCAAAAACAATTACCGACGCCGACTACGCTGATGACATAGCAATTCTGGCAAATGCACCCGCCCAAGCCGAAACCCTACTGCATAGACTGGAGTGAGCCACCACAGGCATTGGCCTCCATGTCAATGCACATAAAACGGAATACATGTGCTTTAATCAAATAGGCGACACATCTCCACACGAGGCAGAAGCTCTCTGAAACTCGTAGACAAGTTCACCTCCCTAGGAAGCAGTGTCTCATCAACCGAAAAAGACATCGACATGCAGCTAACAAAGGCATGGACAGCTATCAATAAGCTATCGGTCATATGGAAGTCAGACCTAACCAATAAAATGAAATACAGTTTCTTCCACGCAGCGGTCGTGTCGATACTGCCATATGAATGCACTACATGGACGCTCACTATGGCAACTGCACAAGAATGCTACAAACAATTTTGAACAAGTCCTTGAAGCAACACCCCACAAAGCACCAACTGTATGGCCACCTACCTTCCATCACGAAAACTATCAAAGTTAGATGAACCAGACATGCAGGACACTGCTGGAGAAGCAGAGACGAGCTCATAAGTGATGTTCTCCAATGGAGCTCCTCATATGGCCGAGCAAAAGCAGGACGACCAGCTTGAACCTACATGCAGCAGTTCTGTGAGTATACAGGATGTAGCCCTGAATACCAACAAGAAGCGATGAACGATTGGGAGGAGTGGCAAGAGAGGGTCAGAGATATCCGTGCTGATGGCACGACATGTTGATGAGGATGATATATATAACAGTCATTGAATTAATAAGGTGGATTTTGCATAAGGAATTGGCAATAGGAAACTATTTACATTTGCACCTTTTCAAAGAAATCAATTGTGATGGGTCCTTTCATGTTCCTAATGATTGTCAGCATGGCCTTCTTTACTAACCACTGAGCCTGGAACTTTTGCTTTACCAGATAGTCGATATATTTTCACTCCATGGACTGTTTTTTGGTTTGGACTCATTGTAACAAACCCATGTTTAGCCATTTGTAAACATTTTTTTTTATTAAAACATATTTCTCTGTATACATCAAACATTCTGCAAATTTCACACAGTTTACACTTCTCAGCCTCCAAATATTTAATGACAGCCTTGAATACTCGGATTTTCCACCATTTTGAATAATTGCAAAATATTCTTTTTAATAGTTTTTGTCATTGCTAACAATTCTGAGTTTACATTTATAAAAAATTTTTTTTTTTAAATGTATTTTACTTTTTTCAAAAATATTCCTCTTTTTTATTGAATAACACCCATATATACTACACATACACACACATGCATATCATATATATATATATCAAACTTGCAAGATTGATTATGGTTCTCTTAGCAACCTGCTTTCATTTACTGTGTTTATCTTCATGTAAGTCTTCATTCTTTTTTATTAGCAGAATGTAACACACTGTTTACATATGTATTGAATACAGAAAAATATCTCTAATATTTAGACAGTAGATAAATGTGGATTGCCTGCAATAAATAGATAAGGAAAAGCTGTGCTAAGCAAGTAGATCATTATTCTGCAGCATTTAAATTGTGGAAATTCAGAAGTTGCTTTAACTCTCATCCTGTATTACAGAAACTTATGTAGCAGTGCCTGTACCATACTGGCAACAAAGCTATTACTAACAGACAGAGTTCTTGACTCTTAATAGTATAACTTTTGCTTTCATTGATAAGCATTTTGATGATACTCTAATTGCCATAAAACTCTAAATTGTTTTGTTTCTGACATGAAGTATTTTATTATTCAACCCTGTTATAACAAAACAACATATTGATACTATTTACAGGAACCTGATATCTAAATCAAGAACCATTTCCTGCTAGAATAAAGCTGAACTGTTAAAACACAGTGATAAAAATAACAAGGATGAAAATGATCAGTGATATCTAGTTGGCAAATAAATAAATACATTTAGTTATTTAACAAATATATCTTTCTGTTATCAGTTTAAATGAATGAATTAGATTAAGACATGTTCGCTAACTGCCTATCAACTTGAAAATTTTTAACTGTGCTCATATAGAATAATTCCCAAAGTGTGGTTGCATTATTGCTTTTTAAACCTCTTGAGAATCTTTGCATGTTTGTAAAAACTTCTATAATTCTCCAAGTTCTTCTGAAAGTTGGTTGGGTTCTTCTCTATTGTGCACACATATTTTCATAATTATTAATGTTCGCTTACTTCAATTTCAAGGAACAAATCACCCAACCCTTAAAATACTTGAGCCATTTTTGGGCAGCATTGTCAGTCTGTGAGCAAATTCAGTAGCTTTGAGGCCCAGTTTAAAATAATGTCTCACAATTACCATAATTTTGATACTTGTGTCTGGCATTAGAATATTTGAAATTAAAAATTGTATTGTTAATGATATGATCTATTATAATCGGCCTGTAAAATAGGATGCTATTAATCTGAAATTGTGGCATACATCAAAACAGAGGCTTGGGTGATCGTATGACATATCGTTATCAATTTGTGTTGATAGCATGGATTCTCTCAAATCTCTCTCATCATCCATCCCTATCAGCCATCACTCTTGGTAAGTACTCTAGACTGCATCCAGTATCCATACAGAGCTGATGTATGTAAGTCCTTGTTAGTCAGTCAACACTGGTGTGTCCATGTATAGTAGTCCACACAAATCATTGTTTATGAGCTCATCCCTACTTTTCGAGAAGTGCCCAGCACATCTTATTCATCTTACTTGGATCCTTTGTGCTATGGGAGATTAATGGCCATACAGCCGTTGATTTGATATTGAATGCTAATATTACTAGAATGTCCAATTCAAGCTTTTTCAACAAGGCAACATGTTATTTACTAAGCTTTGCTTGGTTTGCCATAAGGCCAGAAGTATAAGGCACCCAGTGAGAATCAAACTCTCTAAAAATGGTCTGCAAACCAAGTTCATTAACATTATTTTTTTTAAACTTATGATAAATAAAGGGCGCCTCGGGTAGTGTAATGGTTAGCAAGCTTGACTAGCAAACCTGCAAGAGTGAGTTCGAGTCTCATTGGGTGCCCCATTCATTCGGCCTTGTGCTACATTGAAGCAATGAGCTTCTTGAATTACAACTTATGATAAATAAACAAAAGTTTCAATTTCAAAATTGTTTCCTGTGATAACCATTTAATTTTACATTTGAATGAAAATGAAAAGATTTTCACAGGAAACAAAAAAGTAAAAAAAAAATTTCATTTCTTTCTTTTTAAAAAAAAGATTTTATGATAAATAGACAAAACTTTTAGTTTAAAAAAATTTTGCAATTGCTTTAAATATGTAACCTTGTACCAGACTTATAAAAGGTTATATAATCTCATGTTGTCTACACAGTGATTTCTGTGTACCAGGATGAATTAGATATCAAAGGCAAGTCTCTCATTTTCAGTCTAATATCTTTCCACCAGAAAAGTGAAAATATTTGATAGAAGTTACTACTTTGATTGAAACAAACCTGAGAAAATTTGTGTTTTAAGTTTAGTTTCAGTCTGGCAGTACAACAAAGAGGATATGTTCTTTGTGGATAAGATCGGGGAGTTAATGGCTTAGAAAGGCTTTTTTAAAAAGATCTTGATTGAGACCTTTTGAAGATGTAAAAACTTTTCTCCTCTGTAGAATGTAGAGACAGTTTGGAAATTCACTAAGATGGTCAACCTGAATTAATAACACATTAATAAATGTGGGAATAAAACTGTAAATATATGTGAAAGGAATGTTCTTTCACTGCCTGGGATCAAGTGACAGTTTTCATGTCTACCTTCAATGTTACACACTTGTTTTCTGGAAAAAATTTTATTTCATTTTTTTTAATCTTTTCAAGATCAAAATTGGCTTCATTATTTGGAATGGACGTTGCAAACAACAAGGGAGGTAATGAGTCACTTACTTATACAGCTCCCAAGCAACCAAAGAAAGGTAAGTGAAAGTATCTCTTTTTTTCCACCTGATATCAAGTAGGGATTTGCTTGATTGTGTTTCCCTAATGAAAGAAGACTTTCTGGAATTTCCTTTTCTTTTGGGGGTGGGGTCTCACTGTATATTTAGTTCCCCACAAAATATGAAGGTGTATAGACATCTAGAGAATCTAAAAGTTTTACTTTTTCCAAACTGAGTTAGCGTCTGAAATATAATTAAAGATTCCAGTTGATTGTTTTAGTAGTAATTTGTTTCCTAGATAGAATTGAGGTCAACCAGGAAACAGTAAAAAAGGAGGGACATATATAAGAAAGAGCTTTGAGGCAGAGGGAGAGAGAGATAGAGAGAGAGGGACTATGACAAGGAAGAAAAGAATTAATAACAATATAGAATGGAAAATATTCTTCTGGCATTCATCCAAGAAAGTGATGTTGTTTATATGTTGGGACAGAATTGATGACCTCTCTTGAAGCAAACAATTGATTCAAAGAAATACTACTCAACAAAAATCACCCAGAATTAGTTTAGGGAAAGATTGTATTATTTTGTCAAATTGATTGATTTGTTTTAACAGCATGTCGACCCATCTAGGGTTATTTTATGCTTAGAAGTTAAGGAATCGAGTTAAAGAAAGTGAACAGCAGGTTCCCCCCAAATATAGGCCAGGATGGCAGCAGTCACCCAAGTTAATAGTAAAAATATATCATCAGCAAATAAGCTGTTGGTTGTGTTTGGCTGAAATAAGTTCAAGTGGGAGAGCTGTTGAAGTAGATGGATTGCAGGAAAAAAAATGATGAAAATATTGAAAGATCACTTTTTGAATTTGGATATAGCATTGAACCTAAAACAGGTCAACTTTCTTGACATAACTTTTGATCTGATAAAAAAGACATATCACCCTGATCAAAAAGTAAACAATTAGCCTTATATATATGTGTGTGTGTGTGTGCATAATCCACATTCCAGACCTGTATTCTGTATATTTGTTCTGTTATTGTAATATATTTGTTTCAACCTACTTCTCTTGTCTGCATGTCTTCATTTTGACCCCTAAATACCACAACATATATATATATATATATATTCAATAAATCACACTGACAGCCACCAATCCCAATCATTCATTGCTTCTGGCAGGTCTTCTAAGCTGCATCCTATGTCCATACAGAGCTGATGTAAGTCTTTGCAGGTCAAACAAAACTAGTACATCCATGTGCAGGAGTCCATAAAAGAATGTCACTTATGAATTCGTCCTTGCTTCTCAAGCAATACCCCACATCTTTTATTGATCTTACTTGAATGGTTTATGTGATGGAAGGTAGGTGACTGTACAGCTGCTGTTTTCTAGGGTGTTGCTTCCAGGATTTATTCAAGACAGTATGCAGCATTCTTGTGTAGTTCCCATCTAGCTTTTTTTCTCTCTGCGTT
Organism: Sepioteuthis lessoniana; assembly: GCA_963585895.1. Classification (NCBI taxonomy): domain Eukaryota; kingdom Metazoa; phylum Mollusca; class Cephalopoda; order Myopsida; family Loliginidae; genus Sepioteuthis; species Sepioteuthis lessoniana. The sequence continues at coordinate 2,431,873 of OY757934.1, forward strand.
TTACTAGTGTCTATATAGTGCATCCATATAGTAGTATGGATGCAGCTACAACTTGGAAGAAATCCCACTTTATATTATCAGATAGGTCAGATTTCCATATGACCTATTCTACACCTTTGCTAGGCTTATGTTGACATCTCTTTCAGTGGATGAGATGTTGCTGCCAAAGTCTACTAATTTTAGAGACTTGCCACTTAGAGTAGTGATGGCTCCTTTTTGGTTAAACACATGAACTCTGTTTTATTTGCATTCATGTAAAGGCCAATGCATCCTGCTGCTTTCTCTAGACCATGCAGTAGGGATTCTGATTGGGCTGATGTATTTATGAGAAGTGCTAGATCATCTGCGTAGTCTGTATCTTTCATGGTTTCTGCAGGATATTATCTGCTTCTTAACTTTTTCAATGGGTAATCATTTTCTTTTATCTAATCTAGGAATATTCAAAGTACATAATCTCAGCAGTGGTAATATGGTAATAATGTATCTCATTGCAAGACTTCAGCAACTATGTCGAAGAAGACTGTCTCCATCAGTTGAGCGAACTATTGCTTTAATGTTTTTCTAAAGCACCATTGTCATCATCATCATCATCATCATGTCACACTGCCAGCACAGATCTCCCTGACCCTCTCTCGCCACTCGTCCCTCTCGTCCATCGCTCCCAGGAGGTTTTCCAGGCTACATCCTGTATCGGCACAGAGTTGTTGTCGATAGGTTCTAGCTGGTCGTCCTACCTTTGCTTGTCCACGTGAAGGGGTCCACAGGAGTACATCATTTATAAGTTCATCATTACTTCTCCTACATGTCTAGTTCATCTAACTTGGATAGTTTTCATGATGGGTGGTAGGTGGCCGTACAGCTGCAGTTTTGTGTGGGGTGTTGCCTCCAGGACTTGTTCAATACAGCTTGCAGCATTCTTGTGTAATTGCTGTCAAGCTTTTTCTCCATATGTTTACTTAGTGTCCATGTGGTGCATCCATATAACAGTATTGACACAACCACTGCTTAGTAAAAACTGCATCTCATTTTATCAGTCAGGTCTGACTTCCATATGGTTGATGGTCTATCGATAGCTGTCCATGCCTTTGCTAGTCACATGTTGATGTCATTCTCGGTTGATGACACACTGCTTCTGAGATAGGTGACCTTGTCCACTAGTTTCAAAGGACCCTCTTTAGAGTGGAGATGTTGCCTCTTTGATTAAAGCACATGTATTTTGTCTTGTCTCCATTGACATGGAAGCCTATGCCTCCTGCAGCTCATTCCAGACTATGTAGCGGGAATTCAGCTTAGGCAGGTGTATTGGCTACAAGCGCTATGTCATTGGCATAGTCTGCATTTGTAATAGTTTGTGTGGGGTATCTTTTGCTTCTTTCCTTTGCCAGCTTGAAACTGTTTTCTTTCATTAAATCTATAGACGTTCTAAGCATGTAGTCTTGTCAGATAATAAATAGGTATGGGGCTAATGTGTCTCCTTGCAGCACATCTGCTACAATATCGAAGTAAAGTAATATTGACATCATCTTTCCTTTGTGTATGAAATTAAAAATCTTGGAGAAATCTATGCAAAATAGTGTTACCTCAAGATTCTTTGTTCATACTCCTTTAATGGTTTGATGAATTGTCAGCAACTGTGAGATTGTGGAGTGATTTCTTAAAAAACATACTGAGTTTTCCTAAGAATTTTCTCGATTTCAGGTTGGATACAACTGAGAAGCTATGTCTCTGTAATTTTTAGTAATTCTAAGGTCACCTTTCTTGGGGAAGATGAGGATGAAGTTTTTAGTCAATTTATCTATTGTGTTTTGTTTATACACTGCATTACAAAATTGGAAAAGTATGTCAAATTTTTTCATCTTCTTAACATTAGGGAATATTTCATCAAGGTTTGCAGCTTTTCTGCTTTTAATTTTTTTCAATGCTTCATCAAGTTCTTCCTCCATAAACGGTCCTAATTTGATGTCTAATTAGACATTAATAAATTTTTTGATAGGTTTGACTGTGATTTAAGGAGTTTCTGTGCAGAGTCATGAAATGTTCTACTAGTTACTCCCATTGGACTCTACATTTGACTATTGGTTAGGTTGGTAGGCACTCTACTGCTTTTTCCATGTGGTCTGTAACAAAATTTTCATATTATGTGTTTTCAGAATATGTGTTTCTGATACCTTCTGAAAAGTAACAAATTTTTTTCTTACAGTTACCATATATTTATTGCTTATATCTCTATTGGTAAATGAGGACCAGTTATAACATGTAGTTTTCATTGTTTGTTTTTTATTTCTGCATAGACTCACCTGAGACAATTCTATGATCAGAAGATATTCCTTTAAAAGACAGCCCAGTCAGCTGGGGCAGGTCTTCTCTGTCTCAGAATGGTAGCACTTGTTTGGGGCCCTCTCTCTCTCTATCTCTCTCTCTCTCTCTATATATATATATATATATATATAATGTGGTGCATTCAATAAGTTTCCAGATTTTTTTTGTACAGGAATTTAAAATTATTGTAGACTCTTGAAAATTCAGTATGTTATTGCTATACATCTTATGAGATGACTGACCAATTTTTACGATTTCAGGTTCAAATGAACAGCTACAGCAGGAATTGGAATACACCCTACTAAAGCCTGATTGTCACAGCTGGTCAATTTCAAAAATGCAATCTGGATGTGAGGACACTTTAGAAGAACGATATGCAATAAAATTCTGTTTTAAACTTGGAAAAAATGCCACAGAAACATATGAAATGCTTCAGACTGCTTTTCTACCATCTTGCATGAGTCAAGCATCAGTTTTTGAGTGGCATAAGAGATTTAAGGAATGCAGGGAGTCTGTGAGGGATGATGAGAGTTGTAGGAGGAGTAAGGAAGTCAATACACCAGAGTTGATTGGCCAAACAGTTAGGGTTAGGGTTACTATGTTGAGGTTTTAAGGGAGTTCAGGAAGAAATTCTGTTGGAAGAGGCCAGCACTCTTCAAATTGGGTCAGTGGCATTTCCACGAGTACAATGCACCACCAGTCCACAACTCCATCCTTGTCACAGACTATTTGACCAAGATGGTTATCAAGACAGTTCCTCACCATCCCTATAGTCCAGAGCTTGCTCCCTCTGACTTTTGGTTATTCCCTAAGCTCAGAGGCTATCATTATGAGAGAATTGAGGAGATGAAAGAGGCTGTGGCGAAGGTCATTGATACACTCACACAAGAGGACTTCCATGGGGCCTTCCAGAAGTTGTTGGAACGATAGAACAAGTACATTGCAGCCGGAGGAGATCCCTTCAAAGGGGATGTGTGTACTATCAATAAAAGTGCCCATAGGAAAAAAGTCTGCAAACTTATTTAATAATCCTTGTGTATATGTGTGTGTGTATATATATATATATATATATATATATATGGCTTCATAATTTGCTCCACACTGTCAATGATTAGCAGTGTCAGTTTGAAACAAATTTTTAAGCCAATCTTATTGAACAACAACTTTTTTTTCTCAAACTCTAAATTGTACGAATTTAGCACACTCCTTACTTAACAGACTTTTTTACATGACTTTTTTCTTTTTTTTAAACTAAAACTTCATATTAATTGCAAGATTTGAAGATATTTAAAGAAATATAATGTTGCAGCTTCACCTCTTATCAAAAGAGATGTTTCTGAAATGACCAGTAAAATACTTGCTGTAATAAATGTGTTAAATGCTTTAAAGAACATTTATATTTCATTCATTGTTCATTTTAGACTCAATACTTTTTTAACATATATATGACATGCACACACACATATATACAGTTTTATAACTAAATTATTTCATTGTACTGTGATTAGTTACCAACTTGATCCTTCTAAAATGTTTCTAGTTTACATAAGACCTGTAAAGCTCTATAAGTTTACAAAAGCTCTATAAGTTTACAAAAGAACCATATTCAAAAGGTTTATCATCATCATCATATCGCGCTGGTAGCACGGATATCCCTGACCCTCTCTCGCCACTCCTCCCTATCGTTCATCGCCCTAGGTAGGTCTTCAGGACAGCATCCCGTATCCTCACATAGCTGCTGAATGTATGTTCGTGCTGGTCGTCCTGCTTTTGCACGGCCATGTGTGGGGGTCCATAAGAGTACATCTCTTATGAGTTCGTCCCTGCTTCTCCAGCAGTATCCTGCATGTCTGGTGCGTCTAACTTGAATAGTTTTCGTGATAGGAGGCAGGTGGCCGTACAGTTGGTGTCTTGTGGGGTGTTGCCGCCAGGACTTGTTTAAGATTGCATGTAGCATTCTTGTGTAATTGCCGTCTAGCTTCTTCTCCAGCCGTTTTGTTAGCGTCCATGTAGTGCAGCCATATACCAGTATCGATGTGACCGCTGCCTGGAAGAAACTGCGTTTCATTTTATCGGTTAGGTCTGATTTCCATATAATTGATAGCTATCCATGCTTTCGTTAACCTGGTTTCGATGTCCTTTTCGGTTGATTCGACGCTGCTTCCTAGGTAAGTGAATTTGTCTACTAGTTTAAGAGGGGTTCCTTCTAGAGTGGAGATGTCCCCCATTTGATTATAGCACATATATTCCGTTTTGTGTGCATTAACATAGAGGCCTATGCTTGTTGCTGCTCGTTCCAAACTATGCAGAAGAGTTTCGGCTTGGTCAGGTGTATTTGCCATTATCGCTATGTCATCGGCGTAGTCGGCGTCGGTAATTGTTGTTGCGGGGTACCTTCTGCTTCTTTTCTTCGTCAGTTCGAAGCCATTCTCTCTGATTTTGTCAATCGATGTTCTAAGTACGTAGTCTAGACAAATGATAAAGAGGTATGGAGCCAGCGTGTCACCTTGTAGTACTCCTGCTACAATGTCAAAGTATTCTGTGTCTCCATCTGGTGATCGTACTTTTACTTTAGTGTTTCTATAGAGAATCGTTATTGCCGCTACGGTTTCTTTAGGTATGCCGTACGCTAGTAGGATTTGTTCCATCTTTCCTCTGTGAATGGAATCGAAAGCCTTGGTAAAGTCAACAAATATTAATGTCGCTTGTAGGTTTTTTGCCCGTACACCTTCAAGGATTCTACGGATGGTTAATATTTGTGAGGTCGTGGATCTATTTCTTTGGAAGACATTTTGGTTTTTTCTAAGTATGTTGTCGATTTTGGGTTCTATGCGGTTTCGTAGTAGGGCATTTTAGATTTTGGCTGCTATGGATGTAAGTGTTATGCCTCGGTAGTTTTTGGCTAATCCGAGGTCCCCCTTTTTAGGGAAGGGGAGTATGCATCCCTTCATCCATCTATCAATCGGATTTTGATTATATACTGCGTTGCAGTGTTGGAGCAGTATGTCGTCGAATTGTCTGGTCTTCCATACTTCCGGGGGAATTTCGTCCAGCCCTGCAGCTTTCCTATTTTTAATTTTTCTGAGAACCGAGTCGAGTTCTTCTTGTGTGAACGGTCCTAGTTTAATGTCTAATTGTTTGCTAATTATTCTGGTGATTGGTTCATGTGTTATTTTCGGTGGGTTTCCTAGTAAGTTTTCGAAGTGCTGTTTCCACAGTTTTATTCTTTCTTGTTGGTTTGCTGCTTTCAGTTTTGCTTTGGCTGTGTTCTTTCTTTTACTCACTTCGTTTATTGTTTGCCAGGCTATCCTAGATTGTCTATCTTCCACCGAGTCTCTAATCTTATCTATCTGATTTTGAATGTATTCTGTCTGTTCCTTTATATATATGCCTGCTTATTGATATTGTGCCATTTTTAGTTTTAAGGCATTTGTGTTTGTTGGGTTTTTTCGATAGTTTTTGGAGGCTGTTTTCACTAGTGCACGTTTTTCTCTCACCGCTAAAGTTTCCCATGGGACTCTATATTTAGTTTTGAGTTTTGTTGGAATGCATTTCGCTGCTGCCTTGTGGTGTGCATTGACGAAATTTTCATATTCGTCGTTTGGTGTACTTTTTTCCGTCTTCTCTTGTAGTGTTTTGAATCTGTTTCTTAATTCTAATACGTATTTATCTCTTATATCTCTGTTGTTCAATAGGGCCCAATCATAGTGTTTGGTGGTCGCTGTTCATTTGGCGTTTTTTCGTAGGCTTAACCGTATTTTCGCCGTGACTATTCGGTGATCGGTGGACACACCCTCAAAAGAGGAGTATGCCTTGCAATTCATTGCACTACTTTTCCATTTCTTGTTTATAAGGACGTAGTCTATCTGAGTTTTAGTATTGTTTGCGTACGTGTATGTCCATAGTTTGCCCCCCCTTTTTTGGTAGTTTGTATTGAGGCATGCTAATCTATTTTCTATCATGAAATCTGTTAGATGTTGCCCATTCCTATTTGACGTGTTGTGGAGGCTGTATTTGTTGTTTCCGTTTTTCCCAATTTGGGCATTCATGTCTCCGCCAATGACTAACATGTTGTGTTTCGGGATGCTACGCACTAATGAGGATAGCTCATCGTAGAAGGTGACTAGTTCAGTTTCTTCACTAACATTGGTAGGGCTGTAGCAGGAGATGATTGTTGCTCTGGGGTTGCCGTTAAAAGTAGCTGCCATCATTCGAGGTTGTATTTTCTCAATGCTATTTAGCGTTTTTAATGCTCTAGGTCCTATAAGTAATCCTACCCCTCCTACTGCGGCATTGACAGAGTTTTTCCATGCGGATACAGTGACGAGCGACCAGCCATTGTCAGTTTCGTGATATTTGATATCTTCGGTGTGCGCGTATCTGTGTTCTTGTATGCATATTATGTCAATCTTATGTTCTTTGGCCAATGCGATTAACTCTGATAGTTGTCCTATTCTATTTAAGGTTCTTACGTTAAATGTGGCTATTTGTAGTGTTTGCTTGCATTTTAAAAGGTTTATAGAAAGGTTTTATTTTATTTTTTTAGGCCATTGATTATGTTGTTCATTGGTTATTTGATCTGTTTGCATTCTCTTTTGAGTCATTGGATTTTATCTAAAAGTTCTTAGGATTTGCAAACCTGAACATTTACTATAAGAGGAAATGTACATTGAAAATATATTAAAACCCTGCTTCATCCTAATTAATTTATGCATAGAGCCAAAAAAAAGGTATACATTTGAATGGGATTCCTTTTCTTTTGTGATTATTCTTGACTGCAATAAAGTTGATATGACTCTTGACCAAAAACATTAACCCAATTTTTCTCAAAAAGAAGATTAATATATTTACCTAGGGAAGTGAATGTTCAGTTTGTCAATTCAAGTTTGCTTGTTTTTTGTTTTATTTTGTTTTTATTGTAAAGTTATATTTAATTCATTTTTGTTTAATGTATGTGTCATCATTTATTCACCAATCTTTAAATATATTATGGAATTCCCATTGGTACTGTGTGTGTGTGTGTGTGTGTGTGTGTGTGTGTGTGTGTGTGTGTGTACTAAAATATCTTCTTTCAATACTATTACTGTGGCAAAAGGAAGTATTTCTACAGATAGGACAATTTTGATGACAAACTCAAATATTCAACTATGGCTATATATAACCAAATGCTAGACTAGAAGGTAGGAAAAGTGGAGGAATGATAAGTGTGTGCCGAAGTGGTAGTGAGGGGATTTTTTTTTTACACTTGTTACCCTTTCCCTTGTTCCATTCCTCTTTCTACTTAAGCACACACTTATACATATTTAACACATGTAGCCCCTGATAAAGTTTATATATATATATATATATATATATATATATATATAATAGGAAAATAAACAAAAATGAAAAAACACAAGGTCTTCAGAGGATGATTTTATCAAGTGAAACCATGTGTTTTTTTCATTTTGTACATTTTCCTATTTAACAGGTTTTGACTGTCCTAACGTATTAGGATTTGTAGTTTTCTTTCAAGGTATAAATTACATTTGCTTGTGTTACCAATATAAACTTAGTTCTTTTCATAATTTGCTATTTTATTTCATTTCTTTACCTTTATAAATCAAAAGTATTTTTATAGAGCAAATTCACATTCAGAGCTTTTTCATTGCTGTAATAAAAATGTATTAAGTGGTAGAATCTGCTCCTCTCTGAGAAATAGTTACCTTGTCAGTGAGGAATACCTAGAATATTCCTTTTGGGGGGAATGGGTTTTCTCTTTTCTCTCTCTCTCTCTCTCTCTCTCTCTCTCCCATATAGTCAATATATTCCAAGACCAGCTGGCAGAGTGAATTTTGATCTTAGGCAGGGTGCTGAGACTTTCATCCTAGTAAATGTTACTGATAAAAAAATAAAATAGACACAAATAAGCAAAAAAGATCACACCATTCATTTTGTGTAATATATATATATATATATATATATGTTTGTATGTATGTATGTATGTGTGTGTGTATTTCATTTGAAATCCACTATCAGCCAAATTTTTAATTAGTGACACGCCCCCTCCCTTAACCTGCTAGCCAGCTACCCCACCCCCTGCCTGATCACAGTACTTTCTCTTTCTGTTTTTTTTTAATCTCTCAACCTATTTTTCTTTTATCATCCTCATAAGAATTAGTCTCATATCTGTGTCTAATTGATGCATATACTCCACAACCTTCTTGTTTGCATATTACAAAACCACTTATTTGTTATCAGTTCTGACCCAAATGTTGATCAGAAGATCAATGTATATTTTTTTTAACTAAACACACAATTTTTTTTTTTTTTTTTTTTACTAAACTCTGATAAATTAGATACAAGAACCAGATTTTCATGGTGATTTACTTAATAGAAAATTTATAGTTCTGTAATTGTTGGATTTTAGTCTGTAGAATCATGTATAATAATGAATAGTGACAATCTATATACATGTCTTTGTGTTATATAGTCACATATGTAGATTCACATCTACATATATGCACATATATATGTAGAATAATTCACAGCGACACAACGATAAAGATGCATGAAGGAAAACGCAGGAATGAAGGACGCATGATAAAGACGCAGGAAAGAAGACACAAGAAGACTTCTTTAGAAAAATATTCACCTCTCACTTTATTGCAAGGGTTCAAAAGGGTTGTTCAAGGTTTGCATGTGAGAGGGTGTTGGAGACCGAACATAAACTTCATATTTTGACCCCACTGTTATGACCGTCACATTGTGTCTTTCTTGTTCTCCTGATGTTGGGGTCAACTCCATCAGGGCTTTCCGAGGGCCCCCTCAGTCGGGTGTGGCCTTTCCTACCCCATCTGGTCTCTAACTGTCTGGAAGTCTGCTGGCAACTGCTTTGGCACCCAACTCAACTCAATTATATAATAATTCAACACCCACAGGATCGCCCACTGGATCTTTGAAATCGAATGTTTAATCGTCATCAAGTGGAAATAACTGTCATGCAGTTCAGAGGTTACTCTCTTCCAGTGCATCACTGTAGTGGCACAATGGGACCTTCACCTAGTCCCATATCATAAGCCTTAATCCGCCCACGCGATCTCTTTCGATTACTGGCCATTGGAATGTGTCACTTCCTTCCGGTGTATCACCTTGGAATAGCATTTTTGGGCTGGGTCGAAGGTCAAAATATAACATTTGGTTCTCTGTTGCCCAGTCAGCTGGGGCTGTAGAATACACCGACTGCTTCTCTGCAGAGGGGTAAGATCCCCCCCAACGAGTGTCCTAGATATGACCATAAACAATCTGATGATGAGGTTCCAGCAATGCTGGAGTTTTGGGGAATGCGGAGTACCCCTTTATTGCCATCACTCCCAGGTCCACTCTGGCCCGGAGCGGTAGCACCTGATGGGGCCCTATCTATGGGTTAAATAGAACTAACAGCATACTTATGCTAAACTGAATTGTTTGAGTAAACTGAATAGCTTGAAATAGAAATGTTTTTGATAATTAAACCGTACTTACATTTAAACTGCATGCTTAGGCTTAACTGAATTATTTGAAATAGAACTGTTTTTTGACATTAAAACTGAATTGATACATATAACTGCTTGAATAGTTTGAAATAGAAACATTTTTGACAATTAAACTTATGCTAGACTGAATTGTTTTAAATAGAACAGATTATTTACATAAAAATGGATTTGGTATTAAATAACCTACAAAGGTTGATATGCCATAAAACCCACCTAACCAAACCAAACTTTGGTTCTCTGTCTAACTTATATCATAATATATACTAATGACTGTAGATAAGTAGATATGTAAAATTAACAAGTAATTCAATTGTTTGACCTAAAGCAGGCTAGTAACCTATCCACTATGTGATCATTCTGCTACTACTTAATTTGGAAAATAATTTGGCCAGAATGTACAGATACTATACTGATCCTTGAATAGAGGTATTGGATTGATACTTGAATCATAGACAGAGTGCACAAATACTCCATTGATTCTAAATAGAGAAGCAGATTTGATCCTAAACAGAGTGTACTCAGATCTTAGCAAAGTCAGTCTTTTTTTTTTTTCTTGGTATTATGCTACTGTATAAAATACATGGTGCATTCAGTAAGTTTCCAGACTTATTTTGTACAGGTATTTAAAATTGTTGTAGACTCTTGGAAATTCAGTATGTTATTGCTATAAATCTGATGAGATGACTGACCAATTTTTAACCTTAAGGAGTGTTTAATGTTATTTTTTATTGAGGCAGAGGTAGGAGCTTACATATATATATATATATATACACTAAAAAATGATTACTTACAATACTATCACTTTGATTTTAAGTTTCATGTAGTTAAAAGAAGTAAATGCAATCTGGACATGAGGACACTTTTGAAGAACTATATGCAATAAAATTCTGTTTTAAACTTGAAAAAAATGCCACAGAAACATATGAAATGCTTCAGACTACTTTTCTACCATCTTGCATGAGTCAAGCATCAGTTTTTGAGTGGCATAAGAGATTTAAGGAATGCAGGGAGTCTGTGAGGGATGATGAGAGTTGTGGGAGGAGTAAGGAAGTCAATAGACCAGAGTTGATTGGCCAAACAGTTAGGGTTAGGGTTACTATGTTGAGGTTTTAAGGGAGTTCAGGAAGAAATTCTGTTGGAAGAGGCCAGCACTCTTCAAATCGGGTCAGTGGCATTTCCACGAGTACAATGCACCACCAGTCCACAACTCCATCCTTGTCACAGACTATTTGACCAAGATGGTTATCAAGACAGTTCCTCACCGTCCCTATAGTCCAGAGCTTGCTCCCTCTGACTTTTGGTTATTCCCTAAGCTCAGAGGCTATCATTATGAGAGAATTGAGGAGATGAAAGAGGCTGTGGCAAAGGTCATTGATACACTCACACAAGAGGACTTCCATGGGGCCTTCCAGAAGTTGTTGGAACGATAGAACAAGTGCATTGCAGCGGAAGGAGATTACTTCGAAGGGGACTAGAGTTTCATGTGTGTACTATCAATAAAAGTGCCTATACGAAAAAAAGTCTGGAAACTTATTTAATGATCCTCGTACATATAAATAGATATATATTTAAAGAAAAACTATCCACCTTTTATTATACATGTATCTTAACCCTTTGAGCCTATTATACCAGTACTTTTATTTTCCACCACATTGTTTCACCAGTTTACTAGTGTGGAAATCATATTCAAATGGCACTGTAAATTTAGGCTCAAAGGGTGAAAGGAAATTTATTCAGTTAATTATATCTTTCTATTATATACTTGATTTTAACTCTTTCAGTTGTATAACTTTCTATTCTGTGGCTTTGATATTTCCTCATTTTATTGATTTATTTATTTTTGTCCTCAGAAACTTCAGCCACTGGATCTTCAGGGAATGCTCCAGATTTGACTATGGCCTGTGTAGTACAAACTTATAAATAGTAAGTATTGTAGAAGCTTCATTAAAACTATTACCTAAAGAGATTCTATACATCAGAATATTTATTCATCCAATGTCATTTCTCTGACCATAACTATTGAACATTAAAAACAATCTTAGAATTTAGCAGAAGAGTAGTTAGATTATTTTTTTACAAAGTTTTATTAAAATAATGATTTAGATTGTAAATTTCAAAAATCACCAATGATAATACTGTCATCAACTTTAACTGATCCCATAACTTAATTTGGGTGTAGGGGTACTACTCGTTTGTCTTGGACAGAAATAACCTCTCTCCGGATCTACAACTGGTTTAAATTTTTTTCTCCTTGACCAGTTGCTATACGAAGGTCAAAGAGCCTAAACTGCTTTACTATTTATCTAAAGCCAGAGGGAGAATAATTTGATTTGTGCTTTTCTCAATGGTATTAGCACTATGTGAAATGCAAATATTTTTTGTTCAGGGTTTGAACTTAGGTTGCTAAGTTCACTTCCTATGATGATAATCATTACATCACTATTGTCTAAATATCAGTACACTTTTCCTTTAAGCCAATTCATTAATATATTAGGCTCAATCCTCTTTGAGAACTCTGTTTTTGTGAACTTATAACAGAATTTTGATAAATTACTAAAGCATATCCAGTTCAATATTAGTTTACAAGCAAAGTTACGAGTTAAATCCTCATTGTTTTCTCCATTGCATTCATCTGGTTCCATACTAGTCTAAATTAATAAGTCCTTTGATTTGACTTTTCCAAGGGTTAAAAGCATTTTTGAAGATTTTAGATTGTATATGAGATTATGAAGAACATGTTGAGCCACTGATGGTAATCCTGAATGGGTATTTTACAAACTTTAAAAAAAATGAAAGGGATAAATGTATAAAAACAAAGATAAATACTTTGAATAGGACTAAGATGCTTTTGTCCTTGGTAGGATTGTTTTTCCCTAATATTAAATCATTGAATTATTTGTGGGAAGACTTTATAGAGATAGTAAATATAGCTTTCAACATTTCCCTTGCAATTTCAACTTATTAAAAAAACCATCTAACAACTTCTTCCCAAAAGCCAAGTCTGCAGGAATTAGAATACACCAAATGCATCCACTGCAGATGAGTAAGATTCCCTAACTCTTTTTGTTAAGAGACTAAACTGCATCTGATGGTGAGACTACAGTTCTGGAGCTCTGGGCAGTATCCCATCATGTCCATTACTCTTAGGTCCACTTTCATCTGGAGTGGTAGTAAAAGTAAAGTTGGCAACCGTAATCGAGGGCAACTACTACACCAAGGTGTTGGGGAGGGCACTACTCCTTTCCCTAGATTGCTCCACTTTACTCTTGATCCTTACATTATAATGCTGAGTGTTAAGCTAGGTAGCATCAAGTACCATTTTTTTGAGTCTTTGGTATGACTTGACCTGGGATTGAACCCAGGTCTCCCAGGCCATTAGCGAACACTCTAACCATTATGCCAATGTCTGGTTAAAATGCGGTAGTACCCATTAGAATTCCATCTTAAGGTCAAATAGAATGATTTGAAAATTATTAGTGTTGGACAGGAATATATGAAACTATGTAATTGTGTGCAAACAAATGATTATTATTGAATAGAATTAATAATGTTAGATAGGAATTCTTGATACTGTATATCCATGTGCAAATTATTTGTCTTGAAGCCATAATTATTTATTAGGGATTATTAGTAGTAGTAGTTGTTGAAGTAACTTCAAACCAGATAACTGTTTGCAAATTATTGCTGTTAGAAAGAAATACTTGAAACCATTTAACTGTGTGCAAAAGGCCATAGTTGTGGAGCACATATTAGACCTGAACTCATTGTATTAGGGAAGTGATCTGTAACAGAAACTTGTCAACTATATTGTCACAGTAGGTACTTAAGATTGATAGTTACTAAGCTGAGTTTAGTCTGGCACAAGGCAAAGTAATGGATACCTGTAATAATGAACTCACTCCATATTAATAATGGTCTGTTCAATTTGTTTGCTAACCATCACTGTAAGGTCTCTGTGGTTTATAAATTGTTACTTAAATTGATTTGAGTTATATTTATGTTTTTGACATTGCTTTGATCCTAATCTATTTTCATTGGATTTCTTGGATCATGATGGATCAAAAATTCTTTAGAAAGTTATTTTTTCCTCTTTTTTTAGTGTTGACAATGAATATAAACATCAAGGAAAATTGGGGGCTGCCATTTTATCAAATTATACGACACCGGAAGTAAGTAAACTTATTATCATACGTATGCATATAATTGACATTCACAGTGATGGATATTGGTCTACTAAGCATCCACAAGTAAATATGCATCTAAGATTTCCTCAAAAATTGTGCATGTAATTTCTTTATTAAAACCAGCTTTGGTTCCTATTTGATAATTAATTCAGTTCTTTTGAATAAATATTATAATAAACTATTATAGACTTAATTATCTTTTGTACACTAATTCTTTTGTGAAATATTTGGCCAAGACAAATTTTGCATGATACATTTTTGTTCATATTAAATGTGTCCATGTAAACTTTGCTCCTTGCATAATAATACGAATAATTATACTCTTTGAATGCAAATATATGTTCTCTTGTATGTGAAAAAAGTTAACATCTTCCTCATCTTTAATCAAACCTGTATTAATAAAGAACTGTAAGAGTTTTTTAATTTCTTTTAATATAAAATTTACTAAATTTACTATGTGTCTAAAATTTTATAATCCAAATTTGACACATTGTTTTTAATGACATTTCTTTTGGCCTTTTACAAAATGTATTCAATGAAGTATGAGGGTTATTCAATAGAGTGAATTTTGCAATCAAACTAATCAGATTTCATCCAGGGGAAAAAATTTGTTTTATTTTTCAATATAATCTCCGTTCTTTAAAACATTTTTCTGATTGAAAAACAATCTTTTGTATTCCCTAAGCATAAAAATCTTTGGACTGATTTTTTAACTATTTGCTCATGGTGCTCTTCACTTGATCATTGCTTGTAGACTTTATTCCCTACAGAAATTCTTTGAAGGGAACAAACAAGTGGAAATCAGAAGGTGCCACATCTGGACTGTAAGGGGGATGTGGCAGCTATTCCCAACCAAACTGACTGATAGTTTCCTCCATTCTTGTTGCACTATAAGGTTTTGTGCCCTGTGATCAACATTTTGGGAACCCAACAAGAACTGACCTTAGAAATGCACAATTTTGTGTGCTGTACTCATGGAAATTTTTAGTCCTTCGAAAATGTCCTCTGTTGTAACTTTTCTATCTACCAAAATGAGCACATTAGTGGAATCTACTATTTCAGGTGTGCTCACCTGATCTCTCTTCATCTTGAATACTGTTTTGACCTTCTTTGAATAATTTAGCCAATTTGTAAACATTTTTTTTAACTAAAACTTACTTCTCCAAATACAATACACATTCTTCTTTAGATTTCTCATGATTTGCACTTCTTAGCCACCAAAAATTTGATGACAGACCTCTGTTCAAGCTTAGAGCATTGTTTGATTTGTAGCCATTGTGGCAAAAGACGTCATTGTGGCAAAGAAGCAGAGTAAAGTGGCCTCCCGATTTTTAAAGGAAAGATTTAGAAGTCATCAATAGAGCTTAGCTCTGATTGGCTGTTGCAAAATTATATATAGAGCTTTTTCTGTGGTCATTTTTTTTTCTCCTTGTGTGGATGCGCAGGTTAGCTGCCAGGATGAGAATTGGAGTAAGATCGATGCCAACTGGGTCATTCGGGTGAGGGGGTCTGATGTTGAAAGACCCGAAACCCCCCCATGAACCCAAAGGAAACATCATTGACGACCCATCCTGATGCATCAACTAAGATTTATGGTATAAATATAAGTCTGGAGTAACCAGTGACGACCGAGAAAGAACGGGTGACAACCAAAGAAAAGATTTGGTGACGAACTGGAGAGACAGTTTGGCAGCTGGGAAGACGGCAATCGGGGCAAGACAGGAGATACCCTAAATACACGCTATGGATATTCACACAGGAAAATACCCCCAGGGGATCCTGAGAGGGGGGGAGAATGAGGTCCCCAATAGGACGGACATACAGGAAACGGATTCGACCGACCAAAGGATTATGAGCTCGAAATGTGTGTGCGGTAAAACCTGCAAGAATTTGCGAGGATTAAAGATTCACCAGGGTCGTATGAAGTGTCTGATTAGGGGGAGACAGGAGCAGCGCACAGGACAAGATCCTGATCAGACACAGGAGAAGCAGGGCCAGGAAGTACACCACAGTACCCAGTCTCTCCACGCAAATGTCACCCCTAAATCGACATCAACAACAACAAATATCAAATGGCCCCCCTCGAACAGCATAGGGGATTGGTAGAATTTTGATAAGGACGTTTGCGAAATCGTACGTCTATCTTCAAAAGGAAGCATAGAGGCTTGGATAGATTAACTCACAGTAATAATCACTAATTTTGCAGCAGAGAGATTTGGGTATAAAGAACCAAGACAGCCAAAGGTCCCTTATAAAATGAATCGGAAGGCAGAAAAGATCAAAAAGATCCCTGAAGAAACAACATGCAGCTGCAGGACCTGAGGTTCAGCCAGCCCCTGAAGAACTCAGGGGTCTATTACGAGCGAAACTTAAAGCCATACAAAGAGCAGAATGGCATAGACAGAGGGGAAAGGAGAAAGCTAGGAAGAGGACAAATTTCATAGCAAATCCATTCGGATTCGCTCGTAAGTTACTCGGTGATAAGAGAAGTGGTATGTTGGAAAGCCCAGTTGAAGAAATTAACGCCTACCTGAGTAACACCTTCAGTGATCCAAGCAGAGATGTGGAACTCGTTAACATAAACTCCTTGATTAGTCCAGAACCACCAAGTGTTGAATTTAATGATAAACCTCCAACATGGAAGGAAATTCAAGAAGTGGTTAAGGCAGCTAGGACAAGCGCAGCTCCAGGTCCGAATGGAGTTCCATACACAGTTTATAAACGATGTCCTGGCATTCTAAAGTTATTATGGAAAGTATTGCGGACAATCTGGAGGAGAGGGAGAGTTGCGGATCAGTGGAGACAAGCCGAAGGTGTGTGGATCCCAAAAGAGGAAAAGTCTAAAGAAATCGATCAATTCAGGATGATATCATTACTAAATACAGAATGGAAAATATTCTTCAGCATTCTGTCGAGGCGCCTTTCTAAGTTCCTAATAATGAATGGGTACATTGATACTTCTGTACAGAAAGGAGGTGTCGCTGGAATGCCAGGTTGCATTGAACATACCGGCGTGGTATCGCAGCTTATACGTGAAGCTAGAGAAAATAATGGAAATTTAGCGGTGCTATGGCTAGACCTGGCAAACGCGTACGGTTCAATCCCGCATAAAGTGGTCGAAGAGACACTCTGCAGATATCATGTTCCAAGTTCCCTCAGTAACCTTATCTTAGGTTATTACAATAACTTCAATCTGAGAGTTACATCGGGTACCAAGACATTGGACTGGCACAGGCTAGAAAGGGGTATTATAACCGGATGCACGATATAAGCCACTCTCTTCTCCCTTGCAATGAATATGATAATCAAGTCAGCAGAAGTGGAGTGTCGGGGTCCAAGGGTAAAGTCCGGGATACGGCTGCCTCCATTGAGAGCATACATGGACGATATTACAGTGACAACATCATCAGTCATAGGCTGTAAATGGATAGTAAGGGGCTTAGGAAAAACTCATAGTATGGGCCCGCATGAGGTTTAAACCAGGAAAATCTAGGTCCCTAGTACTACAAAAGGGAAAGATTAAAAGCACGGCACGGTTCACAATCGCCTGCGAATTCATCCCAACTGTGACTGAGAAGCCTGTAAAAAGTCTTGGCAAGTGGTTCGACAGCAGTACTAAGGATCAAGCAGCAAATAAAGGAATAGGGGGCGACCTTGATGATTGGCTAAGGAAGATAGATAAGTCAGGATTGCCCAGCAAGTTTAAGGCGTGGTTGTATCAACATGCAATTCTGCTGCGAATATTATGGCCACTCATGTTATACGAGGTAGCTATTACTATGGTAGAAGGAATGGAAAGGAAAATTAGCAGCTATTTAAGGAAATGGTTGGGTTTGCCAAAGAGCCTAAGTAGTGCGGCTTTATACGGGACCACCAATACGATCCAACTTCCTTTCAGCAGTCTCAAAGAAGAGTTTGTGGTGACACACACAAGAGAGGCAATTTTGTATAGAGATTCCAGAGACCTAAAGGTATCTGGAGCAGGAATTGAAATCCGCACAGGAAGGAAGTAGAGCACTGCCAGAGAACTGAAGGTTGCAGAAGAGAGATTGCAGCAGAAGGCTATGGTCGGTACTGTGGCCAGTGGGACAAGAGGCCTGGGATATTATCCGAGTCCCAAGATAGACAACGCCAGAGGGAAAGAAAGAAGGGCACTCTTGCAAAAAAAAGTAAGAGAAGGTATAGTGGAGACTAGGCTGGCAAAGATGGTAGGACTGTCTCAACCAGGTGCCTGGACCAGATTGGAAAATTATGTTCGGCGGCGAATAAGCTGGTCAGACTTGTGGAAGGCCGACTTAAGCCAGCTCAGATTCCAGATCCAGGCAGTTTATGATCTTCTCCCTAGCCCATCAAACCTTCACTGATGGGGCAAAAATGATACCCCAGCATGTCAGTTGTGCGGGGTTAAAGGATCGCTACAGCATTTGCTATCAGGATGCCCAAGATCATTGAGTGAAGGGCATTATCGCTAGCAACATGACCAGGTCCTCAAAGTTATTGCTGGAGTGGTATCTAAGGCATTAAAATCGAATAAATTCAGTCCTGGAAGACATAAAGTTATTTTTGTTAGAGCGGGAAGCTCAAAACAACCGCAGACAAAAAATAAAGTATCGCTGTTATCATCGGCGCCAGATTGGCAATTGTTGGTGGACCTGGAAAGGCAGACAAAGTTTCCAGCGCATATTGTGGAGACAAAGCTCCGACTAGATTTAGTAATGTTTTCAAATTCTACAAAGAAGGTGATAATGTGGGAATTGTCAGTCCCATGGGAAGAAAACATGGAGTCCACACACGAAAGAAAGATAGCCAAATATGAGCCGCTAGTAGAGCAATGTCGAATGAATGTTTGGCAGGCAATATGCCAGGCAGTCGAAGTGGGATGTCGCGGATTTAACGCAAGGTCGATGACTAAAGCGTTATCAAGCATCGGCATTTCAGGTGCAGTAAAATGAAAGGCCCTGAAAAATATTACCACTGCTGCTGAAAGAGCAACGAATTGGTTGTGGATCAGAAGGGTGCATAGTTGGGGTTGTAGATAGGTGATTATTAGAAGGGGGGCGTAAAAAGAAAGAGAAAAAAAGCTCGTCTTATTTTAAACGATATATACATTTTGTAAGATTTTATTTAGTTATTTTATTTTATCTATGTTATTTTTTTATGTTTTTATTTATTTTTTTTTTTTGCGCGCGTTCATTTGAAATCAGTTTTTAGCGAGTGGTTTTTAGCCAGAGTTTTTGTTGTTGTTAGCGAGGAATGGTTGTAACGTGGGTGCATGTTTACGTTGAGTTGTTTCCTCGCTAAGAGTGTAAGGTCTTTCGCTAATTGTAGTTAGGTATTAAAGGAAGGATGAAAAAGTAAGATGGCGATAGTCAAAAGGTGTTTTTAGAAATAGGTTTTATTTGCAGCATGGAATATTGGGTTTGCTTTTGGTGCTGCAAGTCTCATAGCGTGAGGTTGTGAGTATGGAGACGAAATGGCGTTATGAGAAGTTGAGAAGGTTGAGATGGCAGCGTGTGTCATCGGACGTGTGAGGGATTGTGTTCACTGTAGTTCAACGAAAGACATGTTGCAGTTGGAGGAATTGAACTTTAGAGTCACCGTGAATTTTGTGCATCTGGTGGAGAGTTTGCGTTGGCCCAGAGGTGAATTGAGAGCTAAGTGTCGTTTGTGGAATAAAAGCATCGCGTTGACAAAGCCAATTTTGGGGGTGACATAAAGTTGTGCCTGTGCGAGGCATGTTGAACATATCTAATTTATATTCAACTGGGATTCCTTGCGAGGAATCCATAAATTAGATGGGTTCCCTCGTGTGTCCATGTTGCTGCTATTCTAGAGCCGCAGTGAGACATCTGCACTGAGCAGTGTTGTCCAGCCAAAGAGTGTTGCTATTGCTAGTGAAGAATGGCCAGTATGACGTCTGCACTGGACGGCGTTCTCCAGCCAAAAAGAATGGGTTTGGCAGCTTATCCAATTTGCTGGCCGGAAATGAAGGTCCAGGCTGAATAGGATAGGTCATCCTGATTGGGTGAAATTAAGTGTCGAATTAAATTGCGCACAAAACCAAAATACAAAATTTCCCTTCACTGCAAGTTCATTTAATTGAATAATATCTTAGACGTTTTAGCCATTTTATAAATATAGCATTTTAAACGACAATGTTTTTGTGAAGATTCCAACGTATTACTCGGGGGGTTTTTTTCCGTCTTTTCTGATTCGTAAACCGTTCGATGAGTTTTAACGTATAGTAATGCGCTATTTTAGTTCCTAATTGTATATTCATGTACAGTGTTTAATGAAAATAAGTTTTAAAACAAAACTTAACGTATGTCAATTTTATATAGGAGTTTGTTGTTTTGATTGCAATTTTATATTTATGTACAGATTTTTTTTTTTTTAATTTAAAAAAAAAGTTGTTTTTTTTTTTTTTGTTAAATTTTTTTTTTTTCGTCTTTTCTCATTCGTAAACCATTCGATTAGGAAGTTTTAATGTATAGTAATGCACGGTGTCTGATTTAGTTCATAATTGTATATTTATGTATAGTGTTTAATGGAAATAAGTTTTAAAACAAAACTAAACGTATGTCAATTTTATATAGGAGTTTGTTGTTTTAATCGCAATTCTATAGTTATGTACAGATTTTTAAAATTTAAAAAAATTTTTTTTATTTTATTTATTTTCAAATTTTTTTTTTCTGTAAGTATAAAATAAAAAAATAAAATAAAAAAAGGGGAAGAAATACATACCGGAGTGAACAAATAGCCGAATAACGATGTCATTGTGGCGAAGATTATTTATTGTAAAAATGTACAAATTTGGCACAAGGCTTAAAAAAGGAGGGGGATGGCTGGTCAACACTATCCTAAACTCTAATTTAACTAGACTCATTCACTGACCAATACATATCTCCAAAATGAAAACACCAAAGTACCTCAATTAAGCATATCACTATCAAACTACATTCACCAAAACAACACTAGTGCTCCATGGATTTCTAAACTTAATCCCATATTTACAGCTTTTGTTGAATTTTTAAATTATTTCCCTCCCCTCAGGAGGGAAATAATTTAAAAATTCAACAAAAGCTATATACAAATATACAAATCCCCTAAAACGAAAGATGAACAGAGTATATACACAATATGATGGTTAGTATGGGGTCCCCCACACATACTAAAACATGGCAGAAAGAGGAGTTAACCAGTCGAAAATAGTGCTGAAGGAGAATAAATAAATACATAAGTAAATGGTAAATAATATAAGTAAACAATAAATGAATAAAATAGCATAAGCACTCCATCGCACTCCTGGAGAACTCCAATCCCTGTCATCTAAAAAGGGGAAGGGAAGGGAGAGCAGAACAAAAGAAGGGGACAAAAAGAAAAGGGGGCCAATGACCTCACATACTCTAGCTAAGTTTAACTAAAATAGGACAAACTAAATCAAAATGGACTAAAATCTAACTTACCTGGGCTGGGTGGTCATGTCCTTCCGGTAACCCAAGATCCTTACATCCCTGGGATGTCCAAGGTGAAAATAAGGCTAGCTCCTACCACGCGACACAAGCGATATAATGCCCTACTCGACAACGGCCGGCTGTCAGAGAGACCTGTCTGCAGCTGAGAGAGAACTTTCAATGCATGCCGGCATTCGCGATAGAAGGGGCACTCGTGTCTGGGCAAACAGTGGGCCTCCCCGTCAGCTGAATGCACACTTCTTAGCGATGGAAAAGATTGTTTAGCATCTTCTTTCCAGACACTTCCCGCCGTCGTATATCGTGAACACATCCGGTCTAGGAAAGTAAGGCGCAAAGTATGGCGCCGTGCCTCGACGTTCAGCACACCTAGACCGCCTTCGGAAGGGTGAAGGTGACAGATCTCCCGCCACTCCAAAGGAAACCTCTTAGCCCAGACGAACTGGAAGACAATCCTTTCCAGCTTGAATAGGATGGTGGGCGGGATAGGAAGCACTGAAAGTCGGTAGACGACAAGGGAGTAGATGTGTGAACAGCACACCTCAGCCCGATCCTTTAGGGAAAGCCGCCTTCGTAGCCACAACTCCGTTGCAGTTACGACCTTTTCCAGTACTTCCGACCAATTTTTCTCCAATTGAAGATCAGGCCCGAACCAGACGCCGAGTATCTTGCACGGGCCGTCTTTCCAAATGAAGGGGCCGGGAAGAGCACAGCCTTTCCACGAGCCCAACCGCAAGCTGACAGACTTTTCGCGGTTAATCTTGGCCCCTGTCACAGCTTCGTACCTTCCAATTTCTTTGCTCACCTCCTCCACCTCGGCACTGCTCATTACAAGCACACTGACGTTGTCAGCATATGCAGTGTACCTGGCTACCTCACTGGCGCCAAGTAACATGAGGCCGCGTAGGGCCAGGTTCGCCTTTAGCTTGCGCAGAAAAGGCTCTAACACAAGGATGTAGAGCATGGGTGATAACGGGCAACCCTGACAAATCGATCGAGTCAGAGTAAAAGGCTCCAACCTTACCTCATTCACCTCCACCACGACTTCGGGGGACACATAAAGGAGACGTATCCAGGTGCGAAAATGCAACCCGAAGCCGGCCGCAGACAAGACAGCCTCCAGAAAAGCATGGTCAACCCTATCAAAGGCCTTGGACTGATCTAAATTGATCAACACGGCATTTCCGTCGACTTTTTCTACGATCGTGCGGACCAGATAAAGACTGTCCTGGATAGTCCTACCCTTCACAGCACAAGTCTGTTCAGGGCAAATCAGACTAGGCAGGACAGTCTGCAAACGGTTTTCTAGGATCTTCGCCAAAATCTTTAAGTCAGTGTTTAACATCCTTAAAGAGCGAAAGTTACTAATCCCATCCTCACCATGTTTGTTCTTACAAAGCAACTTCACTATATCCCTGGTGAAGCGTCTGGGTATGGTACCCTGCCTCATCCAGTTGTCATAGATGGTAGCCAGTAAGGGGACAAACATGTGCGACAGCCTCAAGTACACTTCATAGGGCAGTCCATCAATTCCGGGAGACTTATCCAGCCCGACCGACATCAGTGCTTCCCGAATCTCCTCCTTCTTTATGCGCCCCTCACACCCAGCCGCTTCAGTCGCCGAAAGGCAAGGGAAGTTGGCAAGATAGGTGTCAAACTGAGCAGAGCTCAGTCCGGGCTCCATGGTAAAAAGCTTCAAGAAATACTGCCGGAACTCCCTACAGATGACTTCATTTGTAGTTTGACGTTGCCCATCTGGCGATGTGACACTAGCGATATGCCTGAGTTCTTCGTCCCGTAATTCCTGGGCCATATTCGTCGCCTCGCAGGACATTCTTTTTAACCTA
Organism: Sepioteuthis lessoniana; assembly: GCA_963585895.1. Classification (NCBI taxonomy): domain Eukaryota; kingdom Metazoa; phylum Mollusca; class Cephalopoda; order Myopsida; family Loliginidae; genus Sepioteuthis; species Sepioteuthis lessoniana. Next base: position 2,455,209 of record OY757934.1, read on the forward strand.
GCCCTAACTACCAGAGCTTGGTACTTCTTAATTTGCAAGGAGGTCAGCTCGGCCTTAGCTACGTTAACTTGCCCACTATCTCCTGCCAAAACCACCCTATCTAGCTTATCCTTAATCGATCTTTGCTCCGCTACCATAGCTGACTTGAGTCTCCTACCATAGTCGGCAGCAAAGGATCTAATGCTATGCTTAAGGTTAGTCCACCACCTATTTCCCATCATAGGCCCCGTCAGTTCCTGTTTTATCATGAGTTCTAGCTGGTTCCGGAAGTCATCCTCCGCCAAAAGGAAACAGTTGAACTTCCAGTGACCAGACATCCTACATCTAGCCTTATCCAACCTAATCGACACACATAAGAATTTGTGGTCGGAATTTTTATAGGGATCGAAACTTGGACCACCTAAATAGTCTAAGTCGACTCGCTTAACTAACACTCGGTCCAAATAGCTATAAAGCTGGGCCGAGGCGCCCCTACCGATCCAAGTCCAAGCTATCTTATTTGGATGCCTTTCACGAAATTTGTCAACGAGATCAAGTTGCTCGACAAAATCACAAAAATATCTGGCATCCAAGGGGTTAGTACTCGCACTAATAGCCCCTCCATCTAAATTGGGATCAAGGACGGCGTTCCAATCTCCCACTAAAATTACCCGCTTTGATAGAACAACGTACGGCTCGATGCGCCGGAAAAAGGCAGGGAGCTCACTGGTAACATTGGGTCCATAAACCCCAATCTGCCGAAACGCCTTATCCTTTATGGTAATGTCCAGAACACAAAGTCTGCCCGCCGGATCTGAAAGAACAAGAGCACACGTAGCATCCAGATGTCTACTTATCAGCCAGGTGACATCTCTGGAACCACCATCAAAGTATGCTGAGAAGGACAAATAGTCCCTCGACAGAATACCTTCATGAAAGTTGGAGTCAAAGTGAGTTTCCTGTAAACAACATATATCAATGCCGCGATGCTGGAGGTATAAAAATAATTGGGATCATTTAGAATCCAACCTCAGGCCGCGGCCATTTAAGCTAGCCAACCTTTAATCCATCATGAACATTTACAGGGGTTGAGTGCCCGGACTAAACATGGCTGGGGTCAGGACACCGACGGTCTGGCTCATGGATCCTGTGGCCATCTCATTAGTGATGGCTCCGTCATGAACGAGACCCCCAATGTCCCACGGATAGGTTAATTTTAGGGCCCTATAAAGGGAGGGGTGCAAGACAACAGGGACCCTCCCAACAAGACCCTTACAAGAAATGAGATTGTCTTTGAAATATGATATCGGGCCGAGGGCCTTGTTTGCCTCTCCGAGCATTTTCATGACACCTTCCAACCCTCGACCCTTTCGAATGATGGTGGTGATCCATGAGTTGGGGAAATTTTTGGGGTCCTCCACATTTTGTCCATTTACCTCCTTGAAATTGTGGAGGACCCTCAAATCCTTTAGGAGTTGCAGCTGGACCTTGAAGAGACGATCCAGGGCCCCCTCATCCACCCGGCAGATGCTGGTTCCCGAATGATGTCTTGGTTTTTCTTTCTTTTTTTGGTGTTTTGGGACCTCATCCCCTGAACTGTCTATAGATGAACTCCGCTGCCGTTTCTTTGGGGTTGTGTTCGGAGATGAAGGTGTTGCTGCTGTTGCTGGTGGAGACGGTTTAATTGGCGGTGAATCTAATGGCAGTGGAGGGGGGGTCCCTTTTTCTTTGGTATTAAAATGGTCATCAATGGTGGTGGCATGGATCTTTGGGGTGGCGTGGATGGTGGTCTAATGATGTGCGGCTGTTTTGGAGATGAAGGGGTGGAATGAGGGGGCTCTGATCGTGGAGACGATTTGCGCTTCTGGTCCTGCCGCTTTTTGAAGTCAAGAAGTTTTTCAAATATCTCCCGGCCTGGGCTAAAAGATCTGACCTTGGGAGGAGTGGGCTGTTTAGGTGGGGTCTTGGGTGGGTATTTAAGTTTGGGGGAAGATGTCCTTTGGGCATATGTTTTTGCTGGAGGAGAGCTACTGATGTTGGACTTTGCTTGTGAGTGGGGGTGGAATGTTGGTGCCCACCTGGGTCAACTTACGGGAGTGAGGATCCGCAGGTTGGAGCTTCCTCCCACCTTTTCCCACAGTCAGCCACTCGGCCCCTGATTCTTCGGTATTAACCGTAGGAGACGAAGGGGGAGGGTTTTTTTTTATACCCGCTGATGTGGGTGAGACTACGGGAGCCTCCTTTTCAGTGTTTGATACAACAGGTGGGAGGGTACCGAGTTTTTGGTCGGGCTTTTTCAGGGCCTTCTTCCCCAGGCAAACTGTGGAGAGGTGACCAATCTCACCACAGTGCCAGCAGGCAGGTTTCCTTCCTGAAAAAATAACAGGAAGCCTGTGCCCTTCCACCTCCAACCAGTTGGGAACAGAGTAGAAGGTCTTGACATCCAACATAATGTCGAACCTCCATTCCCCATGCATTCCGTCATGAGTCGCTGAGACGATGTCACCAAATTGTAGCATATAGGCAGCTAAATTTGCGTCTCTGAGGAAGCCAGGGACCTCATATATTGATACCGTGGTCCGCCGCCGCCGCCCCATGTATTCAGTCCGGAAAAAAAACTCTTTGTTTTCCAAGGGTTTTTTGGTTAGGGTGACAGCTTCTTCAATGGTCGGTACCAATATATCCCAGAAAGCGTAAGAGGTACCAGCTATTATAGCTTATGCCTTTATGCCCAGGCTGGAAAGTTGACGTAAGACCATGTCTTTGGCGGGTTTCAGGATCTTGCGTGACCGTTTATCCACAACAAAGACAGACACCGTTCTTTTTTTTTTGGTCTTGCCTTACTTCCTCCAAATTGAACATAAGCCCATGCTCCTGCACTTCGCTGGAGATGGCCTTTGCCCGCTGGAGTAAGTCCTCGACATCAACCTGAATTTTTGGAGGCGCTGTCCAACTATTTTCTGGTTTTTCTTTTTCTTGTTCTGGGGCATTTTTAGCTAATGGTGATTTGTCAGTGGGAGAGGCATTTTAGTCAGGGGAGGGTAGTTTTTTATGTGGAGATTTTTCTTTTAGGTCAGGGGGAGGGGCATTTTTGGAGGAGGGTGATTTATTTTTATTTTTCTCCTGGGTGGGGAGGGTCACCTTTATTTGGGGAGAATAAGGCCTTTATGGCCGAGCCGTCTGACCAGCCAGCCATAAATGATGGGACACCTAAACTAAAAGGGTGATAAGAAAAACTAAAATAAGAGGCCAAAAAAAATGACTTAACTCGGAATCCAAACAAGGTCAGAAATTTAGTCCAGCCGGGAGAAGTCGTCACAATGAGATGAAGTAAAATCCTGTTTGTTGTAGTTCTTGCTGTCTCGATAGCGCCTGAATGTCTATCAGCTTCTGATATTTATGGTCAGAATGAGAGTCAAATAGAGTGTGTACCAAAAGCGACAATTGGTGTGTATCCACGCCTTCTGTTTCAAAAGGACGTCATTGTGGCAAAGAAGCGGAATAAAGTGGCCTCCCAATTTTTAAAGGAAAGATTTAGCTCTGATTGGCTGTTGCAAAATTATACATAGAGCCTTTTCTGAGGTCATTTTTTTTCTCCTTGTGTGGATGCACAGGTAAGCTGCCGGGATGGGAGTTGAAGTAAGATCGATGCCAACTGGGTCATTTGGGTGAGGGGGTCTGATGTTGAAAGACCCGAAACCCCCCATGAACCCAAGGGAAACATTACTGATGACCCAACCCAATGCATCAACTAAGATGTATGGTATAAAAAAAAATTGAATAGCTTCAAAAAAAATATTTTTGTTAGATTAGAATAATTTTTTCTATAAATCAATTCCAAACAATGTAGAATTTACATTTATGGAAAAAATTCTGAAAAAAATTATTTTACTTTTCTTTTTTTCTTTTTTTTTTTTCTCACCTTCTTCATTGATTTAGATTTCTAAGTTTTCAAATATCTGCTCATTTTTTGATTGTTTTAAAAAGATTTTCTTTCAATAATTATATCAAAACATAGCACATAAAATATCTATCTTTCTTCACATAAAATTGTTTAGGTAAAACTATGTTTCTCTTTGTGATTCAATTTATATTTTGCTGAAGAAATAAACCCCAACTCTGAATTTTTTTTTTTTACTAAAAACATTTTACATATGAAGCTTGTATCAAAAATAATTCATTCTTTTGATAAGAACACAATTAACTGCATGTTTAATTTTTTTTTCCAGTACCGAATTCTTCTGTATGTCTCCAAACAGAAACAAGTCACAAACGTCCAGATATCCAAAAACTTTGTATTCACAGTAAGTTGAAATGTTTTTCTCTTTCTTAATGCAGTGATAAAAGCAAGAATCTTCCATTTAAGTTTTTTGGATTAGTCCAAACGGCTTGTGGAAGATTATTGAAGTCTCCAGATAGAGGAAGTCCTCATAACATATTGACCCCAAAGTAAGCAAGGTTAAACTTTAGTCATGCTGTTATATTCACTTTCGGACTAATACCTTTAGGAAAGGCATGAACCCCTTTACCCCTCCAGCAACCAGTTAAATGTTCTTCTACAAGGATAGCTTTAGCATTAGATAACCCACAAAGGTTGATATGCCATTAAACAAAGAAACTGGGAGTGTCCTCGTGGTGTAAAACACTGGTCTGCGGAATCGTAGTAAGCGAGTTCAGACTCCAGTCACGCTATTACGTTCACTTTCGGACAAATGCTCGGTGAGGAAAAGTGTGAACCCCCTTATCCTCCAAGCTATGGGTTAAATAGCATCACAGCAGTTCTTCTATAAGGATGGCTTTGGCATTAAATAACCCACGAAGGTTGATATGCCATTAAACCAACCAACCAACAACAAAGAAACCAAACTAAATGTCTGTCCATCTTTAAAGCTAAAGCACTGCCATTTTTATACAATTTCATCCAAAGCTTTCAGGAATTGTTCACTATCTCTGGAAATAATTAAAATTAGGAGATCCAACACAGACTGTTTTTTTTTTAGGTAAAATATGTCTGATTCTTTTTGTCTTACTGTCTCCTTTGCTGTTAAAAAGGTGTCCATTTCACAGCGGATAGCCACTCTTTTGATTATCGTTAAGAGAGGTAGATAACCTATCCCTCCCAGTATACATTGACATCCTCTCTGTCATTGCTAGCTGTTAATCTACTAAAAGGCAATTCATTTCATCTCAACAGTTGCTCAGCCTAAAAATGCATAAAAATACAATTTTTTAAATCTAGTTTATTACTACCTCTTCAAGTCTGGAAAATTATAAAATCAACTGTTTATTTTAAATATTTATTAATTTTTAGGGGTTTTCAGGGATAGCTGGGATCTCCAAATGAACCCAGAGATATCTGTCATATACAATATAAACAATGAAATAACCCATAATAAATAAACAATAAGCACGAATAAAACATCTTTTAGATAGGAATAATTATCCTATAATTTAATGAAAGGGATTCAGCAATGTCTGTTTTTATTTATGACCATTTTACAACCAATATGTAATATGGATAATTACTATTAGAATACAATACAATGGGAAACACTGAAGAGCTTATTGGCCAAAATAAAAACAGCAAAGATGAGGATATTAGTCCAAACAACTTGGGGAATAATGATAATGAGTCATTTGAGAATTTCACACTAGGGTTGAAGAACAGATTGGCCAAAATATAGTGGTAAAACTAACAAAGAAAAGGATATTAGTTGGAACAATTTGATTGATATTTTCATTATGTATAAAAAAGATGACAAATCTTTTATGTTTATTAATAAAAGTGATAATCGTGATTCTTTTAGATTTGCTTCTTTATTGTGGTTGTTTTTATACCAGTGTTTTATCTACTTCCTCGGGTGGCTGCTGTAATTTGAAATATCAAATCTTGAGCAAAGTTTGATATTCCAAAACAACAACACAATGAGTATCCATATATTTTTTTGTGCTTCACCTTTTTCTATGTTATCAAAAGAGTTCACTGAATAAAGATTATGTTGTGAATTCTTCTAATTATGTAGAAATATAATTTTTTGTTTTTTTATATTTAAAAAATGAAATTCCATAATTATTCAATGTTATTAGTCAATTTTGAAAAGCAAAACAGTTTTTCTCTGAGAACTAGACTAATATATATATATATATATATATATATATATATATATACACAAAAGAGATATTGTATTAGCCTAGTAGGTGCCATTATCCCATTTATTGGACATTTACAAAAATTGCTATATTTTATATTTCAAAATCCACCTGTGTCCTATAAAAATAGGATGAAAATTTTTACCTATAATAAATATTCCTACCAATCTTAAATTGTGTTTAAATTATTTTTTGAATGCACTCATGTTAATTATTAAAGAAAAGTTTAAAATTTCTCCCTTGAATAATTCTGGTATTATTTTAAAGGAACTCTTTAAACTGCAACGGCCTTTGTTGCTAAATAAGCTTTTAAAGTAAGTAATGTTTAACTATACATTAAAAATTGCTTTTATTTATCATAATTGTTTTTATTTAGAGCAAGAAGATGGAGAGGATCTATTGTTTTCTTTACCTTATTTCAAGTTTATTTGAATATTTAAAAAGTATTGAACATAAGCAAGAAAAATGCAGAGTTACATAAAATTGTTGATATTAATACAATTCCAAAATTGCTTAAATATTCCCACCATTTATTTATTTATCTTTTGTCAACATGAGTAAACTAGTATATTTATAAAATTTTCAAATTAAACAACTTAAAACCATTTTTATATTTATCTTTCCTAGATGCAGGCCAATAATTATGCAACATTCTACGATGTTGGTCTTCAGGGTTGGTCCATCATGTTTGAATCCCAACAAATTGCACACAAGTTTGGCAAAGAGGTAATTATTAAAAAATGTTTGCTCAATCATTTAGCTTTTCAAAATATATCAAAGCCAAATCTTTAAACTTTTAAAATCTAAACGATGATATGTGAAGCAGAGCAACTTATCTACCCAAGAAGTGATGTCAAGAAGTCTAAACTGCTGTTTAGACAAGTCGGTACCAATTATTGGTACTTTTTATCAACACTCTCAATATTTTTTATCAGCAGTTTTTGGCAAAAGACAGGATTATGCAACTGTAGCACCATCCATATTGACCAGACCTAACTCTGTATTATTTTGTCTTGTTTTCAAAAATGAAAATTCATCTCAAGATAAAATTTGAGAATGTAGAAGACATTAAAAGAAATATGACAGCACAGCTTTACACCCAATAAAAAGGGTTTCAGAATTGCTTCAATAAAATCTTGTTGGAATAAGTGTTGAGTGTGAAGGGATATTCATTTGAAGAAAATAAATATTTCACTCATTGTTCAGTTCTGCCTTTGTAAATACAGATTGATTCTTGATCCATTTATTTTATCACACCTGATAATAATACTAAGCTAAGCTTTGTAAAAAAACATATATCATGTATGGTAGTTGTCTAAGAAAATAGTGAATAGTATTTTACTGTTGGTTTTCTGTATTAGAAAAAAATCACCGACAAAATAATTTTGAATTTTCTTTTTTTTATTGCAGGTGGCAATTGCAAAGGCAAATTCTTGTGCGTGTTCTTTAGATTCTGTGATTATCCAAGATTTATCTCCTGGTGAAGGAGGATCTTTAGAAGCTGGAGATTCAGCAGAAGTGAAATATTCAGGGTGGTTACTTAATAATCACAAACTAGGCCAAGTAAGTTTAACATTAACATTTTGGTTTTGACAATTCTTCATTTTCAGACCCGCCCAGTCGGCTGGGACTGTAGAATACGCCGACTGCATCTCTGCAGAGGGACAACCCCACTCCGAATGAGGCTTCCTGTTGGCCGTGGGTGGCAACCTGTAATGCTTAAGGACAGAATCCTGGTGGCTGAGCAGTCCTTGATCTGGCAACTAAAGAGGTCATGTGACTTGCAACACCTCACTTTGGCCCTTACTGGGCTAGACAGGCGGTTGGAGAGGCCCGATCTGATCAATAGGCTGGTCATGTTAGCCCTCTTTCAGTTTTTTTTGCAAAAATCTGAATTAGAGGGTGGTGGCTGTAGAGTCAATCATGCTGAGGAAAGACCTATACTTCTTTCTGTCCCTGGGTGAGTAATTATCTTGGGAATGAAAACCCCAGGACAAAACTAAATTGTCTACCACCAGCATGAGTATATTGACTATGTAGCCCTGATGTTACTAAGCGAATGGGTTTCCCCCTAGGCACATCTCCATGTGGGACTCCATGGTGGGTGGGGAGCATAGTCAATGAAACTCAGACTTTTATGACTTATGAAAATACAACCCAAGCAAAAACCAAAAAAAATGAAAAGACCCCTCACAGAATCAGAAAGTGAAAATGAAATGGATGAAAACTTCTATCAATTCATTGTACTTGAATCAATAGAAGAAACCCCAATCACCAAACTATCCCCATTCCTAATTAAAAAAAACAATAGAAACACACTGTAAACCAATTAATATCAAAAAAGCTATGAACAACACCATTATTATACTAACAACAAATCAAAAACAATCAGAAAAAATACTAAAATGGAAACAATTTGGAAAACTAAACATAAACTTCTCGAAAGGAGTTATAAAATTCCCTGACCTCACATCGTGTTTCCTTGAAGAAATAAGTCTACATCTTAAACCACAAGGTGTAACAGATGTGAGGAGAATCTCCATACACAAAGAAACAAGAACCATAGACACAAACGCCTACACACTAACTGAACCCACAACTCCAACCAGCATTAGAATAGGTTACATTAATACAAAAATAGAAACTTACATACCAAACTCTCTAAGATGCCAAAAATATGGACATCCTAAAGATAAATGCACTAGACCATCAATATGTGCAAAATGTGGAAATTCAAATCACACAGAATTAGAATGCAAAAATCCCTTTAACTGCATCAATTGCACAGGAGAACACCCTGCATATTCACAGGAATGTGAAATGTGGAAAAAAAAAAAAAGAATTACAGAAATAAAATACACAAGAAACATCTCCTTCTCTGAGGCCAGAAAAATAGTAGAACAAACACAAGAACAACCTAGTTATGCATATGTAACTAAAAAAGGAAATGAGGAAAAGGAAGATAAAAAACCGAAACAAGAACTGAACAAACTGATTAATGAATTAAAAAATCTAATAGAAATACTAAAAATGATCACAAAAGAGACAATCAAGGAACACATTTCAACAGTTCCAGACGAATATGTGGCACACATCCAAAATCAGGAAAAAACCCCTAAGCAAAGAAAAGGTAAAATCCAAACTAAACAAAACATCCTAATAAATGAACCAATCCCATTATCCAACAGATTCAGCCCAATTGACATAGATCCTGTTGAAACAATCACAGAAGATTCTGATGAAACAACCACCCACATCAAAACAGACTGCATAAATCTCCAACAGAGACTTCATAAAAAAAATAAATATCAAAGACCACCCAACAGAAAATGAAACACAAGCTACAAAAAGACATAGATTGACTTGAAGATCAAAGGAAAAGAAAAAAATCGAAAATCAACTCCAAATCCCCCTATAGAAACTAAAAACAAACTTAAAATTGAAATGGACCCAATGCCCTCAATCAAAAAGCCAGAGGAACTTAAATAAAAAGCACAGGCCCCCATTGGCCTGGCTAGAAGAGTAAATACAAACACAGAAGTGTTCAGTGAAAGACCAGGAGGCACATTTAAACTGGCCCAAGCCAAATTCAATGTAGTCCCTTCATCATCAAGAGCCAAGTCACCTATGGGAATAGATGAACAGTCCAATGTTCAGGGAACATCAAAATCCCTACAAAGATCATATAGTATAGAAAGCATGGACAGTGACACAGACCGCATAGTTGCCAGCCTCGATCTGGAAGGTATAACAAATAACTACAAGACTTGAAACCATTTAACTGTGTGCAAACAAATGTCACTTACAAACTATCCACTTTAAAAGCAAAAACGAAATTACTTACAAACTAATCTCTCGCATATCTTGTACATTTGTTTGAGTGTGTGCAAACAAGTGACTGATGTTGAATTGCTGCTGGTGCATTGCAATAATCAGGACTGTTTGCAAGCAGATGAGGTGAATAGAATGATTTGTATAGGACGAGATACTTGAAATCATTTGGCTGTGAAGAAAAATAAGCCTGAGCTTGCTGAAAATATTATTAGCAGAATGTTTACAAATCATGTATTCACTTACATAACTATTTAACTATGTGCAGGCAGATTATTGATGTTGGGTTGAATTGTTGATGTTGTATAGCAGCAATGCTCAGAGCCATCAGTTTTGTGTGCAGGCAGGTGGGCTCTGGCTCATTTGGAATATTATCTACTAAGTATTCGTTTGTAAATCTTAGGTTTAATATGTGTATAAATGAAGTTTGGCATTGTGTGACCTGGAGAGGTTTTTATGCCATAAAATCAACCAAATCAAATCAAACTAAACTTGAGAACATTTTGAGTCTTCCAAAAAACCTCACCCTTTCACTGAAATTTGACCAAATCAACCTTTTCACCAATATCTGGCCAAATAGAATCAAGAACTATTGAAGAAAAGAAAACCCAAAAAACCCATGGTCTAAAACTCGCATAGAAGACAAAACCAACCTAGCCTTTCTTGTCATTAAATGACCCACAGAGGTTGATATGCCGTTAAACAAAACTCAAACTCATTTTCAGACAAATGAGAATTCATTTTTATATGAAATGTATTTATTTTCAATATGAATGATAAATAAGTTAGGCTCATAACAAAACTTTTGTGATCCCCAATTATTATCTTGAAAACTACTTGTACACTAATATTTAGCCCTTCCTATTATGCATCGACTTCAATTTAACAAAACTATATCACATGGATGATTCTTAATTTCTAGCTTTTCAAAACTTGTATCGTCACGTGAAAGTTTTTAGTTAAAAAATTCTCAATTTATGTTATGATCCACTTAAACTATCATTTATTATTACAACTGTTTCCTCTGAAGCTGTGTTTTTAAATCTTCATTCAAATGGATATCAATTTCAAGAAAATATAATTTTTTTTTTTTCTGTTTTTTGTGAATAATAAATATTTTTCATGTCTGAACAGTTGCAGCTAACCTTTCCAATGTTACAAAGATTTCAAACTAAAAAATTATCAAATATATATTACTGGATCTCCGGTCATTTCCTTTTAATGAGGATCTTAATAACTCAACTTCTACACACACACACACACACATATGTATATATATATATATATATATATATACTTTCCAATGATGCAAAACTATTAACTGTGTATGTGCTTGTCCCCACAATATAAATCATATTGATTTTCAACCCAGTTGACTAAGGCTATAGAATATGCTGACTGCGTCTCTGCTGAGGGGTAAGACCCCGCCTCCTCCATAAGTGTCCTAGATATGACAGTAATCTGCATCTAATGATAAGGCTTCAGTCCTGGAGTTTTCGGGCATGTGGTGTACCCCTTCATTGCGATTACTGCCAGGTCCACTCTGACCTTGAGTGGAAGTACCTGTTAGAGTCCCATCTATGGATCAAATAGAATTGTTTAACCATTTAACTGCAAGTAAGTAACTGATGTTTAATTGAACTGTTAGTGTTAAATAGCAATATTTGAAATCATTTAACTGTGTGCAAACAAACAAGTAATGTTGAATAGAATTATTAGGATTAAATAGCAATGCCTGAAACCATATAACTGTGTGCAAACAAGTGAGAGCTCTGGCTTGTTTAAAATGTCACCTACAAACTATTTGTTTACAATATTCAATATATATATATATATATGTATATATATATATATATACAGGATTTGGCATTAAATAACCTTCAAGAGTTGATATGCTATGAGTTCCTATCACCCAACTATATTGATTTTGTTTTTCATATTCCAAGATGAAATATATTTTATTATTCCATATCTTAAATTTTATTTTCTATTTTTTTTTATTCAATCTTTCAATGAAAATAATATTCAGGATATTGATTGTAAGTTTGATTCCCACTGGGTGAGCTGTATTTCCGGCCTTCTACCAAATGAAACAAAGTAAATAATGATATTCTTCATTCTTCCTACCATGTTTATTGCATTGAATTGTTTAAACAACTTTTAAATTTTATTAGATATATCATAATCTTATAATTCACAAAATGTCCATCCATCCTTACAACTTAGGGAATTCATTTTAACAGTTGCCTGGCTTGAGACAAAAGCTAAGTAACCTTTTCTTTTGAATTCCCAAAGAAAATAATAAAATCAAATATATATTCAAAATATCTATTAATTTTTAGGGTTTTTTGAGGATATCTAAGATCTTTAAAAAAACCTGAAACCATCTTCCACATGCCTTGGTTGTTGTAAATAAAGCAGTAACCCATAACAAAAAATAATAAAAACAGATACAAACATCCTTTAAATATGAATGATTATAAAAGCAGCTCTCTATCCTTTATTTTTAATAATAAACACTTTACAGTATGTATGTATATGAGTAGTTTTAATGATTGACTGGGGTTGGGGAGGGGCTTTTGTACTTAATTTTATGAAGGTTGATGGTTAATTAATATAGTTGTATTTATATTGTTAATTTATTTTTTTATTTCAGATGTTTGATAGCAATGTCAATTCAGATAAACAATTACGATTCAAACTTGGCAAAGGAAAAGTAATCAAGGTAAGATCTTTTTTTTTTTAATATTTTTTTTTGTTTGTTCTTTTTCTATTTTTAATGGTTTTCATACTTTTCTGGAATAAACAAAATTAAAAAATGTAATAAGTTAGATGCATCAGCAAAGAATTCCCATGTTATTTGAACCCCATCTTTTTAGCTGTAATGCAGAGAGATTTAAATTTTAGATAAATTTTCATTATCAATTTTTAAATAGTTTTTCTCTATTTTATTGTTTATTCAAGTTTTTTCGGTGAAAAACTTCCAACTTTTAAAGTAACATGAAATAAGAATAAAAATGAAGGTTTTTCATTAAGTTTTGGCTAATCTTTTCTTCATTTTGTTGTTGATTATTCTCACAATTTTCTAGGTTGAATTTCTTCCAAATTTCAAAGAAGGTAACATGAATAATACATTTACCCAGCCCCTCTATTACAGACAGGATGTGATATAGGGTCAATATTTAGGTAGAATAAAGCTGATGTAAATTCAATTTTCCTTCACTTAAACTGGTTGCATATCTAGGGCTAAAGAACCCAATCTGCCCTACTATTTAGCCATAACTGGGAGGAGAACATAAGGAATTATGCTGTACATAAGGGGATTAGCACAAAGTGAAATGCAAACTGCCTCATCCAGGATTTGAACTTAGATGACCAATTTCATTTTCTACTATGATAACCATTACACTAAGTAAAATGAAGTAAGAATTAAGAAATAGTCTCTAATTCAATTTAGATTTACATTCCCAGGGATTATCTTTCATAGACAATGCCTTCACTAATTCCCAGGGATTACCTTTCATAGACAATGCCTTCACTAATTCCCAGGGATTATCTTTCATAGACAATGCCTTCACTAATTCCCAGGGATTATCTTTCATAGACAATGCCTTCACTAATTCAGCTCTGGAAACATCATAGAGACAAATCTACTGCTCCTTTTCTTCATATTCTTTATGTACTTTCTAGTTATTGTAGTCAAAAGCTAATTAATGTTTATACAATGGAGTAAGAGCTAAGATAATGTTACTTACTTATTGAATATATCTTCATCACTGGATGTTTAGAGTTATCATTAGGTAAATGGTAAGTTCCTTATTGATCAAGGTGGCATTCTCTCTCTTGAAAATGGCTGCTATAAAATCTGTATGACTTCTGTAACAATATAATTATTTCAAATTGTTGTAATCTTTCTTACTTCGCTCCAAGACAGCTTCCATATAAAGAGTTGCCTTCATTCTGTATATCAAAATATGACTGTTATCAGAATAAAAAAAAACATTTCCATTGATCCGCTCAAGATATTAATTGGACAACAAACATTATATACTGTCTCAATTCTGACTGAATTATCCTGCTGCTAATTCAAATAGCAAACTCTTCTAAAAATAGATTTTGCTTAATACATTGAAATTAAAAAAATTAGATTTTGAAGCAGAATTATTGAGTTGCTTGATGCTTGGAAGGATATTTAGTTGATTTCCCACTCACCAAGGATGAATATTTGTATCAGTGTCTCCATGATACACTAAATAACACTGAATAAATTGAAGGAAAGACAAGATAAGCTCATTTACACATGCAGAAACATTTGATATACACATAATATACATATAAAAACTATTGAAAAGAATTTACAAATGTGTCCTAACTGATAAAATATGCACCTATTGTTCTATGAACAAGCAGTATGTAAAAGGATTGAAGAAACAGAAGGCTTGCTTAAGATGGATAGTAAAATGATCATAGCCATGTTGGCTTTACTGTACAAACTGGCCTTACCAAATATAATGTCTTTACTGTTCAAAGAATAAATGAGAATGGGTTTTTTGGATTATCATGTAACAGACACGCCCATTCTCCTAGAGTGACAATTATTCATTATCTCCCTGCAAAGGAATTTTAAACTTTTAATTGCTTTTAGTTATGAAACATTTTTTGACTGTTTTTACAATTATTCCAATTAAAAACATTTTGTATATATGTTAAAAGACCACATGCAGCTATAAAGTATTTTTATAATTTATGATTGTAAAAAGAAAAAATGACCTACAAATGTTGGCTTCAAATGATATCCTCTTTTGTTTGTTTCAATTTTTTAAATATCTATTTTGTTCTGTTTTTGATTTTTTTCTTTCAGGGTTGGGAAATGGGAATTGTGGGAATGAAGAAAGGTGGACGTCGAGTTCTCATTGTGCCTCCAAGTTTGGCTTATGGTGAACAAGGAATGGGAGATAAGGTTCCACCAAATTCTACTTTGGTCTTTGAAATAGAAATGAGTCGAGTAAGTATATATGCACCTGGATAACAGTGGCTGAATGAATTTATGTACATACGAGGATCATTAAATAAGTTTCCAGACTTTGTTCGTATGCGCACTTTTATTGATAGTACACACATGAAACTCAAGTCCCCTTCCAAGTAATCTCCTTCGGCTGCAATGCACTTTTTGTACCGTTCCAACAACTTCTAGAAGGCCCCCTGGAAGTCCTCTTGTGTGAGCGTGTCAATGACCTTCATCACAGCCTCTTTCATCTCCTCAATTGTCTCATAGTGACATTCTCTGAGTTTAGGGAATGACCAAAAGTCACAGGAAGCAAGGTCTGGACTATAGGGAGAGTGAGGAAGTGTCTTGATGCCAGTGGAAATGCCACTGACCCGATTTGAAGAGTGCTGGCCTCTTCCGACAGAATCTCTTCCTGAACTCCCTTAAAACCTCAACATAGTATTCCTTGTTGACTGTCTGTCCAGTGGGAACCCAGTGCTTGTAGATCATGCCAGTGCTGTCAAAAAAAGGGATCATTAAAAGTTTGTGAGTAGATTTGCTCTGTCTGGCCTTCTTGGGTCAGGCAGAGCCAGCATGCTTCCACTAGGAACTGTCTCTTGGTCTCTGGGTCATAGCAGTAGATCCAGCTTTCATCACAGGCCCCCAGAACATCGAGAACTGCAGGATCTGAATTGATCAGCTCGACCATCTCCCTGCTGTCATGACAACGTCTTTCTTTCTGATCTTCTCTGAGCACCCTTGTGACAAACTTAGTGCAAATCTTCCGCATCTTCAGTTCCTCATGAATAATTGTGTGTACAGTTCCCACACTGACATCAAACTGCACTTATTGTCTCTATAGACACACAACAGTCCTTATTCATGAAATTCCTTATTTGGCCAATCAACTCTGGTGTTCTGACTTCCTTACTCCTCCCACACCTCTCATCCTTCACAGACTCTCTGCTTTCCTTGAATCTCTTATGCCACTCAAAAACTGATACTCGATTCATGCAAGATGGTCGAAAATCAGTCTGAGGCATTCCATAAGTTTCTGTGGCATTTTTTCCAAGTTTAAAACACAATTTTATTGCATATCGTTCTTCTAAAGTGTCCCCACATCCAGATTGCATTTTTGAAATTCACCAGCTGTGACAATCAGGCTTGAGTAGGGTGTATTCCAATTGCTGCTGTAGCTGTTCATTTGAAGTTGAAATCCTAAAAATTGGTCAGTCATCTCATAAGATGTATAGCAATAACATACTGAATTTTCAAGAGTCTCTGACAATTTTAAATGCATGTACAAAAAAATCTGGAAACTTATTGAAGGCACCACATACATATCTCCATGATGATATGTTCATCTTCATATAGTTTAGTGACTTATGTCAAATTTGTCCTGTTTTTAGAATCATGTTGTTCTTTGGTAGATGATAAGCTGTTTACTGATGAATTTCTCCATTTGATTTGTAAGGTTCAGATTTGAATTTTATATGCTATAAATTAGTGGGGTATTTTTTGTTTTTTGCTCCTATGCACCTTTTTCACTGTGTCATTATCTACCTTCCAAGATTGCCTAACTTAAAAAGTGTGATGTAGAATTGGAATTTTTAGAAAAATTGATATTATAAGTTTGAATGGTTATAGTTCTATCTGAAACCCTTTAATATACCCCTGGGGGAAATTAACCCTTCATGTGAAATATATTTTTCAATGACTAAACAAACGTTTATGGTTTTATGGTACAAAACTGAGAGATAATCTGTTAACTTAATTGACTTTATATGAGTATTATTTATTATTCTTGAAAAACTGCAGATACGTTTGAATTCTGTAAGTTTTTTTCTTTTTAGAAATTAAACCAAAAATATAAAAGCTTTGCAGGTTTATTTTTAGGTGAAAATTTAAGAGACAATCATTTGAAAGCCTTTCCACAGACTCTACAGAATATTTTTTTTTGTGTCAGCATCCCTAGACTTCAGATAAGACACATTGCAACTTCCCTAAACTAGAAGCAGCATTGAAAGACAGATTTTAAACATGTATGGGATGAAGAACATGATGTTGGCATTCTTGAGAGGGGACTTTTCAGACTGTTTTAAAACATTAAAGAATTGCTAAGATAACTATAAGATCCTGAGGAGAGTACTTTGAGGAGGACTAAAATACCACTGCTCTGGATAGGTCATTTTTCATTAATATCAAACAGTTGGGTTATTTCCAGATATGTCTCATATATGATAAAACATTACTTCCAGATTTTCAAGGTTTACATTGTGAACATGATTGAAAACTAATGTCTACATTTTCTTGTGGTCATAAAAAAACAAGGGAAATTTGTGACACATTTATTTATTCATAAAACAACACTTGATGATGAACACAACATACCTGGTCCAAGTTAGTGAAGCTCCTCCGATTTCTTTTGCAGGTGAAATTAGCTCGTGGAGAGAGTACATCAGCTGAGCAACCAAGTGCTGATGACAGTGTACCCCAATCACAGACAACAAGTGACACTACCAACAACAGAGATATAGATGGTGCCCCAACTGAAGAAACAGTCAAATCACGGTCAAGGTCTATTAATGAGCATTTGGCACAGGTACGGCTAGAGTTATCCTGTCATGATTCTTTTTCATAAAACTTCTGCATTAACCATGTTTGCTTTCAAGATTTTCAAGTTTATTACCAAAACTTCTGAAAACTAAGTTACAATATTTGTATTGCCAGATTTATAATGATAGAATATAAGACACACTGACCTCATTACATTTTTGATCACACTGAATCAGGAATCTTTGTCAATCAAACACTTCATAGGCCCCAATTCAATCAGTTATACATTCCTTAAAAAAAGTGATTTCATTTTGAATTTCTTACCCGTTCATTTCTGTCCTTTCCCCACTTTTCTTGGTCTTAAATCAACTAATATTTACTTGCAAAAATCTTTAACGTATTTCAAAGGGTCAGAAATCTTTCCAGATGTAAATGGTGTGTGTGTGGTCAGTTTGTTTTCTGCTTAAAAGTGACAATCATAAACTAAAAAATAGGAAATTCCAATTTAACTCCCTTGTTCATCCAAAATTGAACACCTATAACATCCTCTTGATTGTGCTTTCTTCTACATCTAAAAATCATTTCATTCATCAATTTGTTTTCAGTCCAGTCAGCTGGGGCTGTTGAATACACTGACAGCATCTCTGCAAAATGGTAAGACCCCCACCCAACAAGTGTCCTGGATATGACATTAAACAATCTGATGGTGAGGCTCCAGTTTTGGAGCTTTGGGGAGTGTGGAGTACCTTTTCATTGCCATTGCTCCCAGGTTCACACTGGCCCAGTGTGGCAGCACCGTATAGGGTCCTACCTAAGGATCAAATAGAACTGTTTGACCATTTAACTGTGTGAAAACAAATGGCATGGTAAATTGAATTGTTTGAAATAGAACTGTTTGATCATTTAACTGTGTGTTAATAAATGATTGTATTAAATAGCAATACTAGAAACTGTATGTCTTCTTGAAATATTTGTATAACATAGAAATACTTTAAACCATTTAACTGTATTTGAATAAATGAATGGTGGTCAATAAAATAATTAGTGTTTAAT
The DNA here is from genome assembly GCA_963585895.1 of Sepioteuthis lessoniana. Taxonomy (NCBI): domain Eukaryota; kingdom Metazoa; phylum Mollusca; class Cephalopoda; order Myopsida; family Loliginidae; genus Sepioteuthis; species Sepioteuthis lessoniana. Next base: position 2,473,765 of record OY757934.1, read on the forward strand.
ATCAGTACTTGTAACCACTGTCAGCAAATAAAGGATTAATATTGAATGGAATTAGTCGTATTAGATGGCAAAAATTGAAACCATTTAACTGTGTAGAAACAATAGCAATACTTGTCTGCAAACAAATTGGTTCTGACTCATTTAAAAATGAAATTACCTACAAACTGTGTGCAAACAAATGACTGATGTTAAATTGTAACTGTTATATAGCAGAACTTGAAACCATTTAACTGTGTTCAAAAAATGAGCTTAGGCTTGTTTAAAAATGTTATCTTCAAATCGTATATTCAATATAAATGTATAAACAGGATTTGGCATTAAATAACCAATGATGGTTGATATGCCATAAAACCAAACCAAACCAATTCTTTTTTTTTTTTTTTACTTTTTTCCTATTTTTTTTCTAAGTAGTTCAGAAATTTTTACCTTTGTTAACTGTTTTTTGTTTTTTTTTAACAATAGGAAAACTATTTTGAATTATTAAATTTCATTCCTCTCAGTTTGAAATCATTTTCTCCAAGGATCCTCAGAAGTTTTCACACCAAAGCTCTATGTTTCAAAACATTGAAAGAATCAATTGATGTTGGATTTGAGATCTTTTTATAAAGATAATAATAAAAACAACTCAATTGTACATAATGCTCAGTCTGCAGGGCTTAGAATATACTGAAATTATCCCTTGCAGAAAAAAATGGGTGTTCTGGATATGATACTAAACTGTATTTGATGGTGAGGCTCCTGTCCTGGAGATCTGGTGAGTGCAGTGTACACATTCATATCCATTACTCCCAGGCCCATTCTGATCCAGAGTGGTAATACTTGTTAGGGTCCCATCTTCTGATCAAATGGATCTGTTTAAATTTTATTCATACTTAATATAACTGTGTGCAAAAAAAACTCTTAAGAAACAACAAAAAAATGTAAATTGGAATGCTCAAGGAACACTATTCCCTAACTTCTTGGTATAAAATAACCCTTCATGAGTTGACATGCCATTAAAATTTATCAATCTCTCAATCATACATACAAAAGCATTTGCATAAGACAAGTTCTTACATACTGATCAGGTTAATATCCTTATAATCTGAAAAGATTAAAAAAATGTAAACAAACTGAACATCAAAAAGTTTCAGGATTTACAATGACCCCCAAGGGTCAAATGGAAATTTTAGAATATTCACTATTTAATCCCCTAACAGAGTCTTGATATTTAACATTTTTACTCTCTTTCAGTTTCACCTTGAGTTCTGCTAAAATAATGACATTCACAGACAGTTTCTTTCATTTGTTGTTTATGATAATGAGATCTGATTTGTTGCTCTTGATAAGGTCATCCATTTGAATTTCAAATCCCATTATTATTATCATCATCAACACCTGTAACTTCTTTTCATTCTCTTAATCAATTACTTGGAAGCAGGTGATAATCTGATAAAAAATTTTGTTTTTTCAATCAGTGTTTCAAGATTTGTAGTGGGTGATAAAGTAACGATCATCCTGGAGCAGCTGACAAAATATCTTAGATTTTCTTGGTAGTAAACTGAATTGTGATTCACCCTGTCAGTGGGGTTTAGAATATGCTGACTGTATCCCCTATAGAAGGATAAGACACCCCAATGAAACTGACTTGATACTACTACTCAAGTAGTAGTATCTCTTAGGATCGCATCTCTGGGGGTCAAATAGATCTGCTAGGGTCCCATCTCTGGGAATTAAGTAGATCTACTAGGGTCTCATCTCTGGGGGTCAAATAGATCTGCTAGAGTCCCATCTCTGGAGGTCAAATAGATTTGTTAGGGTCCATCTCTGGGGATTAAGTAAATCTGCTAGGGTTCCATATATGGGTCAAATTGATCTGCTAGGGTTCCATCTCTGGGGGTCAAATAGATCTGCTAGGGTCCCATTTCTGAGGGTCAAATGAATTTGTTTAAAAATGATTTGTATTCAATAGGACCATGTGCAAAAAAATGCAAATATGAATGTACAATAAGCAGCCAAAATAATTTTGGGGATTCTGGTTGTTATCCCACTCTGCTGAGCTTGTCTAAATCATGTCTATTGCACTTGCATCCAGAATTCTTCTTTTTTTTTTAATCTAACCCTAAACCCTGAGCTTTTCTATCAGTTTTATCATTCCTGCATCTTTCAAAAAGCTCCTCTTTTATCTAACTCTCACTGTTATCTTGACCTCTTTTCAGTCTCCCAAAAGTGATAAGGCCCGTCTCATCTCACGTATGGCAAAGATGGGTCAGCCCATGTTACCTATGGTTGGTGCCATTCCTGCAACTGCTACAGACAGTGAAGGAGAAGAAATTCCTGTAAGCTACCTTGTGTTACACTTAGGAATCTAACCCAAACAAACTTGTTGTAACCATGACTGAGTTAATTTCTGCCATGTCTTATTTTATTTCTTCTCTCTATCTCATCTGTCTCATATTCTCTGACTGCTTTTGTCATTCATTAAGTACAATGCTAAATAAAAGTGCAGTCTCATTAAAAAATTGTTCATTATATTTACAACTTTAGAGCAAATCTAATGAAGCATCAATTCAAGGATATAATATTTGAATGAACTGACAAAATAATGATGTCAAAATTGATTAAAAATTGTCTTTCCATATCATTCAGATGCTTAATGTAAATTACAGCTCTTTTCCTTTATCATAAATTTGTTTTGGGTTATAAAACCATTTGCATTTTGCTGATACTTAACCTCTGGTGAAACATATCAATTTTCTTTTCAAAATTGTCTTTACTCATTTATATATATATATGTGTTTGTGTGTTAATTTCTTTTCAGGTGTCTTTCCTACCTGATGGTGACAGTGTGCCTTCAAATAAGCCTGAACCTTCAGGCCACCACCAGATAAAAGGTTCCACACCTAATGCAGTTCCCATGCATTCTCCTGCATATTCACTAGGTGAGTAATCATTCACTAAATTTAGCTTAGCACAGATCTGAAAGTATACAGAAACCAATGAGAATGTGACACGATGTTGGGCATTCGTTGTGTGGAAGTGTGTGTGGGTGCCAGTCAGAGAATCCCTTTGTCTGTTTTGGTGCGAAACCCATGAGACCAGAAGAAGGAAGGAAGGTCCCAGAGACAGTTGGCATGAGAGGGCAGTCAAGAAAAGGACACAGTCAGCAGAAGGGAGCAGCAGAGACCAATCGACAGAACAGGTCAGTCAAGAGATGAGAGTCGGGCAGAGAGGAGACCAGTCAACAGAAGTCAGAAAGGTGACTGCTAAAACCTGTTGACCTACAGATGCCGGGTTGATGTTCGTGGATTTAGAAGTCTAGTCGAAGTGGAATCAACCTATTGGGGGTAGTCAAATTATTTAACACGCAAAGTAAACTAATGGATATTCACCAATCAGACGTAAGCAAAATACTGCTCTGCTTTTTCCACCTCAAACTTAGTTTCTTATATGCTCATTAAATCTTGCCACTTCATGTGGGCTTATCACATTCTCCTCCATAAAATAAGTCACACCTCTTGTGTCCTTTTCTTCTGGTTTCCGCATACCGGTAGCAGAGAGAGCACACCTGTTTCTTCGAGGTAAGATTGTTTGTAGCATTACTACTACAGTTGACCGACATGAGAATTCGAGTCAGCATTGCTAGTGGCTTTGTAAGAGTTTTCACTCGAGTACATGCTTGCATTAGCTCACAGAATTCTCAAAAAGTATCACAGACTTCCCCCTCTTGCACTTGGAGCTAACCCAAGCCTGTGTTTGTTTGTTCTTTTCTTCCACCCTCTTGGGTGTGTTTTGCATATCTGTAAAGGAATGTGAAATACCCCTGGCCAGAGATGAGAAAAACCACTAGACGATTCTAATGGCCATGAGTGGCTTAAGGAAGCTGAAATAGTGGGGTCGGCCGGCAGTGTATTGTCACAAGAATCAAACTAATTAGCAGTGGTCTACTGATCTAGGTATTCATGAAGTAAATAAAATATACTTACCCATCCATATTTCTAAGCATCTTGCATTAACCATTAACTGTTACTTTATTGTAAGGAGCCTAGAAATGAAGGCTAGTTTATCAGACCATTACTTAAATGGTAAATTTTATCTTCACTGGGTGTGCTATAATTATGGCCTTGTGCTAGACGAAGTAGATGTCTACACATACCTGCCTACCTCATAAATGCTCTGAATAAAAAGTAACATGCATTTATGAACAGGAAGTTTTGCATTTTTACTGTTGACACAAGGCTACAATAGAGGAGCAATTGATAATTATCAAGCAATGTATAATGCTTCCTTTTTTCCTATAATTTTTTCTATAATTGCTGGGATAATATATCATACAGATCTCTTACTAGGATGTTACTTTTTATGAAAGATAAAGTGTGATGACTTGCAGCCATTTGCAATGTAATCTCTATGCATGCAGGTGTTCAAGTCCATAATACTGCCATCACGGTGCCCGTGGTGTAATGGTTATCGTCATAGAAAATGGACACGCCAACATGAGTCCAAATCCTGGACAAGACTGATTGCATTTCACATAGCACTAATACCCTTGGGAAAGGTATGAATCCAATTATTCTCTGTCCTGCTATGGGTAAATAGTAGGGCAGACTAGGTTCTTCAGCCTTGCTGAGGCAACTAGTCTAGGAGAAGGAATACTCTGAATTCAAACCTGTTAAACTCTGCTTAAAAAGTGACCTTGTGTCATATCCTGCCCGAGCGGAGGGGTTGGTAAATATGATATTATTGCCATCGCTTATGCATTTTTATAAGTTATTGTGTATATATGCAACAGACATCAGTCTTGGAAGTGAGCCAAAACAAGAGTGATATTCAATTGGAGTGCACAGAACAAACCTTTGTTAGAGAGAGAAATGAAATGAACATTGTCAAAGGAATCATTCATTTATTAAAAAAAAAGATCACAAGTTTTGTTTGCCTTTGTCAGACCTGAGAAACAAATTTTGTGGCATTGTTATGCTATTATATGGTTTGGTAATTAACATAAGACCTTTGCTAAATCTTTGACTGTTCGGTGTTGTACAAAGTATTGATCTACTTCTCTTTAATATTCTCCCTGTCAGCTGGGAGTATAGAAGATGCCAACTGCACCTCTGCAGAGGAGTAAGACCCCCCGCAATAAGGCCACCTGTTGGCTATGGGTGGCAACCTGTAAAATGCTAGGATGGAATCCTGGTGCAGTTATTGATCCAGCAACAGTTGTCAATGGCTTTAGCCCTTACTTGGTCTGATGGCCGTTCGGATAGGCCCGATCCGATCAATTGGCTGGTCCTGCCATGCCCAAGCACACGTTTATTTTCTCCCAAATATATCATCTGATCTGCTCTTGCAGAACAATGCCCAATCCTTTATCTTATATGTGCAAGAAAGTGGGGGCTGAGGGTCTACTGTGTTAAGAGGAAAAAAAGGACTTTTTGACCCTGTTAGATTGAGTTATAAAAACCAGAATTTGGCAGAGGTTCGAAATCTTGCTCTTAATATAATGGTATTATATCCCCGTCTCATCCGAGGCTAATGGGTTTCCCCTTTGGTTCATTCCCTTGTCAAGTTGGACTCTGTGGTGGGTGGTGGAGCATAAGACCTGTGAAAAATATATAACAGATATGGCTTCTTTCTCAAACAAAAAATTCAAACGTAATTTAAATAAATCAGACTCTTCAGATAATGAAACAGAAGCACCTTCTCCTAGATTCATAATCATTGAATGTAACAGTGCTCCGATTATTAATTTATCACCCTTCATAATTGAAAAAGTAATATCAACAAACCTAACACCAATTACTGTCAAGAAATTAAAAAATCAAACTTTGCTTATTAAGGTGGAAAAGAGGAAACACTGATTTTCTACTGACTATGACAAAGTTTCACAACATCAGTGTGAAAACATACCCTCACAAATCCCTGAACGTAAGTAAGGGAGTTGTGAGAAATAAAGAACTATCTTTATGCACCATCGAAGAAATAAAAAGAGAAGTAAAAAAGCAAGGTGTGACTGAAGTGAAATAAGTATCAAGTAAAAAAGACGGGAAAACAATAAAGACGAATACCTATATAATGAATTTTAACACCCCAAAAATAATGACTGTCAATTGCCTTGTAAATGTGCCAATTGTGGTGGCAATCATCCAGTGTACATAAGATCTTGTGAGAGTTGGAGGCAAGAGAAGGAAGTATTAACAGTAAAACACCAGAATAATATTCCTTTCTATGAAACCTGTAAATTAGTAGTAGGCTCTAAGACCACGACATATTCCCAAGCAGTTCAGCATAAAAAATCTCTATACAACAAGTATGTGATGATTGTTAAAATCTTAATCCAGTTGGAGCCAGGTGATTGGGAGCGCTTCGTAAATAAAATCAAGGCCTTGCTTGATAATACCAGAGCTGCAGATACATCAACTACATTAGTGGATCTTGTAGTAAACAAAGAGGAATCATCCGCCCAAACACAGACCCAATTGGGGAAAACCAATACTGAGGAGAAAACAACAACAACCACACAGCTGATAAAACGCCCTGTAACAAAATCTATTTAAATTAGATCAAAAGACAAAAGATCCCCAATACGAGCTCCCACTTCTACAGACTCCTCTCCAAATCAAAAAAACACTTAAAGACAAACAAAAACCTACACCAAAACTAAGAATACTAGAAACAATGAATAAATTCAGATTAGAAAAGATGGATAATGAGAGCAGCCCCCCATTAACTAAACCTAAAACCCAAAAGAATAAACCAACAAACAGCCTGGAGCAAAGGACTAATAATGAACCACCAAATAACTGTGGATAACCCCAAAGTAGTATGTCTTCAAGAAACATTCCTCAAAGATAAGAACCAGTTGAACATAAAATACTTCTTTCAGTCATACAATCACCTATACAAAGATGGACACAGAGCTTCTGGAGATGTCTCTATCCTGATTAGGAAGGACATACCTCAACAGCAAATCAACATTGACAGTGAACTCCAAGTGATTGCTGTCAAAACTACTCTTCACAAACCAGTAAATATCTGCTACATTTATATGCCTCATGATCCCATATGTTATCAAATAGCCGAGGGATTTCGGTTCATGCCTTTGAGTTTAGTTAGGCTGAGAACCTTTTTGGCTCAACACATGGGTTGGTTGGGTGTAAGATTGAAGCAGGTGTTAACGCGGGTGCAGGTGTCACTCAGATGTCATAACAGTCCGAGACGATACTGGGTAAAAAGGTGCGGGTGACATCACGCACCGGAAGCACGCGGAAGTTTGTGTGAGAATTTGGAGAAAATAAGAGTCGGGTTTTGGACGCCAAACGAGAAGGATCGATTTTGGAGCTCGCAGGCGCGAGGCGAACTTGCGCCCTATGGGGGGGCCGCTCGAGTTGGGGGCCAAATGAATAAGACAGCATAGAAGATTGTGTCTCCCCTCCTTACGTCGAAACCTTTAACTCAAAGTTAATAAAAAGATTTCGTACCTGAACAAGAAGTAGTTACGTGTTTTTGAGATTCCTGTTCTTTATATATTCTATCGTTATGAACATTACATGTCTATTTCGCACATGGCCATATTCGTGTATATGTCTACGCAACACATAAACAACAAAAAATTTGATAGATTAATTGAACAAATTCCTAAACCCCACATATTACTAGGTGACCTTAACAGTCACAATACTATATAGGGATGACTGAAATCCAACAAAAAGGGCACTGATCTGGAGAAGGTAATTAATAGCAACAATCTCTGTATCTTAAATAACAAATCTCCAACTCATCTCAACCCATCTACCGGCTCCTACTCAGCTATCGACATCACTCTATCTCATCCTTCAAGCTATATGGATTACAGATGGAAGGTCCATGATGATCCTTGTGGCAGTGACCACTTCCCCATAATACTGGAAATCACACAACCTATCCATGACAACAACAGACCTCCCTGCTGGAAAACAAATAAGGCTGATTGGCAACAATTTAAAACCTTATGCAGTTGAAGACTGGTTCAAGACCCAAATAGCACAGTTCTAAAAAAACATTTCACTGAAACATTAATTGCAATAGCAAATGAAACTATACCAAAAAACTTGCCCTCAAACAGATGCAACACACCTTGGTTTAACAATGAGTGCAAAATAGCAATCCGACTACAAAAAGCAATGAAAACCATTAAATGAACTAAAAAGATCAGTTGGCAAAATTATGTAAATAAATTTAATTCGTCCACCAAAACAAACAGTCTGGAAAATGATCCGCAAAATTTCTGGCAAAAACCAGCCTACTCGACTGAAAAAAAAAATAATGCTCAAGTCACCAATATAAAAGATACTACCAACACACTAGCTGAGACTTACACACGGATGACTCCAAAAGCAACAATGGAACCGGATGTGAAAAACGCCTCCTAAAAGAGGCCTCCATATTTTTTGCTGAAATCTGTGTAATGAATTTGGCACTTAAACTAGTTTCAACAAGCAACAAGGAAAAGGCCATCATTCATTCATTCAGACTCCATCTCTATTCTACAATCTCTTAAAAATACAAAACTTGACAATCCTATTCATTGTCAAGCTTCTAAACAAACTCAATTCCATGAACAATAGCAAAAAGGTGATATTCTGCTGGATCCCAAGCCATATAGCAATCCAGGGAAATGATAAAGCAGATTCATTAGCTAAAGCTACTCTCAGTAAGAATAAAAAAATACCATATACTGACCTCAAACTGAAAACCAGGCAAACAATTAAAAAGAAATAGCAAAAATTATAGGAGAAAACCCCCACAAGCAGCTCTTCCAAGTAGAGCCCATTTTAAAAGAAAAAAAGCTGGATCCTAATAATACCAAAAGAAAAGAAACAACTCTTGTCTGGCTATGCATTGGATATACTAGATTAACTCATCCCTAAAAGATGAGCCTCCCCCAAAATGTCCAGTGCACTATAAAACACATTTTGATTGAATGCACAAAACTAACCAACATTCAATGAAGGTTTTATTATGTTGACAATATGAACAAGCTATTTAGAATTATCAACCCAAAACAGATATTGAACTTTCTGAAAATAACCGGCCTCTTATCAAAAATGTAGACTGATGTATTTTCCATTCTTGCAATCATTTAACTGTGTGGAAACAAATTACTAACATTAGATAGAAGTACTGGTGTTTGCTAAAATAGTTCCAAATATTACAGTGTGCAAACAAGTGAGCTCTGGTTAGTCTAGAAATGTTAAACTTACAATTCAGATATATTTGATATATTTGCAAAAATAGGATTTGGCATGAAATAACCCATAAGAGGTTGATATGCCATAAAACCCAACCAGTATTCAGTGCTATTCACTACAATAAGATTTTTTTACAATATACAATGATGAGATCATAATATGAAACCCACACAGAAATTAGTTTGCATTCCATAACAAAACAGAAAACTTGTCTTATTGAAATGATTTGCTAATTTTGGATTTTTCATCCTTCAGTGATTTTATTCTCATCATTTTATTTTACTGTAATATGATTTAATTGTTGTATGAAATTAAAAAGAAAAAAAAACATAACTTTGGATTTTATTTTAAATGGGATCTTTTTTTTCTTTTTTTTTTTTTTTATTTAGTCTTGAAATGGTTTACCTATTCCAACTAAATGTTCTTGGTTGTTATAATCATGTTTCAGTCATTGTACTCTCTTACTTTCTTCGAATGTCATTCATATATGGAACCTAGAAATTTTGAACAATCTATGGCAATGGTAGATTATTTTCATTCTTCCGTTCACGCTAATTTTATATCAATTAATTCTTTCTTAATTTGTTGTGATGCTACTTTCTGTAATGAACTAGTGTATATTCCTTTCAGTAGCTCACACAGAAATTGAATTTATAACCTCTAATTAACTAGATACACTTTACCAAGACTTTTATCTACACGGCCATTGTTCCATAAGGCAAAGAGGTATCAGTATTTACATTGAGTCTTTGAATTGTATTATTTCCTGTGTTGTTTTCTATCATCCTAATTTTATTTCATAGAAGCTGATGCCCATACTGGCTTTTTCCTTCTGCACATGAACTACCATGGTTGTTTTCATATTATCTTCGCCAATTAAAATGTTTCAATTGTTTTCTGACTTTAAAGGTTGCCTGGTTTTATCATGTTTTGTAATAATAATTGCATGTGAGATTAGGATATTAATTATTGGTCTATGGCAGATGCTTATTCAAATATTTTCTAATTTCAGTTTGGCACAAGACAACAGTTGTAGAATACTAAACTTTAAACAGGGGACATATACAATTATATTACTTGCTTCAATAGCCATTAAACTCTCTCTCACTATATATATATCAAACATTATAACATTAGTTTCCAGCCTAAATGCTCTTTTATTTATTGTAAGTTTTTTGCATTTGTAATCTTTTTTTTTGAGTTTAGTATTGACAAGAATTTTTCTAATGTGTATTGGAATAGGGTGGTCTTGCATTTCATTGATTGATGTCTTTATATTATTAAATAAATAGCAAGTTAATCTGTGAAATTGTTATAGTTGTATGACCTATGTGTGTATATATATATATATGTAAGCACTTTTATTATATTATAATAATAATTATTATTATAAGAGCTTACCAATGAGAAACTATCTGTCAAACATTATAAAAAAACTGATCAACCCCACTATGTAGATTGTGCAAACAAAAATCTTAATCACTCAACTAATTAGTGTCCAATTGATTAATCCTAACATCAGCAGAATATAAAGAAAGGCATAATAAAATAGGACATTACATTCATTGGAAAATATGCAAGTTCTGTGGAATAATGAAATCTGAAAAATAATATAAACACCAAGTAGAAAAAATGACAGAAGGCAAAAAGCTACTATTCCCTGGGACTTGGCTATCCAAACTGATAGAAAAATAAAGAGCTACAGACCAGATTTAATGGTTAAGGGCTATAAAAGAAAAACCTGCCTTCTAATTGATATGCCAGTGCTAACAGATAATAACAAATCAGTCAAAGAGTTTGATAAAATAAGTAAATACAAAGACCTAGAAATAAAAATTGAAGAAATGTGACCCCTTAAAGATATCAGTAATGCCAGTAATTGTAGGAGGCCTGGATATGATCAAGAATGAGACAGATAAACACACCAACAAATTACTCAGTAGCCCCTCTATGAAATACAAAATATTGCACTTTGTGAAATTACTCATCTACTTAGGACAGTACTATCAATGTGAATAGAAAAATAACATTGAAAGTATGGATGGAACATAGAATACATATGATCACCAAAAGTTAAGCTGAAAATTAAATAATAATGATAAACAATTTTTAGATTTAATAATCCATGACAGCTGTTTCGTGTTGAATACAATAATTAAAAAAAACCCAACTGTCATTGGTTATTGAATAAAAAAAAAAACATGTTATAATTGATTATTAATATTATTATATACCTGTTAGTTTTCCCTCCAATAATAACTGAAGGTTTTCATAGGAATCTGAGTGTCTGCAAGTCTCTGCAGCTTTCCTGGTTTCTTCTAAATATTCTAACCAATCTCAGTAGAGCAGTACTCTAGGCAATCTCAATTCTTCCTTGAATTTCCCTTAGTTTCTTTTCCCAGGTTCTTGGGAATTATTTCAATGGCTTTCACTATGTTTGGTATTATTATCAACTTCATGGATGTGAGAGCAAGGAGGAGGAAGCCAGACAAATTGGAATTAGCTTCATTCAGATTTTAGAATAGCTATTTCCCATCATCATCATCATTGTCACTGTCCTCCTCCTCCTCCTTAAGTATTGAACATTCTGCATCAAATAAAAAATCAAAAGACCAGAATATTTGAAGTATATAATATATGTATTTTGTATAATATATGATATATTATGTGCATGTGTGAATATATATATATATATATATATATATATATATATATATATATATATATATATATATAGTGTGTGTGTGTGTGTGGATAGTCAATAAGCAGAACTTAGTTTGCACTATACTAAAAGCAGGTAGAAATACAATGTTACACTCATTTTCTATGATGGAAATTTTGGTTGCCTTGAAAAATCAGCTTTTGAAATACCTGGGCTTCAACACTGGCTATGAGTTCAGCTGATAAATGTACAACTACTACCTTAATCAAAAGGCACACACACCCATCCAGGCATAAAAATTTGTTCTAGCTACATATAAGGTGTAAAATGTTAATAAAGTTCAAGATTATGAGCTTTTTTGGAATGTATTTTGTTATTACGCCATTATTTAGTTTTGCAAAAGTTATAGAGGATGGAATTCTTCATTTCAGGAAGCTGCAAAATATATATCCATTCAGTGGGTTAGCTAAGTCTGAAGAGTGTGTAGTTTTTTAGGGTCCTGAAAATTAAACTTGGTGAAAGTAGAATTGTGGAATGTTTTATTTTATTATTTGTTTAATTTTTTTATTTTAAAATTTATTCCTTTATTAACCCTCACAAGATTATATATTTTTCATTATCTTATAATTATATCATAATTAAACTATTTCTTCGAAAGATATTTATCTGTTTCGGCCACTTTTAAATCCGCTGCTCACCACTACCTCAGTCTTCAGAGAATTCTCTTACCAAACAATACAGCTCTTTACATAGCAATATGTGCCAGAATATTTGGCAACTTATCCATTTCATAAAATGTCAGGCATTGTGCACATGCGCCTTACTCATTTTGTAGGTTATGTACTCCTCACATTCCATTGGAGATACAATGTCTATGCATTTTCCTCACACTTTCCACCTCTATGGAGGTTAATGTATCATCCTTTGGGTTTTATATTATAGAGGTACAATGTCATCTCCCCAGAACACTGCTTTCTGGCAGCAATGTGTTTGATGGTCTGATGGTATCTTTTCACTATGCCATTCCTACCCAAGAATTGAGCACAACAAAGGTGCAGGTGGATGCACCAGCCTTCTGCATATTTTCTGAATGTGCTTCCACAGAATGCTACTCCATTGTCAGTAAGCAGCTTAGTCAGTGGACCTCATTCGCAGAATACAACTCCAGTTGCTGGATGACACTTGCAGAGACCTGATGAAACAGTGGGTGCCAGATAGAGAACCACAATCAATAAGCATCAGGTAATGTCTGCTGCCAAGATTAGTCACGTCACTCCCTACTTAGCGCCTGGTGTCTCTTACATTTAGCTACCCATTCTTCTACTGTACTGGAACCAGTTCTGTGGACTGATTGCTCTCACGTCATCCCACCACCTCCTTAACAGCAGCCTTGGACACTCCAGGATCAATCTGCTTCAGAAAGTATAGTGTGCACTTTATGCCAGGATGCCCACTTTGCTGATGGATACTCATTATTTGGGTAAAATCCAGCTTATCAACTGCTGTGGTGCACACTGGCTGTGTAGGCTCTGCTTCCGTATTGCATTTAACTATCATTAGGGCACTCTGATGAGATAATCAGCCCAGTTTAATGGTTAGACTATATTCTTTGACAAACCTCTCAAGACTATTTAGCCAATAACTTATTAATATCTTTGTGGCTGCTTTAGTATGCACTCTTGCCTTCTCGGTCAAGCTGTCAAAGATCCATCTGTGCACACATGCTGAATCAGTTGGTGCTGCACTATTGCTTTCCACTAGAGTACCAAATTGATGCAATAAAATGAATGGACTGCATCATGGAAGAAGGCAGAACACCAAACAAGTTGCAAAACTGCATCACAGAATATTTCATGCCAGTAAAAGTCAAATGAGTAGAGTAACCGATCAAGAAGTGCTGGCTTTTTTTTCTAATGACAAGCAAAAAGTCTAACACTTAAGGGGGCTACTCCTACTTATGGTCATCAGGCAACAGAACAAATCAAAAATATGCAATGTGATGAATTACCAGGTGCTCAACCTCCATGTCAATACATATACAGCAGTTGCTGATATTTGTGTTTATAAACTGAAAGAATGGAGACAGCAATGATCAAATGTTGCACTGCTGAATCTCTGATCTGCATATCTTCAAGTGCACATCAATGAATTATTTTGGCCCTATCAGACTCTTATCTTCCAATGCTTGATGAGGCCGGGGTTCGATTTGAACATTGCTCCCCAAATAATGAGATCCATTGTTGATATAGCTATATCACAGGATGACCAAATCAGGAAGGTGACCTCGGCCTACATCGAAGATCTTTATGTGAATAATGATGTTGGATCCATATTGTGATGACAAAAGGATGATTGGACCAACAATGCCTCTCAAAGAAGGATGCTGATAGAGATTGGGAATAAAGTCAAGTAAACCCATGCAAAAGTGAATGGTGCATTGGTACTGAGGAGCTTGATAGATGGGTTCATGCAAGCTCCTTGGCCACAAGTGGCCTGCTTAAATCATGTGATACATTCTGGCTATGAGAATCAGATACATGACACCTCACCCTCGGATGCGATTATGAAAGGAGGGAACTTAGCTATACACTGATTCCATGTGTTTCTATCAATGGCTCACCAACACATTGACTGGTAAAGCAACAGTGAGCACTAAGGCTGCAAGGGAAATGCTCCAAACTTTCTTGGAACTAATCATTGGTAGTGGACATCAAACCAGAACAATGTGGATAGGATCATCTAAGTCTCATAGATGTGATTTGAAGTGATAAGAAAAGAGGCAGAGCTTTTGCTACAGACATGTGTTGCAGTCAGTGGCAGCATGGAGCAAAGCCAAATCCAACAAATACTCACACAGCAGGCACGATGAAGTAAAACAAACAGCTTACTTTGGTCAAGAAGATCGCCCCTTACATGACAAAAAGAACTACAAGATCCCCAATTAGGTTCCATCATGAATTTTTGTCTATTGAACCCAGTGTTGATTCAATGGCAAAAAGGGGAAAAAAGAATTGGCAAATATATGGTAGACATCGGTCATGGATGTCACCCACTATGGAGATGCTCGTTACCTGACTCTAATCAACTGTGAGCCTATCTAGTTTATTGTTTGGTGACTTTTACAATGATAGGATTCTGCCACTGTAATCCAGTGTCTCACCTCTATTTTTCTTGAGATAGGCCTACCTGAAAAGATCCTGACTGATAAAAGCAGCATGTCCAGTAGCAGAAGCTTCAAGACATTTGCCGAGTGTTGAGGAATCCACTTGCATTTCAGATGCATATAATGTGCCATCTGGAAATGGTAATGTTGAATGATTCCAAAAATCTATCAAGCAGAGTGCTGCTAGAAAGCAACGCACTCTGCAAAAAAGCATTTTATTGATACAATGGTAACATTGTATCAATAAAATGCTTTTTTGCTAAGAATGAGGTAGGCAGGGCTCAGTTTTACGGCATATCAACCATATCAGGTTATTTAATGCCAAATCAATTTATATACATATAAACAGTTCTCTTTCCAACAATTCAGTTTAGCATAAGTATAAGTTTTTTGTTTGCACACAGTTAAATGTAAAAACAAACAATCCAGTTTAGCATAAGTACATAGTTTAAATGTCAAAAACAGTTCTATTTTAAACAATTCAGTTTAGCATAAGTATACAGTTTAGTTCTATTTGACCCATAGACAGGATCCTATCAGGTGCTACCACTCCAGGCCAGAGTGGACCTGGGAGCAATGGCAATAAAGGGGTACTCCACATTCCTGACGCCTCACCATCAGATTATTTAGTGTCATATCCAGGACACTCATTGGAGAAGTTTTAGTGTTGTTCATTGGGTTGAGGCTGTAGAATACACTGACTGTAAGACCCACCCCAGCAATTAGTGTCCTGGATATGACATTAAACAATCTGATAGTGAAGCTCCAGTTTTGGAGCTTTGGGGAATGTGGAGTAACCCTTCATTGCTATCACTCCCAGGTCCACTCTAGCCTACAGTGGTAACACCTGATAGGGTCCTATATATGGATCACAAAACTGTTTGACGATTCAACTGAGTGTAAACAAATAACTTATGCTAAATTGTATTGTTTGATCATTTAACTGTGTGTAAATGAATGACTGATATTTAATAAAATTGTTAGTGATACATGATAATACTTGTGACCACTTCACTGTGAGCAAACAAATGATTGATAT
The DNA here is from genome assembly GCA_963585895.1 of Sepioteuthis lessoniana. Taxonomy (NCBI): domain Eukaryota; kingdom Metazoa; phylum Mollusca; class Cephalopoda; order Myopsida; family Loliginidae; genus Sepioteuthis; species Sepioteuthis lessoniana. Next base: position 2,489,835 of record OY757934.1, read on the forward strand.
TAAATAGAATTATAATTGTTAGGTCACAATAATTGAAACCATTTAACTGTGTACAAACAATAGCAATATTTCTGTAAACAAATTAGTTCTAACTCATCTAAGGGTGAAGGTACTGACAAATTAGTCTCATCCATGTCATGAATTGCTGTTTAGGTGTATGCAAATAGATGACTGCTGTTGAATTGTTGCTGTTGCATAGCAATACTTGAAACTATTTAACTGTTTGAAAAAACTGAGCTCCGGCTCATTTAAAAATGTTATCAACAAAATATGTTTACAAATCATATATATTTAATATATATGTATATAGAGGATTTGGCATTAAATAACCTACAAGGGTGGATGTACCATATAACCAAGCCAAACCCATTCAGTGAGCAATTCTATGGAGAATGAGACCATCAAGTGATGATGAGATATAAGTGCCAGTGATGAATGATGACCGCTCAATCTTTTGATGTTAATCATTCAAGTTCATAATAGGACCACCTCGAAACATAAGCAAGTCTGCTCTACTAAATCTCCTTAGAAGCAACAGGCATAAAAGACAGCCTCATGTCTGCTACATGTGTAAGAATGAGATCAGTGGTGAGTGTAGTGGACACAGCCTATCACCTAACCTAATTGACATAAGATCATCTGTGCTGTTTATGGGGAGTCGATCACAAACTGCAATTCTCACTAAACAGATGATTTCCATAACATCTCCAATGCCATGAAAGCAAATAGACACATCAGTATATTTGCATAGGCAAGATGTCCACTTCATGAAATACCAGTTATTGCACATGCACATCTATTGGCCTCAAGAAGAATTTCCTATTGTGGCAACTTGTGCTCATTTTGTACAGAATAAGCCATGCTCTTCATTCCTACTGACTGCATAGATATTGAATTTTTTTTTATTTCAGATTTTCTTATGGATACCAATTGCTTTTCCTAATTTCTACCAACTTCCATGATTCTTTCCATGCGAGGAATGACATTTCAATAACAATCTTTAACAATTTCTTCTAGTTCTTTTAGTGTGATTTCTTTAGCCGTATGTTTTATTCTTTTATCCTCTTTTTCTTTGACTTCTTCAAATATGTGTCACTCATTAAGTTGATGTTCATTTTTGATTAATTCTTTTACATATAAATCAAACAATTCTTCATTTATTTTTTTATGTACACATACGAATGAATAAGTATTTTTGATAGCTTTGTGAGATGTCCAAATGAGCTGCATTCATTTGTTCCATCTATTCTAGATTTTCCTGTTAGAATTCATTTTGATGTCTCTTGCTAACAGCATCCATTCTTTCTGAACTTTCTTTGCACTAGACATGTTTCATTATAAAAACTTCTTTCAGAGAATATCCCCACTGTGAATCAAACACTCTAATGAATGTTTTCCTCCGAGCTATAACCTTGGATTTTTAAGTCCAGAGTTAATCAGTATCTTACTCTAAGTTTGTTGTCTCTTTGTTATACACTTATCTCTCTCCTTAACCTTCATTTGTCATTTTGTGACTCTTTTCCTATAGTGGACAACTGGCCTTGCTTAAGTTGATTTTATGTATAAAAGATAAAATGTAACTTCCAAACCTAAAAATATAAAATGGACAAAAAGCAAGGACAGTAGAAAAGAAAGACAGTCAAAAAGGAAGATATGATGAACTACAACAAAAAGTCAAAAAAGACATGATAAATGTGATAACAAACAAATTACTAACTGATGAAGGGAAAGAAAGATGAAATGAAAGGAATAATGAACGTGAAAACAGAAAGGAAGAAATGATGAAAGAAGAGGAAGAAACTGAAGGAAACAGATTCAAATTCAGGAAAAGAAAATCAGAAATATGAAAAAGAAAGTTTAATTTATCCCAATACAATATTCATTTTGCTACCATGCCAGTCATCTTTCTTTATAATTAATTTTTATTTTCTTCTTTAATTACCAAAAAATGCAAAGTCTGACCCAACTGATCACTGGCTTATCAAGTGTGTGTTTGTGTTCATACATATAAATATGTGTGTGTGAGAGAGAAGAATTTAAGTGCTGATAATCTAAATAAATAAACCAGCTTTTATCAGTTTTGTTTTTGACATTGAACCATTCAACAAACAGTTCCTTTAAACTAATGGAACAAAGTCTATTTATAAGTAACCATATCATCAAACTTCAATAGTATTCTTTTCAGTTTCCTCTATGAATAAAGTCACATGCTTATTTTTAATTTTTACTTTGCAAATTGAATTCTCTCTTCATTGTTTTCCTATTTTTTATGCTGGTACAATTTTTTTTAACCTGATGTACAATTGTGATCATCAACTGGTCATTTAAGGTCAGTCCGTCATCTGAGATGATTTTTTGCATTTACTATTTTTATTATTGTGTGTTGCATATCGTATCATTTTATAATTTATTCATGTTCATACTCAGCTGAGATAGAAAAATGAAATAAACTAGTGTTCATTGACCACCACTTTTGTATTCTCTGACTCTAACTCCTTCTCAGCCCAGCCAGCTTCGGCTGAAGAATACATAGGCTACATCACTATGGAGGGGTAAGACTCCTCTCAATGAGTGTCCTTGATATGACTCTAAACTATATGATGGTGAGGCTCCAGTTCTGGAGCTTTAGGGAGTATCAAGTACTCCTTCATTGCCATTACTTTCAGGTCCACTCTAACCTGGAGTGGTAGTAACTGTTAAGATCCCATCTATGAATTGAATAGAAACTTTTTTTAATCCTTTAACTGTCTGCAAGTAAATGACTGATGTTATATAGAATTATAAATGTTAGATAGCAATACTTGAAACCATTTAACTGTGTGGAAACAAATGAGCTTTGGCTTGTTTAAAATGCTACCTAAAATCTATTTGTTTACAAATCATATATATTCAATATATATATATATATATATATAGGACTTGATATTAAATTAATTAAAAGGTCTAATTTACTATAAAACACAACCAACCATCCAACTCCTATGTGGCAATTCTGTATGAATTAATAGTTACAATATAAAAAGTTTTTAATCTGCTGGTGATAGACTTTTACACTGAGATCAAGAAAATGATGTGAATAATTTTCCAAAGATCGAGGCCATATCTTGAGAATATTTTAAGGTAGAAATGACACAGGTACAATTCAGTTTACCTCATAAAAATATATTATTGTGCCAATTTCGAACAAAATCAATGATCGCTATGGTTGATATAACATCAAATTAACTTATAGTGCATCACTGAAGACCTCCCTGATGCATCTAGGATGTATGATTGAATTGAATAGAATGTTATCATCTATTATCATTGACAACCGTCAGTCAATTGTTGCCTTCAGGACTATTGATGCATTTCTCCATTTTTCTTTTGCATTTAATTCCAAGCTGTTAATGATATATATATATCTAATTAATAGTAATCTGTGTCCTATGACAGGGAGATGAACAGGATGTTTTTGTTTTCATCTTGAATTAGGACAAATGGCTACAGTCCATCAAATCTATGGCTGTTTCTTATGTTCCCAATTGCTTTATACAATGTATATTTTTATTTAAATAGACGAGTTGTATTTTTCTTTATAGTACATTGTTGATTTTAAAAAAGAGATTGATTAATTGATTTTAATGGGGTGTCAGTCCCTCTAGGATTATTTTATGCTTAAAGGTTAGGGAATTGTATTCATTATACATTCAGATTTACATTTCACCAAACTGTTTAAATTGGTATCTGTTTACAAAAAAAACCTTTTGCTACTTCCACAATCTAATATTATAACATTTTTAAACATTTTCTTGGGATATGGTTGGATTGATTTACCAAACTGCTCAAACCAATATCTCTTTTAACTTTTTGCTACTTTTAGAGAGACTAAAATTGGTAAAACCTCTGAAATTCCAAAAGAACAATCTGGATCTTTCCAATGTCTTTTTTCTTTGTCATTAATAATGTCAACACAATATTTTAGCCCCTCTGTCTCTGAGACTTAGAATATGCTCACTGTATCCACTACAGAGAGATAAGAAGCCTCCTGTTATAAAAAGGGGTGTCCTGAGTATGACACTAAACTGAATCTGATAATGAGTCTCCAGTTCTGAAGTGTGGAATACCTCTTGCCAAGGTCCACACTCACCCTGAGTGGTAGTACCGGTAAGGGTCAGATCTATGGATCAAATAGTTTCGTTTAAAAACTATTCATGTTGAGAACAGTTCCCAAAATTCAATATCTTAATGGGGGTAGTTTATACTTTTCTGTTTCACTGGTCCTGTAACCTCATTGGGTGCTACTCATGTAGCATGTCTTTGCTGGAATAGAATGGTGAAGCCTATTCCTCTTCAGGTCTTCAACTGGTTTGTGTTCAGAGTTTTTCTTTCCCAGGTGGCTCTACTTTGCTTAAAGAGCCCAATCTACCATATTAGCCCTATTTGAAATGTAGACACCGTTGTTCACTACATTTGAACTCAAGTTGCCAAGTCCTCTTCCATTGATCATAACTGTTGCACCATGAATCCTTTTATGTTTTATTTTACCTAATCCACTTGAAAAAAGCATTAATCCACTTCTTTCCCTGGTTGGTAACCAGTAGAGCAGTTGGAGTTTAATAAAAGCAATTTATCCTAGGCATTTGATAATGTCAGTGCGAGAGTTTTTCCAGTTAACCCCATACAACCTGTCATATCATAAATGGAAAGGAGATGGCTGTAGTATTTTCAAGTCATCTCTCAGAGCAATACAGAAAGGGATGTTGGCCTTCTTTTTTAAATCACTTTTTTTCAGCTAAAACTTACGATTTATGAATTTTTTCATTTTCAATACAACTTTTTTTAAACTTTTTTTCTTAACAAATTATAGAATAAACTAGTATTGATGTAAATATAAACTAGTATAAAGTCAGTCACTGAACAAATAGTTTGTATTAATATTTGACTGATAATCTATAGGAGTGTTTGTGATTGTACAAATTTTGTAAAATCCCAAATAAAAGCCTGTATTGATTTTCTAAGTAGATAATGATTAGGTTGTGCACAAATGCAAATCCCATTGTATCACTAAGTTACAAATTAGATTGGAAATTGCATAATTCTGACACTAATGAAAATTTAGCTCCAATTTACCACTTTTGCTGTTATGCTAAAATAAATACAAAATTCTTATCACTTTAATATAGATGCCTTCCCTTTTTCTTTTTTTTTTTGCTTTCTTAACTTTTCAACAATATCATTTATGATTAGCACCTCCTGTGGTGTCATGATTAGCTGACCATTGGTACTTAGTTCATTTCTTACTTCTGGTCTTGTTCCAAACTAAGCTTAATAAATGCCAACAATATCAGAGAAAAATTGGAATAATCAGAGATCTGAGGTAGAATTGATTTGCAGACTCTAAGACTATAAAATAGTGAGATTTGTCACCTGACCCCTTATGAAAAAAAAAGAAATAATAATCCAATTAATTAGATTAGTGATTAATCAAGAGACAGAAGAATACAAACATAAATATTGAGTTGAATCAAGGATAATTACCTCTATAAGTTAATACTATGGTCTTCTCTTGTAAACTTTCTAGTAGTAAAACACATTCATCCTTTAGCAATATTCTTCGACTGTCTGTGTTATTTTAGTAAGTGAACCTTTTTTAACTGTTCATTTACTGATTTTGCTATTCAGTTTTTTCTCAATGTAACCATTTTGGAAAGTCTTGCTAAAATTATACGTCTGTTTTTACCTCCCTTGCAACATTTTCCAATTTTGTCAGTGATAAGTATGATTTACTGGGTAAACAACAAATTGTTGAGATAATTAGATTCTTCCTATTCTTCTCGTTCATAGAATCTTTATGAAAGTCTTTTCACATCACAAAATGTTGTGTGTCTGGTTTAATTAGTCTCTTTAACATTCTACGTGTTTTATTGTTTAATAGTGTACGTCGACATCTACTGAGGTCAAGAAAAAAAACGTGTTTGCTCCTCTGATCCAAGGAACCTGACTTCTCCATGTCCCCAAAACAAGTTCTTTATTTTTCCCTTACCCAAGGAAATATAGTTATGTATATCAGAGCATGAAATAAAATAAGAATATAAAGATAACAATTAGAACTCTGCCATATTGTAATGGTTTTAGTGGCTGAAATAGTTAAGTGTTGTCACATATGATGAGTTGCTGATGTATAAAATAGAAGTTCAGCTGATTTTTGTTATAACTGAAAAATGAATCAGGTGAAAGACTAGAAGAAAAAAAATACTCCATCTCAAAACTTCTGACAACTATTCTAGTCGTTACTAAGAAGACAAAATATAAGCATGAAAAGCTTATATATGGCTAACATATTTATAATTACATTGACTTTTGTGATGATGATGAATGGAAGCTTCACAGAAAATGATTCTGTCTTTATCATGAAAGAAATGTATACATAAAATTCTGTATTGTTGATAAAAGTCATCCTTTAGTTTAACAAAAATCATTTTTATTAAGTTGTTAACAGTCCAATCTGCTAGGGCTGTAGAATGCATTGACGGCAAAGAGGTAAGACCCCCTCCAATGAGTGATTTGGATATGACATTAAACTATCTGATGACGAGGTTCCAGTCTTGGAGATTTGGGGAATGTGGAGTACCCCTTCATTTCCATTTACCCAGGTCCACTCTGACCTGCAGTAGTAGCAACTGATAGAGTCCTGTCTATGGGTCAAATAGAACAAACTGTGTGCAAACAAATGACATGTTAAATTGTGACTGTTATATAGCAATACTTGAAACCATTTAACTCAGGCTCATTTAAGAATGTTATCTACAAAATATTTACAATTCATATATATTTAGTATATATGAATAAACAGGATTTAGTATTAAGTAACCTACAATGGTTGATTTGCCATAAAACCAAATCAAACTAAACTGTAAAAGAAATAACTACAAATATTCAAGTTGAAGAGATGTCTATGTAAAGTTATTTTTCTGATTAGGGAAAATTTTTTGTAGAATGACATTACATTGGCAAAACCTAATACAGTCTTGAAAAAGGAATCTACATACACAAATAATTAATTTAATTGAGTGATGGCCAGGGTGCCCTTTTCACCTGCATGTTGGATCTCAAACACACTTTCAAATTTTCCCAAACCACTCTAATTGGGCCCATGCATTGCAAAAAGTCTTGCAGATTGTTGGAATCTGCAGTCATTCTATAAGTAACCACATTCCACAAAGACCTGGATTTTACCAGATTTCACCCTATTTGGCAAACATCATCCTGCATAAAGATAGTAACAAAATAGAAAATAGATTTTTAAAAATTTAACAAAAAACCAGGACAAAATTTTTTTTTTCCTACAGTGCCTCCATATAAATTTTTTTCCTTTTAGTGCTTCCATATTTTTAATTTTCTTTTTCAAGTACATATTCCAAAAATTTTTTGGCAAGACAAGATGTGCCTGGGCCTCCACCTCTACCACCCTAGCATGCATGTGACTATTTTCCCTTTTACTTCCCTTCCACTCCTCCCTCTCAAGATTTTCCCCTTCCTCATATTATCTCTCTCTTTTTTTTTTCACTGAAATTAAGTCAAAACCAACAACCACTACCATTCAGTCTTAGATCTATTCCCCTTTTCTGTCTTTTGTCTTTAGATCCTACCCACTTTCATATTCACATTTATACACTCTTATCTATTTCATCTTTTTGCTAAACTTTAGAAAAACCTATTTCAGTTGAAAAAGTTCTTTCAATAAATAACAAAATATTCGGAACTAAATCTGTTGTTTATGTTTTTAATATATCCACTGTTCCATTTAGTTTTCATCATCTTGTCAGAACTGCCAAAATATCTACCTTTTCTCCATATATATATATATTACCATTTTCTCTGTAGTGGATATGTTCCAAGACTCACAGTGGCTGCCTGAATCATAGATAGTAATAAAACTGTTAATATATATAAACTCATACATACATTTTTTCTTATTATTAAACAAAGTTTAGTTTATAAATTAGGCTCAATAAAAGATTACCAACTGTAACTAATAATAAAATTTGACAATTATAATACTATACTATACTAATACCGCGACATATCAAATTACACTTTCGCCCTACAGAAATAACATCCGGGCGCAGCCAGAAATGATGAAGCCCTTTTTCGACTCTAACCGGCCGTTACAGCTAAGAAAGGGATAAATTAACATTTATCAACATTTGCAAAACACTTCTGCCAGAAATAATTCTATAAAAATGGAAGTAATACTTTTCGCTAGCCTATACCGGGCTAAAGAAATACTTATTTTCCGCGTCCATTTTTTGTAGAAGAACTTTCTATCCACGTGGCGCGACAGAAGTGGAGTTTCCTTTCTTCCATATAAAAAGGCTTCAGGCGGCGAAAATGGAGTGGTCTACGCGGGCGCTCTCAGGGGCCACTCAGTTCCACGAGGCTTGGGTCCTACGTTATCGTGGTTGCACCCACCTCACCGCCACTTCTAGTTGTAGATTCAACAACCGTTTTTTTTACGGTCCTTTTTAAGGGCTATGAGAGGTCACCTTCTGCGGGTCGGTGCATCTCTGGCGGTCATTAATGATCAGTTGAAATAGACGTCCTGGAGGCAAACACGAAGAACACTCACTAAGACCAGCCGGTCTTAACCATCGCTCGGTTCTGCTCATCCGTTTGGCTGCACAGTGCTAAAGGCAGGGGTTGGCCTTTAGCTACCGCTCCACCATCCGCACAGCGCTAAGATAACGCCAATCTTAGCCTCAGCCTCCTGGCCTGTTCGCTCAACAGTGCAGAGCTTTGGCGCGCAAGCCTCAGCTATCGTCTCGATACGTCCACACAGCTTTGGTGCGAAACAGCCTTAACTACCGCCTCGATACGTCCGCACAGCTTTGGCACGAAACAGCCATAGCTACCGCCCCGACTCGTCCGCACAGCATTGGCGCAACAAAGCCATAGCTCCCATCAACGATACACCCGCACAGCTATCTGGCATGACAAAGCCATAGCTACTGTAAACGATACGCCCGCACTGCTATCTGGCACAACAAAGCCATAGCTACTGACCACAACGCTCCAGCGATGCAGTCCACGTAACAACTCGCTGTTACGGACTACCCCAGTAATGCAGCATCTAATCCACGTAACGACTCGCTGTTACAGACTACACTAGCATTGCACATCTGGCCCACATAACAACTCGCTGTTACGGGCTAGCAACCAGATCGACACCCCCCCCCCAGTTAACCCAACATACTGTCAAAACCAGGATATCAATCTGCCGACCACGATCCTCCTACAATACAGCATTCAGTCCACGTAACGACTCGCTGTTACAGACTGCCCTAGCATTGCAACATCTAGTCCACGTAACGACTTGCTGTTACGGACTGCTCTAGCATTGCAACAACTAGCTCACATAACGACTCGCTGTTACGGGTTAGCAACCACAACTGGACTATACCAACAAAATGTCAAAACCAGGACATCGATTTACCAAACGACTCGACTGACTTCAGCTTTCCTCAACGACTCAACCGACCTCAGCTGCCCGCAACGACCATCCAGCTGCATTCAAAGACTCGACCGATCTCAACTTACCGGCATCAAACATCCAGGTGTATCTCCACGACTCGACCTACGCCAGCTACCCTCGTCGAACGTCCTGCTGTGCACAGCTACAACTACAACTCGACCATACCAGCTAACGACGTAACCCATCTTAGCTGAAGACCACATTACAACCGCCAGGGACATTTACATACACGTTTGTAATTCCGGCAAATAAAATCGTCACTTTTGTTGTATCTGTTATCTTGCCTTTTGTCTCCCTTCATTGCCTTTGGCTGTCACTACTCGCACGCATTAAACCCTTAAATTCATTTGCGGAGTCGACGCGCTTATCAGCTCCGCAACACTAACACAATTATAACACAATTCTATAATAGAAGTTTGATTCTCTTCCTTGATCTTAGCAACTTTAATATGTTTTTTATTTTTTAAATTATTGAATTGAACATTTTCATGTTTTCACTTAAAAGGAAGCATTTTACAGTTTCTCTTTGGTATGTATAAATTGCCAGAATCACTTTTGCTTTATGACCATTTAGTATAACTTAGAATTTCTTGATTTTGCTACCATTAAATAAAACCATGTAAAATAAAATTACCAATACGGTGGCACCACTGTATACTTACATGCATACTGTAATTAGAATAGTAAATTTATTTGATTGAACCTCCTCAATAAGGAAATGAACCTTGATTTCCCACACTATAAGTGGTTAGGATATCCTAACCACTTATGAGCAGGAAGTTGGCCTCACAAAGCTTCTCTAAGAAGCTACTTTTGATGTTCCTTTGCAAGTGTGAAGAACACACACTTCCAGACAGATTCCTAGTAGTAAAAAAGGGTGACTTTGTTTTGCGCCATTTTTTGAAGTGGGGAGAGCCTATTTTATCTTAAAAGTTATCATTCAAAATTCTAGCTTCTTGATACTTAGCTTAGTGCTGCACAATGTCAAATAAAAGAAAATATTGCTGCATCAATTGTGTATGTGGGTGGGGTTATAAATGTTAATTTTCAAAACAGGTATACCTGTTTTGAAAATCAACATTTATAATCCTGTCTTTTGGAAATATACAAAAAAATGAGCCACATTTTTTCAATGTATTTTTTTTTTTTAGCAAACTCTAAATTTTCTCTTTTAGCATGAAATTTTGTAATTGAAATCCCAGAAATGTTCTGATTAAAGAGCTCTATGTATGATTTGATAAATATTTACTTATCTTCATCCAACATAAAGGGGAATCTTTTCAAGTGGGATGACCTGTCTTGAGAATTAGCATTTAAAAACTTGCCTTTTTCTTGAACATGAACACTGACTTCTGGTACCAATGGGACATAAATAAACAGTTTAGTATGGAACACATTCAAATAGGGCTGCCTTGTATAGGAAAATTGTATTGCAGTAATCTTTTAAGAAGGAAAGACTTTTTTTTACTTTGGTACAGATATCACCACTATGAGTTCAGCTCATTTATTTTATTTTCTTTCTTTGTGTGTTTTCAGGACTTCCAACCACTCAGCAACTCGCTGTCTATCAGAATCCTCTTGTGCCACCCCAACCAAGTGCCATGGCTTCAGGAATGCACCCACAGGTAAGTTTTCTCTTCCTATTTAACTCTTTTTTATTTTTTCAAAGTTCTTTCTATCTTGGAGCTAATATTTTTATTTCAAGTATATAGTTTGCTCATCCATGAAAATTCATCCAGAAAATAAAAAAGATTGAAAAATCTAAGCATTGAAATGAATCCTCTTCTTCACATTCAACTTATTCAGTGAGTTTTCCAACTTTGCATTTCTCTTTTGATATGGAATGAACCTATGTTTAAAGGGTGGCTGAATTAGAAAACTAGAAAAAGCACCATAGAGCTTGGTCTGGTGTGTATAAAGGGTGGCTGCATTAGAAAACTAGAAAAAGCACCATAGAGCTGGGTCTGGTGTGTATAAAGGGTGGCTGCATTAGAACAAGCACCAACAACATTTTGTTCAAAATGTATCAAGATGGGCTTCATAACTTTTTTCAACATTTCAATACTTTGTCAAGAAACAAAAAACCTACTTACAAGATTGGCTCAAACTATTGTCACTCTATCTACTTTCTCTTAATTTCTTTTCTTGTACTCAGAAAAAACTTGGAATATTTTTCTTTTTTTTTTTTTACAGATCTCTTCTGTTCATCCAATGGCTCCATTTCAGACCACACCAGCCCAGCCACTGTATAACCAACCCTACCAACCACAAACTTATGCTGGTAATTCACAGACTTTCAAGACTCCCAGAACATAAATCTCATGGTTTATATCCCTGCTGAAATATATGTCTTATATATATATTTTTAGAAGTATTTGTAGGATCTACATTTTCTTTTTTCTTTTTTTAAGTAGAAGAATTATATTGCGAATTGAAAAGAAAAATGTAGATCTATATCCTTGCCCTTAAGGACATAATAATTATGTGGATGCGTATTTCCAATCCTCTTGGGAAGACATGGCCCTGGAGGTGACCATGTCCTCTGCAAAGAGTACAGATGTAACTTGCAAGACACATTCTGGTTAATTGGCCCCGTAATTACCACAATTAGTTAATTTGGCATCACTTGTGTGCGATATGTACTGATGGCTCAGTTGTAGAGTTTCGGCTCTGCAATCTGTGGTCACTAGTTCAATACACTGCTGATGAAACCTAATAAGGTCGAAACAGCTGTCTAGTGTTTCCGTATATCGTTCATAAGTGTTTGCCAGGTTTTCTGGTCATGGTAATTCAATTCACAATATTTGTAGGATTTATTATCATGAAAAATGTGAAGGAAATTCTCACAGATTTCACAGACAATATCTGGACGTCTTTTTTGTTGTTCCTCGAAAATGGTACATTTAAAGTAGATAAGAGAAGTAGTGATTTCTATTTACTTACTTTTCAATCTATATGTTTATTCTTTGCATCATAAACTTTATTCAAGTAAAATTAGATATAAATCATATGTACAAGGAGCACACAATAAGTTTCCAGACTTTTTTCATATGGGCACTTTTATTGATAGTTCACACATGAAACTCTAGTCCCCTTCGAAGTAATCTCCTCCGGCTGCAATGCACTTGTTGTACCATTCCAATAACTTCTTGAAGGCCCGATGGAAGTCCTCTTGTGTGAGCGTATCAATGACCTTCGTCACAGCCTCTTTTATCTCCTCAATTGTCTCATAATGACAGACTCTAAGGTTTTCCTTGAGCTTAGGGAATAAGCAAAAGTCAGAGGGAGCAAGGTGTGGACTATAGGGAGGGTGAGAAACTGTCTTGATGCCCATCTTGCTCAAATAGTCTGTGACAAGGATGGAGTTGTGGACTGGTGCATTGTCCAGGTGGAAATGCCACTGACCCGATTTGAAGAGTACTGGCCTCTTTCCTAGGAATCTCTTCCTGAACTCCCTTAAAACCTCAACATAGTAACCCTAAACGTTTAGCCAATCAACTCTGGTGTATTGACTTCCTTACTCCTCCCACACTTCTCATCATCCCTCATTGCCTTCCTTGAATCTCTTATGCCACTCAAAAACTGATGCTCGATTCATGCAAGATGGTCGAAAAGCAGTCTGAAGCATTCCATACGTTTCTGTGGCATTTTTTCCAAGTTTAAAACACAATTTTATTGCATATCGTTCTTCTAAAGTGTCCTGATGTCCAGATTGCATTTTTGAAATTCATGAGCTGTGAGAATCAGGCTTTAGTAGGGTGTATTCCAATTGCTGCTGTAGCTGTTCATTTGAATCTGAAACCATAAAAATTGGTCAGTCATCTCATAAGATGTATAGCAATAACATAGTGAACTTTCAAGAGTCTACAACAATTTTAAATGCCTGTACAAAAATAGTCTGAAAATTTATTGAAGGCACCACGTATCATATTTAACTTAATTATAAATTCAGTGCAATTTATTGAGCTTTATTTATTTTTTTCTTTCTCTATTTATTTATATATCTATGAAGAAAATAGAAAAAGAAAAAATCTAAAACTAATGAATAATTACTTTTATTCATCTATTTATTTCATTTTATTTTCCTAATAGACTAGCAATAATTTTATCAAATTAATTTTATATTTTTAACAACAATATTCAAATATATTTTAACTGTAGTTTACATTTATTTAACTATAATCCAATTAGATTTTCTTTTACATGTCAGTGACTTTTTTTAAGTTGGGTCTCTTGAATCATAAGTAGGCATCTGCAATTCTAACAGCATTTTTTTTTCCCGCATTACCATATCAATAGTATTAGTAGTGGTAGTAGGATAATTAAATAGGCAAAAAGACATTGTTTAACTAATGATAATATAATAATAAATGGACTTTGATTTGTCTACTTCCACTTTGAATAATAAATTTTGATCTGTTTACTTCAATGGCTAGTGTTCAGCAATATATATGTATATGTAAACAAATGTCATCAAATCCAGGAGGTGTATGTCAGTAGCTGGCTACCCTCAGTGTAAGGGAGAAAACCCCAACAGAAAATCAGGAGTGGAGCTCCACAAGCAGTTGGCTGATGTATTCATCACCTTCCGTCTGCTCCTGCATCCCCTCTGGTCTTCAGCCGTCTTGACCTTGTCTTGCCACTGGATCTGACTCACCAGGAACGGGCTTAAAAAGGTGCCCCAAATATTGCCTTCTCTACTTCGTCCTGTCCAGCTTACTGCAGTTGGTGGGGACCTCTTTCAATGCAGTCAAAACAAGAAGTAAAAAGATACCTCTGAATATCACCTCATGGAACGTCTGCATACTTATTGACTGGGACGACACAGCTAGACCTCATAGACATACTGCTCTTATCGCTTTTGAACTTGCCAGGTACAAAATTGACATTGCCACCCTCAGTGAGACCAGGCTGGCAGGCAAGGGAGAGCTGACTGAGAAGAGCTCAGGCTATTCTTTTTACAAGAGTGGACATACACCAGATGATAAATGCGAAGCTGGAGTGGGCTATGCCATCAAGACTTCACTCGTAGGCAAGTTAGCCTGCTCCCCAAAAGAGATGAATGACCGCCTCATGACTATGAGACTTCCACTTCATTATGAGAAAAAGTTCACTGCCATCATCAGTGCCTATGCACCCACTATGACCAATACAGATGAGACAAAAGACAAGTTCTATGAAGACTTTGAATATGTTATCTCTGCTGTTCCTGCTGCAGACAAGCTCATTATTCTTAGTGACTTTAATGCAAGAGTTGGATAAGACAGCACCTCCTGGAAAGGAGTACTTGGTAAACACGGGATTGGAAAATGAAACAGCAAAGGCCTACTGCTTCTTCAGATCTGTGCCAAGCATAATCTTCTAATCACCAACACTGTATTCCACCTCCCTACTTGCAATAAGACACCCTGGATGCACTCCCACTCTAAGCACTGGCATCTTATCAACTATATCATTGTAAGACGGAGAAATAGGTGGGATGTGAGAGTCACAAGGACTGTGTGTAGTGTAGAATGCTGGACAGATCATTGCCTAATCATTTCTAAACTAAGCCTCAGAGTCCAGTCTAAAACAAGACCACAGGGCAAAAAAGCACAAAAGCGACTGAACATCACGAAGTTAAAAGATGTTCCAACCAAGCAATCATTGGTTGAGGCCTTAGATGAGTGACTTGGACAAGCAAGATGTAGAATCTATGTTGATCATACTCCGGTACACCATATAAAGCACAACTATGGAGTGTTTAGGACCATCCACCAGAAAACACAGAGACTGGTTTCATGAGAACCATGCCAAGATCATGGACTTCATTGGTAAAAAGTGTGCTGCCCAACTGGCACACCTCTATGACCCTCAGTGTACTACTAAGAAAGACACTCTAAGAAGCATTCACAACACTGTTCAGCTCTAGCTGTTCAAAATGCAAGATTCCTGGCTGAGTGTTAGAGCTGATGAAATCCAAAGTTACACAGACAAGAATGACATGAAAAACTTTTACAGCAGTCTGAAGGAGGTCTACGGTCCCACCAGTGCTGGCTCTTCTCCACTTCCGAGTGCAGATGGAATCAAGCTCATATCAGAGAAGAACAAGATCCTGATTGATTTTGATGGTGTACTAAATAGGCCATTTTTGATGGTGTACTAAATAGGCCATCTTCTATCAATGACAAGGCCATTGAACGACTGCTGCAAATCCCTGTGAATGAGTCTCTTAATATCACTCCAAGCCTGGGGGAAGCTCAGATAGCTATCCATCAACTATCCAGTGATGGCCTTTATTGAGATCATGGCAAAATATGGCTGCCCCAAAAAATTCATCACCATCTTTAGACAATTTTATGATGGTATGCATGCAAGAGTGCAAGACGACAGACAAAGCTCCATAGATTTTTCCATCACAAGTGGGGTTAAGCAAGGGTGTGTCCTGGCTCCCACTCTTTTCAGTATCTTGTTTTCTGCAATGTTGTTTGATGCATTTAGTGGCTCAGATAATGGAATCGACATTCGATACCACACTGACAGCACTCAGAAGGTTTCAAGCAAAGACCAAGCTGAAGACTGATATTGTCAACAAGTTTCTGTTCACCAACGACTGTGCACTGAACACTACTACCAAAGCCAACATGCAAAACAGTGTTGACAAGTTCTCAATGGCTTGTGACAATCTTAGCCTAACCATCAGCACAAAAAAGACAGAAGTGATGCACCAGCCAGCACCTGGGAAACCATATGTTGAGCCCACCATCACCATCAAGGGAAGACGACTGAAGGTGGTAGAAAAGTTCACCTACCTCAGCAGCAGCCCCACAAAGTCTATCGGCAAAGAGGACAAAGTGAACATCAGACTCGCAAAAGCAAGTTCAGCCTTAGGCCAACTCCACAGGAATGTGTGGAATCAGAAAGGCATCTCAGAGGCAACCGAAATCAAGGTATACTGATCTGTCATTCTTACCCACCTCATATATGGCTGTGAAATGTGAACAACTGCTTATAAAGAAGTTAGACCACTTTCACGTGACCTGTCTGAGGAAGATTCTTGGCATCACATAGCAAAAACACATCCCCGACACCAAAGTTTTAACTCAGGCTTCTCTTCTCACCATCTACACCATCTTGAATCAATCATAGTTTTGTTGGGCTGGTCATGTTGTCTACATGAAAGATCACCGCCTCCCAAAGAAACTGCTCTACAGTGAACTGTCTCAGGGCAAGCACTCCCAAGGAGACCAGAAAAAGCACTTCAAAGATATACTGAAGGTCTCCATGAAATCTTTCGTTTTTGCCCCTAATTGCCTGGAATATCTGGCATAAAACAGAGACAAGTGGCGTGAAGTTGTAAAATGTGGAGGAAAAGTCAGTGAAACCAGAAGAAATGCAGCAACTGAGCTGTACAGGAAATTTAGAAAAGGTACTGCCACATCAGCCACTGCCGCCAACATTCCTTGTTCTCATTGCCCGAGACTCTTCTACACATAGATTGGTCTCATTAGCCATCTGCACACTCACAGATCCCATCCTCAAACATAAAGTTGATCATATGGTCCTCATCGATTTCAATGGACAAAGAAGAAAAAGAAGACAATCTGGCTGACCTTCAACAAACCAAAATTATGAAAATCTTTTAAAACATTGCCCCACCATGAATAGAGTGTCATCAGTTTATTGATGAGTCATTTGAGGCTACCAATTTGTCTTGGTATTCAGGCCAGTAAATGTTAACAAGATTTAAAAATGAAATAAATTTTCATGAAACTTGTATTTCATTTGCTTAGAAATTTAAAAAAATCAGTTGTTTAAATGAGTGCCAAAATATAAAAAACAAACATGTTCAAAATAATACACAGTTTCTTCCTAATGCTGTTACTGGAGATAGGTAAATAATTTTTCTTATTTTGGTTTATATCTTTGTATATATATATTAGTTAGGATAGAATAGACACAGAGTCAACAATCCTTGATCACTGTCAGTTTCTTGCCTATGTGATCATCTGACCAATTGCCATTGATTATATGTCTATGCTATCCCAACTTAGAGCTACATATCACCAATATTGAGCACTTGTTATTTATAAATATATCTAACTATATTATTTAAATATCATTGAAAATGACAAATAAAGATTAAGTGTTTAGATTTTTATTCAGTTTTCCTTTTTGGCAAATGAGATTTCACATCTGTGGTGGTAGACAGTTTAAAAACTCTCTAGAATCTCTGAGTATGGGTACATTCGACCATATTATGTCATTTTTGAGGGTCTAGATGTTCTTATGTTGTGGAGTACTGGATTAATTCTGCATTCAAAAAATTTTTAGGTGCATATGATGTCATGTGTTAATGCCTATAACAATAGTGCACCTCTAAAAACATCAGTGTAGAACTAATTTTGTACATCAATGTTAATGGTCCTTTGGAGATGGCATGTCCTGCACTAATGATGATAAAACAATACTTAATTCATACATTGGACACGCCACCCGACCCTTTCACTGCCATTTACCCAACGCTAGTATTATCTGTACACACATCAATAAATGCATCATAAAAACCAGAACACCTCCACAAATATTTGATGAATTCTAGTTGATAATACAGAAATATTAATCTGCAATAACAGCAGAAAATAACTTCCAGTATTAGAAGCAATATTCATAAAGAATAGACTCCCTACACTAAAGAATATCTCCTTTAGCTTGAAGTGGGAGTCTTGAAATGCATCAGTTGCTCTCTCTACACTTTAAACCAGCACCAATGACCTTCATGTTCACACATGATGTCTTGCCCATATAAAAATTGCTTGAACAGAGAATTAATCTAATACAACAAAGGAACACCTTTGAACAGTTTTTAAACTGTGTACAACCCACAGCTATGACTTCTCATTCACCAAAAAGAAAAGCTGAATAAAAAACTGAACACTAAATCCTTGTTTGTCATCTTCAATAAAACATGCCTACAAGAGAATATGCTGCATATATATATATATGATGGACTCTCCAGTTGATCTCAAAGAGCCCAACAGTTCTGTTGACAATATGAATTGTTGGATTACCTACACAGGTGATTTATTTAGTAGCAGAGGTTTGTGTAGAACAAGCTGCACTTCTTGGATAACAGAATGGTCCACTAAAAAGCCACAAATTCTCCTGAAAACACCCCTCAAGTTTTGAATCCAGACTTTTTGCTTCAGAAACCAGTCATCCTACCAAAACTACTGACCCCAATCTACCATACTATTTTACCCACAGTTGACTACATATATATATATATACATACACCTTTGCAAATCAGTTTTAGTTGATTAAATTTTGAATAAAGAAGTTTTGCTGTTTGAGATAAGCACAGTTAATGATTTCTTGGATGATAATGTCCTTTCATACATTGCTAAATGTTTATTTAATGACCTTTTTTGATGGCTGCACTTTAGTCTTATGTAAAGACATTGATGTCCTGAAAAGATCATTAAAACTTCAAACCTCTCATTTATACAGCTCTGCTTAAAAATAAAACTTAGATTATTGAAACATGAAATATGGCCTCATGTAGGGGCACCCAGTGGAGATCAAACTTATTACAGTTGTAATGGTTTGCTCAACTAGCTTGCTAACAAAACCCTCCATCCTCCCTGCCACCAAATAAGATGCCCATAAATATTTGCTTGCCTAAAAGACCATAGAAATAGGGAAACTAGATAACATTTTTCTTCCTCCAAATTAACATTTATGTAACTAATAATTCTTTACATATTTTAACTAATTTCCATCAACTACATTTTTCTAAATGCATAATTGATTGTGATGTTCATACGCGGAGGGCAGACGATATATATATATATATATATATATATATATATATAATGCAAACACACACAATGTGCTATACAAATTTTTGTAAAACTTAAGCCATAAAATGTTTTCTTCAGAGAAGAAAAATTGATAAAA
This sequence comes from Sepioteuthis lessoniana, assembly GCA_963585895.1. Taxonomy (NCBI): domain Eukaryota; kingdom Metazoa; phylum Mollusca; class Cephalopoda; order Myopsida; family Loliginidae; genus Sepioteuthis; species Sepioteuthis lessoniana. The sequence continues at coordinate 2,509,288 of OY757934.1, forward strand.
ATGAAATTCTTCATTTCTATCAATTATTTCAAATGTAAAATATCTGGTAAGACAAAGAAAGCACTGAAGTAACAGGAAAAACAGATCAATCCATCCGTACAAATTCCCTGAACTTTATTTATCTTCCTATCTATACATATAATCATGAATTGCCTGTCTTAAAAGGCTTTCTTTTCTTTTTTTACATTGTTCCCAGCACCTGTGAGTTCAGCTGATGTTCATGTTCCAGTTATTTTATCAGAATCCCGACAACACAGTGCAGAGATGCGTCTTGCCATGTCCAATGTCTCTGAAAAGGTTGACAAAATTCTCAATAAGGTGAATAATTTTTGTCGAGTGTTTTCCTCTGTTTTTCTCTATTTCTACCTCCACTAAAAACACATTTGAATTTGACCCTAAAAAAAATGATCCTGTTGAAGTTTTGAGTTCCCTACAGAGAGCCATGATTGTCACTTAGCAAACTCAACAAAACTCTTGTAATATTTCGTCTCCTGTTCAAAACATCCGCCAAAATACATTGAATAATCCTGTATGACAATCCTACAATTGCACAAATATTCAGTGTAGTTTGTCAATGATATGCATGAAAAAACTCTCATGCATTTTCTGATATTTTCCTGTCTTATTCCTATCCAGAATGCTTATCATTATCAATAGCTATTCATCCATCTTTGAAATTCTTGTACCACAAAAAAAGTTTTCCTCAGCCTTTTTTTCTACTCCTGAAAATTTGCAATTTCACATCAAAATTAAAATCACTGAACAATAAAAATACATCCTTACAAAAATTCTATGTTTTTATTCTCAGCTTGAAAACTCAGGTGTAGCTGGTTACCTCAGCTCTGCTCCTTCTATGGAAACTTCAGTGTTAATGCAAAATATTCAACGAATTGTACAGGTCAGTGGATGTCATTTCCTTGACATGTATGTAGTGAAGCAAAGAATAAAAGTTGATCATTGAACTCATTATTTGGACTTAATATTTTCATCTTCGATGTTTTTTTTTTCTTTGTGCTTGGGTTGATTTCAGAATCCATTGGCCACATGTTACATCTGATGCTCTTTAGAAGTAAATAACTTTTCATCATTTCTGTAACAAGAACATCATAGTTTTAAAAGTTCATAGAACTATCCATCAGTTCCAAGACTGGGAAAATTTATTGTAAGAAAGTCAGCTTTAAGTTATATAAACTTATGATTTGTGATTATAACATTTAGTTGTATGGTCAAATATTTTTGTGAATGAAACTTTTTACAAAAATATATACGTCTTTATTTCTCTCAAAAGGGGTCAATGCTTCTGTGGTGTGTGAGAGAGACAGACAGACTGAGATGGAGGGAGATGAAGGCAGACTGCTTTATTGACCCGAAACTTCTTTTCTTGACCATACCACACTATGTTATCTTCAAGGCCCATTTCTTCTGCTTCTCAGCTTGGGGTTACTCATCCAGAGGCTTGCTGTAGGTCGCTGCCACAGCAGGGCACCCAGCCACTCACTGGCACTCTCCATGACTGACCGAATCTCTTTGGCCACAAGCGGAGACTGACTCAAGACTGTATCTCGTGTGTATCTGCATACATCATTTCACAACACCAACTATTTCCTTTCAACCATGTGATTACTTCTGTGTATTTACTCAGATGCATCTTGTGCAGAGAAATCTCTGATAAATGGCTCGGTCAAGGGTCAATATGTAATAATATTAATTGTTTACAAAATACCCTGTGTGTCACTGTTCCTACCCACTCATGTCTGTATGCTGACTGATTTGATTTTTCTTATATAGAGGGCAATTTATGGTTTGTGATTATACCATTTGATTCAGTGGTCGAATATCAGTAATTTGCAAAATTCCTAGTGTATCACTGTTCCTACCCAGTTATGTTTTAGCTGCCTAAAGGGTTTTCCTAGTCTCTCAAGTGGTGTTAAAATTGATTTTTATTTTATTGATACATTCTTTTCCTTTTATAAACTCATATATATGGTTTCTTTCATCTTATTGAAACATTGTGATAAAAATAATAATAAAACTGCTATTTCAAATAATATGTGGCACAAGGAAAATTGCAGATAATTAGAATATTTGGAAAGCTGAAAAATATGTTTGCCCAAATAATTTGATAAAAACAACAAAGACGAAGATTCTAGATTGAATAATGTGTGGAATAATTAAACACCTAACCACAGAACTTAAAAAAAATGTTTCTGATGTCAAATGTTGACATGAAAAAAATATCACTGAGAAAACATTTTTGATTGCAGGAAAACGAACATTTAAAGAAGGAGTTGATTGAATGTGGATCTAAGGTAGAAGTCCAGAACAGCAAAATTGCCGAACTTTTGCAACAGAACCAAAAGTAAGAATTCAGTTTTCTCAAAATGTTTTCCTTGACCAAAATCGAATTGCACATTCCCAAGTACACATGCACCAATATCTGAGTGAATAACAATTCTACTTCCCCCATTATCATGTAAAAGACAAAGTAAGTTAGATTGATTGAAAACAAGTTTTTTGATTTAAAAATTGCCAATTTAATGAAATAAAATAAATTGATAGAAAAAAATTATTCAACCAAAATATTTCCTCATCACACCTTCAGATTCTAACATTTTTTCTATCTTGCTTGTATATCAGCAATTTCTTCCTCAAAGAATTCTTCTTTTAAAAAAATTGATTCATTAAAATTAATGAATTTATTGAAGGTTCTTTCAAATTAATTCTGATTATAAAACTTCTTGCTTGTAAATGATGTAGATGCTTAAAAATCTCAAAATCAAGATGAAAAAAAGAAGTCAGGGAAATAGGCAGGTTGTCATGAAATCTACAATTTCAAGATGAGTTTTAAAAAAATTCAAGTTTTCTGCAAAATGAGGGCAATTATCATCCATCGAAATGACAGTTTTTCTATTTCCTATAGTTTCTCAGCTATTCAATCAAGGAGCAAACAAAAGCCTTGTCTGTGAGGCTTTGAGTATGTTGACTGTAACCCCTACAGAGGGGTAAGTGTATCCTTTTTTGCCAATTTTAAATTTGTTACTTGCTACTTGTGCAGTCTTCAGAGAACTGTTTTAGCAAACAGTACAACTTCTTAATTAATAAGTGGCACATGTCAGCATATTTATACAGGCAAGATGTCCAGTTCATGAAATGCCAGCCATTGTGCATGCATGCCTAGAAGGATATCCAGCTACCACTGCAGCAGTTGATATTTTAAAATTGAAAAAGAAATTGAGAATCATTTACCTTCAGACTATTATTTGCTTATACTTGAATCTAGTCTTCAATCCAGTTAAAATCTGCAGCTTTGTCACACTTCCAGCACATCTAAGTATTTTTTCAACCCAACCCATAGTGTTAGGATATGACACAAGATCACTTTAATGTGGAATCTTATCAGGAAACGCACCTTCTAGAGGGTGATGTCAAAAATATCTCCATTTCTTTTAAGAGGTTCCTCAGGTGCTGGGCAATAAACACAACCCTTACCTCTTTTAGATGAGGGGGCAGATGCTGCCTTGGGGAAAGGTCCTCTAGAACTAACCCATGCATTATTGAAATCTTCTGATAACTCTGCATGAATTTTAAACTGACTATTATGAATCTTATATATGGTCTTTACCACAGGTCATCTAGGATTGTTTAATAGCCCAGTAGAACTATTACCATGTAAATATTCTGACAATTCTATCTGTACAGATTAACCGCTTTCTCCAAACAGCCTATTTACTTAAGAGACATAATTGCTATCTTCTAAAGATCAAGTTCAAAGAATGACATTGTTTGCTTGTTTGGGTTTTATGACATATCAATCTTTGTAGGTTATTTAATGCCAAATCTATTTTTGTACAAATAAATAGTTCTATTTCCCCCCCAATATTGTTTCCTCCCCTTTTTTTATTTAGCAAAAAAATTCCCACCCCAAATAAGCTTAGTTAACACCTCCACCCTCTCCATCTGATTTCCCTACAAAAATATTTGGTTACACGTCCCTTTGCCACTATCTCTGGTCATCAGTAATGCTTGCTGGTCTGGAAGTGGGTGATCATTTTATATTAATTTATATAACAAAGTGTTCCCCAACTTCTAAAACATTGGGGTTTTCCTCAAAATTTCTTCTTTGTGGATACTTTTTCTGGCTGTTTACTTGTATTTGCCAAAAAAAAGGAAAATCTGATTGCTAGTTTTTGCTAAAATAGAATGGGTTAAAGGGTAAAAATTTACATTTTTTTTTTCTTTTCTTTTTTTTCTTTTCTTTTTTTTTCTGGTAGATGTGTGGAACAGAGCCATTCTTTACTTGAGCAACGAAATGATTCTTACAGAAGTTCAGCTGAAATGTCACAGTCAAAAGTGCTGGCACTAGAACAGGAAAAGGTAAACATTTGGGTATTATCAATATCTGGAATCAAACATGATACATACTATTCTCTACAAAATTAACATAAAGTTTCTATTTATCATCTGATTCTAAGCTGTCATAGATAATAACTCTTGAACATTTTTTTGTGTTCACTCAGTATTCAATTAATAAAAAGAACAATGATCTGTCTCAAAATTCTTATCATCTGCATCTCTGGTTGCATTTGTTCTATTTGATTCTAGTTTTATTTAGTTTCTTAAATTGCATGAATTGACTCATAAATTGATTGTGGACCTTACTCGACATCGAAATATCAACAAAATCATTAATTTTCCTTGTTAATTCATTAATAATTGCTAACAAGGACCTTCATCTTTTATATGTTCAAATTACTAGACCAATTAGGCTATCTCAGTGTGTTCCTTTTGTTCAGTATCATTCATAATAAAGTACATCCAATCTTTTTATAAAAACTTACTTTTATTTTTAACCAAAAATGTTATTATTTCTAGTGGAACAAAACAGATGTTATTAGGTATTATTTATAACCATAGTATATAGCATTAAAATTCTGCAAACAAGAATATATGTTGCAGTTTTAAAATAAGTATGTGCACATATTCATACAATTTTATATCTAGTTACAGAGTTTCAATGCTGTAGAGTATAGTAAAAAATAATACCTAATGACATCCATTAATTAGAAATAAGAAAATTTTAGTATCTTTAGTTAAGAAGAAATAGACTTTTTATAAAAGATTGTTTGGACTTACCTTATTTATGATCATCTATATATCTATGAGTATTTATATTTGTCCTACCCTTTTGCTTATGCCCTACTATTTACCCATAGCTGGAAGGAGAATAGTTGGATGCATATCTTTCCCAAGAGTATTAGTGCTATAAAAAATGTAATCAGCCTCAAACTGGATTTGAACTCTGGATGCAGTGTCCATTTCCTAGAATAATAACCATACACCATTAGCACCACCTCCTATATATAAGCACATACATATATACAAAGTACCCTTGAAAATATAAAATAGAATTTTAGTTTTATTTTGAGTGTAAATATACCCTTTGTTAAATTACTTTAAAACAAAGGGAAGAGGAAGGAAGAAAATGACAGATGGTAATTTACTAAGCTTTTTGCTTAGATGTAGCACAAGGCCGCATGAATCGGGCACCTAATGAGAATCGAACTCACTCATGTAGGTTTGCTAGTCTACCTTACTAACCATTACACCACCCGAGGTGCCCAGCTAGTCTACCTTGCTAACCATTACACCACCCAAGGTGCCCTGGAAGAAAATGACAGATGATTCAACATTACAAACTCTTTGTAAACATTCAAATTTGACACTTGAATGTGTGTAATTTCTGTTCTATATTTAGACTTGATACAAGGACTTATTTTCATTTCTCTCATTTATTTTTTTTTTTTTCAAAGGGTATGAACAAGTGTCAAGTGGCTTTTTAAAATAACTGTTATTTGAACAAGTTTTGACAATTTTAAATTGTAAATTCTTTTCTTTGTATGAATACTTGAATTTATGAAATCAATAATTGTGGTTGGTTAAAGTCAATAAAAATCCATATTCCAAGTCTGAATGGTAAGTTGATTAGTTGACTGAGAAACTATCCAAAAATTAATGGTGTGAGAAATTATCCAATGAAATTAAGTGTTATATAGAAAAACAATGAAATTATTAGATTAACCCTTTTCTATAGGATCAGTCAAAAAAGCTGATAAAGATGATGCATTTAGTTGGGAAAAAAACAGTAACTGGGGAGAACATTCCAAAGTTGGCAGTTGGGTGCTGAGAGTTGCTAAATTGCTAGTAATTTTGTGAAGATTCCAATGTCCTAAGGTAATCTTTTAAATGAATCTGCTTGTTTAGAAAATTTTATAACTTCAGAAATATTTTGGTTATTGATCTTATCTTCCTATTTAATTCTTCCTACATTTGATTAACATCAAGTGTATTCTCAATAATTCCAATCAATATTATCTCCTTTTTCTGACACTAACTCTTCAGAAAATTTAGGCCATTTTCTTTATTTTCTCTTTATATATTAAAAATCTAGTTTTACATTAACTTCTATTTCAATAGATGCATGATCAGATTTACCTAATATTAAATTGATATCTATTAAACATTCATCATTTGAAAAAACCTGAACCAGGATAACTTTTTTCTAATCTGTTTCCCTTGAATTTATATCTAATATTTATGAACTAATACAAATCTTTGGTTGTTAAAAAATCCTAATATTTATTTTGTATTAAAAAATGTTGACTAATTAAATTTACAGGAAACAATCAAACAATTTAGCCAATCTACACTGGAAATCTCCAACCATAAATAATATCTTCAGATTTATCTGACATGAAAAGAATATCTTCAGATTTATCTGACATGAAAAAAATATCTTCAGATTTATCTGACATGAAAAAAATACCTTATTCAATTGTTATAGCAATTTATAATTGTCTTTACTTAAATTTGGAGATTTGTATATACATTTTACATCAAAAACTTTATTATTAGAATCAGTTAACTGGCCCACTGGCTTAATGGTTAGTGTTCATCAGTGCTCTAGGAGACTGGAGTTCAATCTCAGATTAAGTCATACCAAAGACTCAAAAATTAGTACTTGATGCCTTTTTGTTTAACACAATCAGCATCATAAGGTATGGATCAAGAATTAGTGAAGCAATCCAGAGAAAGGAGTAATATCCTCCCCAACATCTTGGTATAATTGCTATTGAAAAAGGAGCCTTCAGGTCACCATCTTTACTTACTTATTCTTAAAGCCAAAAATTCAGTTTTTTCAAACCAATGTTCAACTGATGTACTAATATTCCCCACTTAAATGTATTGAATTAAATGCATTGGCAAAGAGATTATGTTGAAAATTAAGTATTTGTAATTTGAAATAAATGCTTTTTTCCTAATTAGGTTATAGACTTATTGATTTACTGGCACACACACACAATTTATGGCTTTGGAATCGGTCAAGAAGGAAGTATTGCTTAGTCTGATTCATGGCTAAATGGAGGAAAAAGGATAGATCTGTGTTGTACCAACCTTTGAATAGGGAGGGATTTGAAAATCCTTTTTATTTTATTGCTTAGAAATATGCAACTATTTCAGCCATTAAACAAATATATAACTAAATAAGAGATAAATGGAAGCTTGAAAGTGGGGAGTGCCTGCTTACTTTGATATTTTCTTAGTTCAGTTTAAATATGGTGGTAAGAAGATTATGTTCCATTTAGGTTGGGAGGATCTCAAGTTTCACTAATCAGCATGTTTTTTTTATTATCCAGGCTAAATTAGCCACAGAGCTCAGCTCGGCCACTTCAACAGTCAGCTCCCTCCAATTAGAAATGGCCCAGATACGTAAAAAGGAAATTGAACTGAGACATAAACTAGAGAATTCTGCCCATGACAGTAAAAGTATTGAGGACCAAATAGAAAAACTCCAAAAACAATGTGAAGGTAATCATTCTATTCTCTCACATATTTCATGTTTCTCATTTTGACTTGTTTGTATTTGTTCTGTTTGTCTTTTTATACAATTTTTTGTTTGTTATTGTTCTGCTTTAAACTGAAGTTCTTGTATAGAATGGTGTCTAAGATGAGTTTTTACAATAAATTTTTCAGGCCAAAAATTAAGTGTCAACTTGTAAAAAAAACAATGAATAATTGTTTCCTTGGAGAGAGTGGGCATGTCTGTTTGATGGCTCATAGACAGTCACATGACAATCCCAGAAATCCTTTCTCAGTCTCTTTTTCCTCTGTTCTTGGAACAATAGAAACATATCTCCTATTCAGCCATGAACAATAAAACCAGCATGACCATTTTAGTGTTCATAATCAAATAAATCTTTTTTCTATTAATCCTTTTAATACTTCTGGTATGTATATCATATATTAAATGTTTCTATATCTATGTATGAACATAGATATTTTTCCCTCTGTTTATTCAATGTTGACTTAGAAACAAAGGTTCTTTTCACTTGACCCATGTACAACAGGAAATCTATAAGACAGTGTCTCTTACAAGGCTTAGTAGTCATCTCTTACTGACGTCCATGAGTGACTTGTCACGTAAGACCTGAAGCAGTAGTTTGTGCTCCATAGCAATCATTCAGTCTCCACAATCTACTACATAGTAATACAACTGGTGGAGTGCATAGGCTATAACTTTGATTTGGCTGAATCTCTTCTCAGTTGAATATGTGAATCCACTGTCAACCAAGCACAGATTCCCTCCATCATGACAATAGATGCACTAGCAGTATTTTTGCATAAAAAATATCCAATGTCATCAACTGATGAATCAGTGGTCAAGTAGGGTCAAAGTAGTACTTTTCCTCTTTTATTGTTGGATCTGTCAATTGGTGTGGGGAAATTTTGATTGGATCTAAGAATTTATCACCTGGCTAGATGTTTTTTGGCGTAATTGAGAAATCTTCAAATTCCATGGAATCCTGAGGGAACTGGTATTTATTTAGTTTCAGTGTGATGTGGTTGCATGCACAAAGATCAAGCAATTCACACATTTGAAGAAATGCATCTTTGATTGATTTCAACCTCATGAAGGTATCATTCACACACTTAACCTTGTTTGAAAAGTTTGCAATGATGAGATAATAGTGCTGGTTGTAGACATTGCCACTTGCTGGCATTCCCTTTGGAGCTACCTTGTATTTGTACTGTCACCAGGGTGTCCTAAATGTTGTGACTGCTTTGTTGGCAGGGCGTAAAATATGCTAATTCCCCTGTAGAGACATAAGACACCCACCAAAAACAGATCTCCTGGGTAGGACACTAAACTGAATCTGATGGTGAGGCTCAAGTTCTGGGTAGTGTGGAGTACTCTTTCATTGCCATTATTCCCATATCTGCTCTGTTATGGTCTCGTCTATTGGTCAAATAGAACTGTTTGAAAATTATTAGTGTTAGAGTATTTGACACTATCTAAGAGTAAATTATTGGTTTTAAGAATGGTCATTTAAAGCTTTAATTGTCTACTTAGGATTATTGTTATTATCATTCGTTACTTCATATCATACAAGTGTGTGTAAATTATCTGTATGTTGTATAGTGGCTTGTACCACGTGACTTCCAGTATCTTGGAGGTATAAAAGACATCGTATTTCCTAAGCACATGGGTACTGAAAGATCTTGGTCAGCAGTAAGACTGACTTCGGACATAACATCAACAGCGCGAGACTGATAATATTTGTTGGACTGTACCTCTTCAGTTAATAAATAATTAACTGTATTTCACTGTGTATCTCTTCCTTACAACAATACAACACTGTATTAAATAGGATTTAGGAATACTTCATATCACATAACCATGTGAAAAAAACCTCTTAAGAAACAACTAGACAAAAAATGTAAATATGAATGTACAATGAATGCAATTCCCTAACCACATGGCATAAAATAACACTTGATGGGGTTACATGCCATTAAAATCATTTTTGCACCTTGGGCAAAAGCAGGCAGCCTTATCTGATCTCTTGATGAATGCATTTGTGGACATGGCCAATAAAGCTAGATAGTTAAGATGGATAATTCCTAGAGTAATGAGTTCTTCAATGTAAAAAAAGGATCTTCTCCATGGCATCAGATATATTACATATTATGCAGGAATACTGGAGCGAGCCAGAGACATCTCTGATAACTGACTGCAATTCCACCTATCAATCTTCTATAGCATCTCACATCTCAAGTTTCACCAAAAGGAGATCTTCTTTCTTTATTCGTTGGGAAGTATGGCATACCCATTTCATTGCCATTAATCCCAGGTCCACTCTATCTATGGATCAAATAAAACTGTTTAAAAATAATTTGTATTCTACTGAACTGTGGGCAAAAAAACTTTTTAGAAATGAATGCACAAAAAATGTAAATATGAACGTACAATAAATGCAATTCCTTAACCTCTCGGCATAAAATAACTTTTAATGAGTTGACATACCATTAAAAACAATCAATCAATCATTGTTTCTTTATTCCTAAAGGATGAACTGATCTTAGTGGTATAATAGTTTTTTGGCATCCAATGTCAGCAACTATGGAAATATTAATTGATGTGAATTCAAACATATTTTCATAAGGTATCCAAAGGATATGTGATCTACTGGTAATAGTCACTTTTACCAATATCATAGGATGCATTGGCCACTAAACATATGATGCTTAATTTTCAATGGCTTGACTTTATCGGAGTGATTTAGTATGATGCTACATTCAAATGTAGCATAATACATAACTTATTGTAAACCTAATTGGCATTGTTTTGGTTTTGAAATCCAACCAAAGAGTGTATACCTACAATGTGCACCTGTGTAGACATGCATTCTTTGGCTGGGTTTCTGTAATTTTACCTTAGAGGCAAACTCTGAATGACTTCTCATAGTGATCCCATGTGCCACAAGCAGAGCACCTCCTGTATGAAACTATATCATGTCATTTGACTCCACATTTAGTGTATGTGGAAGACCGGGCTTAACATTTCCTACATCTGACCCTTTAGTCATTCCTGGGTACATGGGTTGGGTGTTATTTTCTGACTACCCACTTAGCCATTTTATAGTGGGAAGCCATGCATGAATTTAGATGTATACATGGCAATTACAGAAAGTGCTTGGTTCCTTTGGCATTCCCCTTTAGAGGCACCTCAGGCTTCAAGTAATAAGCTCAGATTTGCTGAGCAGGTACTGCCTGGTGGGCAAAGCCCCCTTAGGCAAAACAAATATCTTCCTAAATTTACCTGCCCAAAGATGGATAAGTCTTCTACCATGAGGTGCAGAAGTGTATGATGGGTCCACACGTCATGGATGATTTATGTGGCTCTGATGCATGGCACCTACAGAGTCCCTTATTGTCTTCTAATGTAATCTGTCTTATGGTCACATTGCAAGTCAGATAAGATTTCTGAGTTAGCAGTTCCCCAAACTAAATTATCTTTGATGATTTTATCTCTATAATCAAATACATGGGTGCAACCTGGTTCCTTGCATTTTGCAACAAAATGCTACATGGCTCTTAAACTATCCAAAAATTTCTGAATGTCTGTCCTAGGAGGTTTTGTCATCCTATTCAGTATTATACAGTGAATGTGGGCACTGTCCTCTTTAACAGCTAATCTTCTTATTACACCTAGAAGACTTGCTTCTATTATGTTTGCATCATCACCTTGAAGATTAAACAACACATTTGTACATAGGTTGTGGTCATAACAGTAAAAAAGCAATTGTCACCAAGTTATTGGCAATGTTCATTCCAGCTTCATACATATCTCACTATCTGGTGAATGCTGACTATTGATCTGGGTCAACTCTGGTAGCAATTATTTGTGGATCTTGCTTAAACCTGTATAGTACAGGTTGAGTCTGAGTTGGATGGGCAGTTTGGTCATGCATCTAGAGGACCACAGTTAAGGCAAGGTTAGGGTTAAAGGATATCCAGATCCTGGGACTGACAGCTAGATCCTTCACTGTAAATGAAGTCTCTCAAAAGAAAATTTAAATAAGTATACATACAATTCATAAAATTTATCTAAAAAAAAAAAGTTAAATGTGCTGGCAAGTATGCACGTTAAACAGGTAGTTGGGATGGCAACAGTCATAAATGAAAATTAACAGCTTCCTTTTAACAACATCTCTCTTTATTCTCAAAGGTGACTGTTACCTGTAATACAAAGAAAGCATCATGGCTAGTTAGCCATCTTGAGTGTCAAGGCTAAAACTGATTCTCTTTCTCCACATTTGTCCCTTTTGTACCATGTGATCTATATCAACCAATCAGCCCCATCAGTAGAAAAGGAGTCAGTGTGTCTCTCTTTTCTCATCATGTCATACTTACCTTCATTAAAAAATCTACAATGAATTTTCCATGCTGGTGGATGACATTTCTTTTTAACCTTGAAGGTCATATTTGCTGGCCTCTTTGTCAGATCTCTGCAGGTGTGACCTATGCTCAGAAACCTGTAACATAATGTCTTTGTGCATCTTCAAGATGCATTAACCATTGACTTTATTTCCATTAGTAACACAAGTTATTTTAAAAGTTGTCCCAAAAGTTACAAGTAGGAAAATTAGAAATGTAGTAAAACTGAGCTTTCAGAAGTCACCCAAATTTGGTTGGTAGGGCTTAAAATATTGTGACTGTATCTACTGCAGACATGCCATTAAAATCTATCAATCCCTTTGCTACTGGATCTGGCAACTCTGGATAAGGATCAAGTTACACTGGACAACATTGCAGGTAACATGCTAACCTTGACACCAATTTAGTTTTAAGATTTTTCATATTAAATTTATTTTAAGTTTGCTTTAGGTTTGTCTTTTGTGAATTCTCTAAAATTATAGCTCAATATCTAACTGATGCTGTATCCATAATTTACAGTTTTTACAAGAAATGACAATTTATAGACACTACCCCAAAAACAAGACAATAATTTGTTACACTGTCAATAGACTACATTAATCTTTTGACTTGATTACATTTTCTGTTATTGATTGCAGAGGACCAAGAACAGTTGAAGGAAATGACCAATTCCTACAAGGAGGAGAAGCAGCAACGAAAGAACCTTACTCATAAAATGAACCAACTAAGTGAGGAAATTACTGACCTGAAAATGACTAATGAAACCCTTGAGAAGGTAAAATCTTGACCTTCATGAAGAAAGGAATAGCTTCTGAGAAGCCTGATATTGATGGCACCTTGCCAATTTAGTCATGGAGGCTCTTCACTTAGCAAAATTCTGATTTATGTTGCCACTGACCAGAGGCTTGAACTTTGTGACTTACATTACTTTTATCCATTTGGTTTTCATACCGTGTATGATATTCAGGTTGTTGTCTCTTGAATTCTTATAAATTAAGTGTGACATAGTGGTAACCAATATAGAAAATGAAATTAATGAAGCAGTTGCCATAGCTGGTCCCATGCTTGTTTGAGAAATGAAAAGGATTGATTGTTGGATCAGAATCAGAACTGAATAAATTTTCAGTAAACAAATCCTCCATCATTTAAAATGGAAGTGCTTTTAGCATATCAGTTAAGTCGTACTGATAATAAAGAGTTCCCTGATTATCTCTTGCCATCTATCCTTATCATCCACCACTTCTGGCAAGTCCTTTAGGTTGCATCCTGTATTTGCACTGAGCCGATTTAAGTCTTTGCTGATTGGCTAACACTGGCATGTCCATGTGCAGGAGTTCATAAGAAAACATTGCTTATGAGTTCATTCTCCATATGCCATTTTAATGGTATTCATATTGAAGCCAATGCTTCTTGTTGCTTGCTCTAGGCTATGCAGTATAGATTATGCTCAGGCTGGTGTATTGTGAGAAGCACTTGGTTGTCTGTGAAGTTGGCATCTGTCATAGTTTCTGCAAGATATCATCTGCTTCTTGCCTAATAAAAAATCATAAAATGAAATGGTTTCACATTAAAAAATATGAAACCATATCATTTTATTAGATTTATTGATATTAGAAGTACATAATCTAGGCGGAGTATAAACAAATATGGTGCTAATGTATCTTCTTGCAAGACTCTAGTAACTATGTTCAAGAAGTCAGACTGCATTATATAATCAGAGATGTATTTTCTTTCAAACTTCAGGCTCTGTATTATCAAAGCTTGCAGTTTTCTGGGAGAGGTTTATAACTGTGTTCAAGTTCTTCCACTGTAATCTTTTCTAGTTTGATAACTAGTTGGCCATTAATGACTTTATGGATGAGTGTTTGATTTCAGGAGGGTTTCCATGCAGATTCTTGAAATGTTTTTCCCACTTCATAAGACTTTCTTTTTTCCTGGCAGCTTTTAGTTTTGCTCTCAATGTTCTCTTCTTTCTGCTCTCTTCATTTACTGTCTGTCATGCTACTCATGATTGTTTATCTTCTACTGAATTTCTACTTTTATCAATTTGGCCTTAAATGTATTGTAATTGCTCTTTTTACTATGTGTTGGTTAGTTCTTTCTGGGTTTTCCTAAGTTTCTGCATGTTGACATTTGTTGGGTTTCTCTTATTGAGTATGGATAATTTTTTTAAAAGTTAGCTCATATTTTCCTAACTGCTAGTGGCTCCCATGGAACTCTACACTTGACTTTTGATTTGATTGGTATGCATCCTGCTGCTGCTTCCATGTTAAACAGTGACAAAGTTCTCATATTCATCATTTGGAGTATGTCTTTCAGATTTTCCTGAATAAGATCAAATTTGTTACTTACATTCACCATATATTTATTGCTTATATCTCTACTAGTTAGTGAGGACCAGTCATAATGTGATTTTGATATTTATTTCTTATTTCTGCATAGACTCAGGTGTATCTTTGCTGAGACAATTCTGTGATTAAAAGATACACCTTCAAAAGAGGAGAATACTTCACAGTTCACAACACTATTTGTCCACTTCTTTTGAATATATAATCTAGCTGTGCTTTAGAGTTATTTCGGTTGATGTAGCTCCGTAGTTTTCCCTTCCTTTTTTGGAATTTTGTGTTTAAACATAAAAAAAACTGTGGTCAAGTGAACAATCGCCATTTCTATTTGGCTGCTTGATTTGTATCTTATATTTGGCAATATGTCAAGCAAGGGAAGATAGTCTGTTGTAGAAGGTGGTATCTGTTTTGTCACTGATGTTGGTGGGACAATTGTGGTGTAGGGGTTGCCATTAAATGTAGCACACATAATTCTCATATGGGTTTTCTCTATACCATTTAGAGATTTTGAGCCACGAGGACTTAGAAGCATTCCTACACCTTCTATGGTTGCTTTAGCAGAGTTCTTCATTGCAGGTTCTGAGACAAATATCCACTCACTACTGGTATCATGATATTTTAAGTCAATATGATTAAACAAAATAAAAACAAAAGTTGGCAAAGAAATATACTTTATTTTTCAGTTTTAATTTATATGATCTTTACTTGAATTGAGAATAAGTTTTTAGCGACCTTAGTCGAGAGTGACCTAAAGGCCCCCTTTTCAATAGCTGCTATGCCGAGGTGTAGGGGAGGATGGTACTCCATTCCCTGGACTATTTCACTTTACCTTTGATCCTTACCTTATAGTGCTGTGTTAAGCACCATTTTTTGTGTCTTTGGTATGACTCAACCTGGGAATGAACTCTGGTCTTCCAGACCATTGGCCTAATGAGTAGTGTTCACCAATGGACTAATGAGTAGAGTGTTCGCCGGGGTTCAATCCCAGATCAAGTCATACCAAAAACTCAAAAGATGGTACTTTATTCTGCCTGGCTTAACACTCAGCACTATAAGGTAAGGATCAAGGGTAAAGTGGAGCAATCCAGGGAAGAGGTAGTACCCTCTCCTACACCTTAGTGTAGTAGCTATTCAAAAAGGAGCCATCGGGTCACCGTCGACTGAGGTTGCCAACTTTACAAAATAGAGATTAAACTGACTGTATTTATTCTGAGAATTATATACTAAACATACAAAACACTATTTTTATTGTTATTTCTTTTTTATTGAAATTTCAAAAATTTGGGACATTTAAATTAAATCAATACAAAAAAAAGAGCCTATTAATTGATACATTCATTTGTAAATGTGATAATTACAAAAAATTTTATTATTTTTTTCTATAATTATTTGAATTTCAGTCGATATCCAATCAACTAAAATCAAACCCATCTATAATAATTATTACATTCAGTTTGGGAAATTCATATACCAATGAACAAGGATCATTAAATAAGTTTCCAGACTTTTTTTGTATGGGTACTTTTATTGATAGTACACATATGAAACTCTAGTCCCTTTCAAAGTAATCTCCTCTGGCTGCAATGCACTTCTTGTACCGTTCCAACAACTTCTAGAAGGCCCCATGGAAGTCCTCTTGTGTGAGCGTGTCAATGACCTTCATCACAGCCTCTTTCATCTCCTCAATTCTCTCATAATAAACAGCTTCTAAGTTCTTCCTTGAGCTTAGGGAATAACCAAAAGTCAGAGGGAGCAAGGTGTGGACTATAGGGAGGCTGAGGAACTGTCTTGATGCCCATCTTGCTCAAATAGTCTGTGACAAGGATGGAGTTGTTCACTAGTGTATTGTCCCGGTGGAAATGCCACTGAGCCGATTTGAAGAGTGCTGGCCTCTTCCAACAGAATCTCTTCCTGAACTCCATTAAAACCTCAACATAGTATTCCTTGTTGACTGTCTGTCCAGTAGGAACCCAGTGCATATAGATCATGCCAATACTGTCAAAAAAAGGGATCATCAAAAGTTTGTGAGTGGATTTGCTCTGTCTGGCCTTCTTGGATCTGGGGGAGCCAGCATGCTTCCACTGGGAACTCTATCTCTTAGTCTCTGGGTCATAGCAGTAGATCCAGCTTTCATAGCAGGTCACCAGAGCATCAAGAACTGCGGGATCTGAATTGATCAGCTTGACCATCTCCCAGCTGTCATGACAACGTCTTTCTTTTTGATCATCTCTGAGCACCCTTGGGACAAACTTTGTGCAAATCTTCCACATCCTCAGTTCCTTGCAAATAATTGTGTATACAGTTCCCACTCTGACATCAAACTGTGCACTTATTGTCTCTAGGGACACTTGATGGTCCTTATCCATGAAACTCTTTATTTGGCCAATCAACTCTGGTGTTCTGACTTCTTTACTCTTCCCATACCTGTCATCATCCCTCACAGACACCCTGCCTTCCTTGAATCTCTTATGCCACTCAAAAACTGATGCTCGATTCATGCTAGATGCTCCAAAAGCAATCCGAAGCATTCCATATGTTTCTGTGGCATTTTTTCCAAGTTTAAAACGCAATTTTATTGCTTATCATTCTTCTAAAGTGTCCTCACATCCAGATTGCATTTTTGAAATTCACGAGCTGTGACAATCAGGCTTTAGTAGGGTGTATTCCAATTCCTGCTGTAGCGGTTCATTTGAACTTGAAATCCTAAAAATTGGCCAGTCATCTCATAAGATGTATAGCAATAACATAGTGAATTTTCAAGAGTCTACGACAATTTTAAATGCCCATACGAAAAAAGTCTGGAAACTTATTGAAGGCACCTCGTAACTGCTTGTATGGAACAGAATAATTAGTAAAAATAAATTGTACTATTGTTATAGTACAAAGGTAATAATGTATTTGATAAATACACATTATTCAAACTTTTGTCTATAAGATGAAATTTTTAATTGTTTTTTTGTATTTTTTACCGGCACACATTCTAGTTTTTCTTATTCTATGTCACTTTTGTTTTCTCTTTTGTTGAATTATTTTCATTTTTCCTGTTTCTTAAATCCTCAGAATTTGAGTGATCGAAAGAAAAAAGCCTTAGTAGAAAGACAAAGATTTGAAGAAGAAATTGAGGAAATCCGAAGCCAGAGTGAGGTAATGTACTCAATATTTTGCCTCCAATATTCTTCTTTTATAAATTCCTTCAAGTATTTATTCCTGTTAAATCTAATTAAAATATTCAATAACAGATTATTAAACTCTCTTCAAGTTCATCACCTTTCAATAAGTCTTATTACTGTAGTAGGAATTTCTAAAATTATTTTTTATAAAATACTGCTTTTATACCAATGCTTTGAAATGAAACACCTTAATTTACCTATCTGCCATGTCAGCTGGGGCTGTAGAACAGTAAAACCCCACAAATGAGGCTACTTGTTAGCCATGGGTGGTAACTCCTTATGCTTGAGGATGGGATCATGGTAGCTGAGCAGTTCGTAACCCGGCAACACTCCACTTTGGCCTTGCCCATTTGGCTGGGGCTGTAGAATGCACTGACTGCTTCTCTGCAGAGGTGTAAGACACCACCCACCAACGAGTGTCCTGGATATGACACTAAACAATCTGATGGTGGGGTTACAGTAATGCTAGAGCTTTGGGGAATGTAGAACACCCCTTCTTTGCCATTGCTCCCAATTCCACTCTGGCCCGGAGTGGTAGCACCTGATAGGGTCCTATCTATGGGTTAAATAGAACTAAACTACGTACTTATACTAAACTGAATTATTTGAATTAGAACTGTTTGACTAAAATGAATAGCTTGAAATAAAAATGTTTTTGACAATTAATCCGTGTACTTACATTTAAACTGTGTACTTATGCTAAACTGAATTGTTTGAAATGGAACTGTTTTTGTATGCTAAATTGAATTGTTTTAAATGGAACTGTTTTTGACATTGAAACTGTACTTATGCTAAAGTGAACTGTTTAATATAGAACTGTTTTGACATTCAACTATGTGTAAACAAAATCTGTACCTACACTAAACTGAATTATTTGAATGGCTTCAAATAGAAATGTTTTTGACAATTAAACTGTGTACTCATGCTAAACTGAATTGTTTGAAATTGAACTGATTATTTGTATAAAAATGGATCTGGCATTAAATAACCTACAAGAGTTGATATGCCATAAAACCCAAACAACCAAACAACTTTGACTGTTACTGGGCTAGACGGGCAGTCAGATCAAGTGGCTGGTCATGTCAGCCCTCTTTCAAATTTTTGCTAAAATCTGAATCAGAGAACAATGGATGTGAGATTAGTCATGCTGAGGAAAGACCCAAACCCCTTCCTGTCCTTGGATGAGTAATTATCTTAAGAATAAAAGCCTTTGGACAAAATTAAACTATCTACCATCATCATGAGTATACTGACTTTTGCTCTGATGTTACTTGGTGAATGGGTTTTCCCCTAGGCATATTCCTGTGTGGGGCTCTGTAGTGGGTGGAGAGCATAGTCAGTAAAACCCATAGACTTTCTTTATGGCTTTTGAAAATATAACCCAAGCAAAAACCAAAAAAATAAAAAAAAACCTTTCAGAATCATCTTTAGAAAGTGAACATAAAACTGGTAAAAACTTCTATCAATTCATTTTACTTGATTCAATAGAAGAAACCCCAATCACCAAATTATCCCCATTCATGATTAAAAAAACAAAAAACAATAGAAACACACTGTGAACCAATCAACATTCTAATTAATTAATTTTGTTATGTTATAAAAAACCTAAAAACTTTCAAAACTCTTTAAAAACACTCGTTATACATGAAAGCAACCACTGATGATGGCCAATGAAATGTCCAAAAACGCTTGGGACAATTTTGACAAATTCATTGCACAATTCCAACCTGAAACTAAAACATATCAGAAAACTTGAAAGGATCTTAAATAAATTATACAGACAAAATTTGTCTTTATTATCTAATGAAACATGCATATATATATATATATATATATATATATATATATATATCTCTTTTACATAAAGACAAAAGAAAAAATTCACTTTCATGGTATCATTATAAATTTATTTCAGGCTTCCATAAATTCTTATAAGTTCAAAGTTTAATATATAAGTTTTATAAAACCCATCTTCAGATGTCATCATCATCATGTCGTGCCGCTAGTATGAATATCCCTGACCCTCTCTCGCCACTTCTCCCTATCATTCATCGCTTCTGGTAGGTCTTCAGGGCTACATTCCGTATCCTCACATAGTTGCTGTATGTATGTTCGAGCTGGTCGTCCTGCTTTTGCTTGGCCATATGCGGAGGTCCATAGGAGTACATCACTGATGAGTTCGTCCTTGCTTATCCAGCAGTGTCCTGCATGTTCCGGCGAGAATGGAATTTGAAAAAAATTCTATTTTTTGATTTTTAAATTAAACTGATCTATTTTATTTATTTTATTTATTTGTCAAACAAGAAAAAAACGAATAAAATTTGTAGATATTATATCTATTATTTTTCATATATAAATATATATATAAGAATAATATAAAAATAAATATACATGTATATAAGAATAATGTAAAAATTAATTGCTCTTGTACTAACAATATTTCTAAAATTATTGTCAATCACAACAAGAAATTAATAAATAACCTTAACTGGAATAACAAAGACAACATACATGTAAATGTAAAATACAAAATGAATGCTCCCCAGTAAAACAAATGTAACCTTGATAATATTGTGTATCAGGCCAACATTTTAGCTAAAGAAAATCATAATATTGATAAGGTTTACATAGGTATGACAAGCTTAAAGT
Source organism: Sepioteuthis lessoniana (assembly GCA_963585895.1). Classification (NCBI taxonomy): domain Eukaryota; kingdom Metazoa; phylum Mollusca; class Cephalopoda; order Myopsida; family Loliginidae; genus Sepioteuthis; species Sepioteuthis lessoniana. The sequence goes on from OY757934.1 coordinate 2,529,728, forward strand.
TGAAATTCTGGTATGATAATCACAGTCATTTAGAAATTCATCTTTAAGAAATCAGACTTCTCATTGTAAGTATTACTGAGATCTAAAAGAAGTTGAAATAACACCTCTTATTATTTGGAAAATAAGAAATAGATCCTCCTCTACAAATAGTTTACATAGTGAGTGTAATTCATGCTTAGAAGAGAAAATATGTATATCAAAATATTTTAACAAAAATTCATTTAACTCTAGAAAAGAAATGATCATGCCATGTTGACATAGAACAAAGTTCTTAGTATTATTTAACTTTATTTATTTCTGGAATTATATTTAACTCCCCCTATTAAATGATTATATATCCTTAATTCTATACATTAATATAATTATCCATAATTCTTTACAAATAGAAAATTGAATCAATCAATTTTATAATTCTCTAATATACAATACAATTAAAATTAATAAATAAAATATATAAACAATTTTTCATTCTAAAATATAATAGAAAAAATAATTAAAAATAAAATTAATAATAGGATCTTTAATGAGTAGGAACAATCCCAATAATACACTGATTTTTTTTGGTACATCGTGTATAAATAATCATAAGCTCAAGAATTGAACATTAAATTTTTTTTTAAATTATTAGTTACCTTAACATAATATCTTTTCCAGATTAATTCTTTACTAATTCAATTGCTGGTAAATTTTTACCCTTTAACCCATCCTATTTTAGTGAAAACTAAAAATCAGATTCTACTTATATAACAATGCGATCCTTCTAAAATATAAGTTTAACATAACAGGATCACCCACTTCCGGGCCAACAAGTATGACTGTTGACCAGAAATAGCAGTAAAGGGACAAGTAACCAAATTTTATGGTAAATTTTTACCCTTTAACCTATGGGTTAAAAATCAATCGAGATTTTCTTAAATTTTTTCGCTAAATAAAAGAAAGGGTTGAAAAAAATATTGGTGGGGGGTCCTTTTTTTTATAAGTGATGAAAAGACTTAAGATTAAAAATCACCCATGTTTCAGCAGAAACAAAAGAAAATAAAACTTTTCATCACTTATAAAAAAAAAATCCCTCCCCCCAATATTGTTTCCACCCCTTTTTTTTATTTAGCTAAAAAATCCCCACTCCAAATAAGCTTAGTTAACACCTCCACCCTCTCCATCTAATTTCCCTACAAAAAAATGAAAAAAAAATTGGTTACACATCCCTTTACTGGTCATAAGTAATGCTTGCTCACCCAGAAGTGGGTTATCATTTTATGTTAGATTTATATAACCAAGTGATACCCTCCCCCCAAAAAAAATTCTAATATAGTGGGGTTTTCTTCAAAATTTCTTCCTTGCAGATATTTTTTTCGGTTGTTTACATGTATTTGCTAAAAAAAAGTAAAATCTGATTTTTAGTTTTTGCTAAAATCCAATGGTTAAAGGGTAAAATTTTACCTTAAAAATTATAGATATTATATCTACAACTTTTATTCATTTTTTTCTTGTTTAACAAATGAGTAAAATAGATCATTTTAATTTAGAAAATTAAAATAAAAATATAGAATTTTTTTAAAATCTCATTCTCACTGAAAGTAATATAATAACATCTAATTATAATTTTAAATATTTTATCCAAAGATGTTTTTTATAAAACTTATAAATTGAACTTTGAACTTAGAATTTATGGAAGCCTGAAATAAATTTATAATGATACCAAGAAAGTGAATTTTTTCTTTTATCTTTATGTAAAAGATTTTTTAGCTTTACGCATTGAGTGTTGATGTATCGTTAATCCCATATTAATTATATATCAATAGCTGTTAGTATTGAGCATTCATATTGGATACTCCTACACCTTGGATTTCATCCCTGGAATTTATAATATATGTATATATATATATATATATATCCAGTGCTGACTTTCCATTTGGTTAACATAGCAAATCATCACAATCTGATGATATTTATATTTAAAATATCGAGCCATTTCAATTTAATTTGTTTAAAATTATTAACATTAACATCTTTGTTTACATAGTTTCAACTGTCAACAACTAAGCTTGGCACACTTTTCTGCCATTTTTAATAGCCTATATTTATCGAAAAGCTTAGATGAGAAATTATCTTTTTTCTATAAATTATTCAGTAGAGTATCCTAATCTTTGTTTTAATCAGAATTGTGGACATAAATAATGACATTTAAAAGCTTCCATACTTGAAGCCATTATAAAAAAAACTGGTGATTGGCATTTATCATGCATACTTTTGGCATATGTGCTGATAAATGATGAAATAGCAGTAAAACCATATGATTTTATCCTTATCAAGTTTAATAATTTCTTCATTATAGAGCGTCATGGCATGCCAGAGTGTTAGGTGCTTTCATTACTATGTTGATGTCACCTCTTATCATTTATCATTTGAGAGTCTCATTTTGGTAGCAGTCATTGACTAGTTGTTGTTGTTGTTTTTTTATGTATTTGACATTGATGCGTAATGCTTTTTTCATTGCAATCATTTTTTCTAAATTGCACTTTTTTCTTTTTTGATAAATATTTGTTTACACAATTTTATAGTTAAAAGAGTTTCTATCAATTATTATTGATATTTGATGATAATAATAATCATCAATTCATTGAATGATGTGGTTTCAAGCCTTCCTATCCTATATTAATTAAACAGATCTATTTGACCCATTGATGGGATTCTGACTGGTACTAATACTCTTAGTCAGAGTGGACTTGGGAATTATAGCAATGGAGTATTTCAAAGTCTCCAGAACCTCATCACCAAATACAATTCTGTGTCATATCCAAGATACCCCTTTGTGTGGGATGGAGTGGGTTACCCCTATGCTAAAGATGCAATTAGCATATTCTAAGCACCACCAAGTGTAAGATAATCTATTATGTTCAAGTGGAAATAACCCCATGGCTCTTAGTTAATCCCATTGATGACAAAAGGAAGTGTAATTGCAGAAAAGACTTAACCAGGAGGTGCCTGTGGTGTAATGTTATTGTCATGGGAAATGAACATGGCGACACGAGTTCAAATCCTGGACGAGACTGATTGCATTTCACATAGCACAAATACCCTTGGGAAAAGTATGAATCCAATTATTCTCCCTCCAGCTATGGATAAATAGTAGGGCAGACTAGGTTCTTCAGCCTTGGTTAGGCAACTAGTCTAGGAGAAGGAAAACTCTGAATTCAAACCAGTTAAACTCCGCTTAAAAATTGACCTTGTGTCATATCCTGCCCGAGCGGAGGGGTTGGTAAATAGGATACAATATGTGCATCTGTATATTTGCTGTGAGCATCTACAATCACCAGAATCCACTTGTCATTGATTGGGCCTGCATAGTCAATGTACACCTGAAACTATGGCCTTCCTGGGTTACCCCTATGCTAAAGATGCAATTAGCATATTCTAAGCACCACCAAGTGTAAGATAATCTATTATGTTCAAGTGGAAATAACCCCATGGCTCTTAGTTAATCCCATTGATGACAAAAGGAAGTGTAATTGCAGAAAAGACTTAACCAGGAGGTGCCTGTGGTGTAATGTTATTGTCATGGGAAATGAACATGGCGACACGAGTTCAAATCCTGGACGAGACTGATTGCATTTCACATAGCACAAATACCCTTGGGAAAAGTATGAATCCAATTATTCTCCCTCCAGCTATGGATAAATAGTAGGGCAGACTAGGTTCTTCAGCCTTGGTGAGGCAACTAGTCTAGGAGAAGGAAAACTCTGAATTCAAACCAGTTAAACTCCGCTTAAAAATTGACCTTGTGTCATATCCTGCCCAAGCAGAGGGGTCAATAAAATGGCTAGAGACACCACATCAAGAGGACACTAGTAGAATACATCACATTAATGGTGACAGCTGTCATAGAATAAAATCATTCCAGATTAAAAACCATGAATAGTTAGGACAAACCATCTGGCACTCAGCCTGCAAATTCCCACACATTTGATGGAACAGGAAACAGTTGGCCAAAATGGAAACACTGTTTCCTTCTCTGTTGAATTGGATAGGATTTATTGGACAAAACTTGATCAGAACAGGACAATGTATTCTTATACTCTATGGGAGATGTAGCTGATAACATAATGACTTGATTAACATTGACTGAGATGCAGTGAAACCTGAAGAGCAGATGAAGTCATTTAACCTCTCATTATTGCACATGCAAAGTTCAACAACACAGAAGCCAAGGGACCCAATTAACATTTTTATACAAGACCTATTTAAGTTGGCAGTGGAATACAAATATGATCTCATAAAAGAACTTCTCAAAGACAGAATTGTTGCAGATGTACTGAACTACACCCTCTTGAACAAACTTCAAGAATAAGCAAACCTGACACCACCTCAAACAGATAAACAGACAGGCCAAAGAACAAAGAGAAAATCAGTCTTTCATCAGAGGAGATCACACAGTCAATTTTGTTCAATACAAAGACAACAAAAGAAGAACACACTTCCAAAATGCATGATTGCAATTCCTGCCAATCCTGTGGCAAAGAAGTCCATTTCTAAGAAAAATGCCCTGCACAAACTTGTTCTAAATGCCATATAAAAGAACATTACCAAGCTGTTTGCTGAAATGTTCACCCCCACAGCGATTCACTGGACAAAAGCTAGTCAACAAGCTGGAAGAAGAATGCTTGGGACACATATGCTGGATGGAAACACTACATAAATGGAAGTTTCCACATTTTCATGCTGGACATAGTCAAAACTGTTTCAATCATAAGTAAATGGGCTAAAGCCCACAAACTGGCTAGAGTGAAAAAATTCCTGAAAAGCCCAGACACCACCTCACTCACTGGTGAAGTTCTGGGCAAAGCTTCAGTACAAGAACCTAAAAATGATGTATATACTTTATATCATTTTCTCTTCTCTGCTTATCAGCTACATAAATGTAGGTCTTATTTCGTGTGTTTATCAGGTCAAAAGTTCAGATATTATTTCGCCCTGTCAGCTGGGGCTGTAGAATACGCTGACTGCACCTCTGCAGAGGGGTAAAACCCCCCCAACGAGGCTACCTGTTGGCTGTGGGTGGCGACCCATGATGCTTAAGGACGGGATCCTGGTGGTTGAGCAGTACTTGGCCTGAAAATCGAGTGGTCAAGTCTCTTGCAACACACCACTTTGGCCCTTACTGGGCTAGACGGGCGGTCAGAGAGGCCCGATCCGATCAATCGGCTGGTCATGATAGTACTCTCTTAGATTTTTTTTTTTTTTAAATTTTTTTAAAATCTAAATGAGGACGATGGCTGTAGGGTCAATCATGCTGTGGAAAGACTTGTAGTCCTTTCTGTCCCTGGGGAAGTAGTTATCTTGGGAACGAAAACCCAGGGACAAAAAATTAATTTGTCTATCACCAGCATGAGTATACTGAACATGTAGCCCTGGTGTTGCTAGGCCAATGGGTTTCCCCCTAGGCACATCCCCATATGGGGCTCCGAGGTGGGTGGGGAGCATGTTCAATGAAACTCATCCAACACTTTTATGGCTTCTGTTAAAACAAAAACCCAAGCAAAAAGACCCCATATTGAATGTGATTCAGACAATGATGAGCCATATCCAAGGTTCATCATTCTAGAATCAAAAGAAAAACTACTGCTAACAAAAATATCCCCCTTCATCATAGAAAAAAGTATTTCAGCTCTAATATCACCCAAAACCGTAAAAAACTTGAAAAATGGAACCATCCTTATAGAGGTGATAGAAAAAAAACAAGCTGAAATAATATTAAAGCAAAAAAAAATCCAGTACATAGATATAAAAGCTTACCCCCATGAGAGATTAAACACCTCTAAAGGGGTGATAAGAAATGGAGAGCTATCATTATGCTCAATAATGGAAATTAAAAATGAACTAAAAAAACAAAATGTAATTGACATCAAAAGGATAACAATCAAAAAACAAAATGAAATAATTGAAACTAATACCTACATTCTAACCTTCAATAACCCAAAACCCCCTTTAGAAATAAAAATAGGCTATACAGTGGTTAAAGTTGAGACATATATCCCAAATCCCAGAAGATGTCATAACTGCCAGAAATATGGACACTTGAAGCAGCACTGCACAAGAAAACAAGTGTGTGTTAAATGTGGAGAGCAGGAACCAAACCACATAGAGGAATCCTGCAAAAACAGCCTAAACTGTAACAATTGCAAAGGGAATCATAGAGCGGACTCAAAGTACTGCAAAATCTGGGAAAGAGAAAAGGAAATTATCAAAATGAAAATCACCAAAAACATTACCTTTCCTGAAGCAAGAAGACTCATAGAAAATCCCTTTAACAAATTAACTTTCTCTCAGGTAACCAGGACTCCTTCAAACCAAGTAGAAAACGAAGCAAAAACACAAATAAAAACAATAAAAATAGAAGAAAAATTAACAAATTTAATAAATGACCTACATGAACTAATCAAAACCCTTAAAACTATTATACCCAATGTACAACTAACTCCAACTGACAAATCAAAAAACATCCCTTCAACCTCTAGCCAAAAAAATGAAACGCCAACGATCAAAAACAGAAACCGATCAACCTCAAGAACCAGAGAAAAAGAAGAAAACAAAAACCTACTCAACACACCCCTACAAAAACCAAAAATAAATCCAGAAACATAGAAAGTATGGAAACCGAAATGGACTCGACACCTAAAATTGAAAATATGAAAATTAAATAATACACCCAAACCCAAGACACACACTGCATAAATAGTTATGGCCAAATATCAAAATACCCACAAGATAATCCAATGGAACTGTCGTGGCTATAAGGCAAATTACAACGAACTCCAGCTGTTAATAACTGAACAAAATCCTACCATTATATGTCTCCAAGAAACATTCAAAAAAAGCAATGATAAAACAAACATGAAAAATTATGAGCAATGCGACTACATACATGACACGGGACTAAGAGCTTCAGGTGGTGTATCAATTCTAATAAGGAAAAACATCCCCCAAAGCAAAATCAACATCAGCACCCCCTACAAGCAGTAGCAATTTCAGCAACTTTACACAAAACCACCACCATCTGCTCTATATACATTCCACCTCAAGACCCTATAAACGAAGAACAGCTAAATAACTTAATAAATCAACTCCCTAAACCATATATATTGATGGGAGATTTCAATAGCCACAACATTTTGTGGGGAAGCAGGACAACGAACAAAAGAGGTCAGACCCTTGAAAAAATCATTAATAACAACAACCTATGTCTCCACAATTGGAAAGCTCAAACCCACCTAAGCTCATCCTCAGGTACATTCTCTGCTATAGATCTAACACTCAGTGATCCAGCCACCTTTATAGAATATAACTGGAGGGTACATGAAGATTCCTGGAGCAGTGACCACTTTCCAATCATAATAGAAAATACTAAACCAGGAAAATCAGACCCACAAACAGTCTCAAAAAACCCACGATGGAACTTCAAAAAAGCAAACTGGCAAGCCTACAAAAAACTATGCCTTGACACCCTAATCCCAGAAACAAATATAAACCAAGAAGAACCTATAATACATTTCACAAACGCCCTAATTAATATAGCAAACAAAACCATACCTAAAACTACAACATCCCCAAAACATAACAATCCATGGTTTACGGGGGAGTGCAAAACTATGATCAGAGAACGCCAACAAATCCTCAGGAAATTTAAAACCAACCCTTCATCAGAAAATCTAGACAAATATAGACAACAAAGAACTAAAACTAGACACACAATTAAAGAAGCTAAAAGGTCCTCCTGGAGAAACTTCACTGCAAAAATAAACTCAAATACTAATCCCAAAACAATTTGGAACTTTGTAAAAAATATATCAAATAAAACTGTCCACACTCCTATAAACCATCTCTCCCTAGGAAGCACAAAAGCTTTGAGTGAAAAACAAATAGCTAATCTGATGGCAGAAAACTTTGCCCAAGCATCATCTACGAAAAAATATTCCAACAAATTCAACTCCATCAGAATCAAAGAAGAAAAGAACAAAATAAAGTTCACCTCTGATAATACTAAATGCTACAACCAACTTTTCACCCTAGATGAACTCCAAAATTCATTATCCAAATCCAATAACTCAGCTGCTGATCCAGATGAAATCCACTACACATTTCTTAAAGAATTACCTCCAATTTCCCAGAAATATCTCCTAAACATATATAACAATATCTGGATCTCAGGCAATATCCCTACTTTATGGAAGCAAGCTACAATCATCCCCATCCTCAAAAAACAAAAAGACCCAACAAATCCCACCAGCTATAGGCCCATAGCCCTAACTAGTTGTGCATGCAAAACTTTAGAAAGAATGATAAACCAAAGACTAATATGGTTTCTCGAATCAAATAAACTGCTCTCAAACCTACAAGCAGGTTTCAGAACAAAAAGAAGCACAATGGACCAGGTGGTTCATATAGAAACCCTAATCAGAGAAACATGCATAAAAAAGGAACACCTGGTGGCAGTCTTTTTTGATCTTGAAAAGGCCTATGACACAACGTGGCCATATGGAATTCTCAAAGGCCTTAAAAACTTTGGGTTACAAGGTAGACTTCCCATCTTCATCCAAAATTTTCTTGAAGTCCGATCTTTCAGGACACTGATTGGCAGCACATACTCTGATTCGAAGCCACAAGAGGTGGGAGTTCCTCAGGGCAGTATTTTATCAGTATCCCTATTTATAATAAAAATAAACAGCATAACATCCTGCCTCCCTCCAGAAATCAAAGGGTCATTATATGTAGATGACTTCCTCATCTGCTATAATTCCAAAAACATGACAACCATAGAAAGGAAAATACAACAATGCATAAATAAAATCCAAAAATGGACCACAGAAAATGGATTTACAATTTCAAATAGTAAAACAAAATGTGTACACTTCTGTCAAATCCGCAAGATGCACAACCACCCTAAACTTAGATTAAATAACACTGAAATACCCATAACAGATGAACATAAATTCCTTGGCATTATCTTTGACTCTAAATTATCATTTATCCCACATATAAAAAAGCTAAGAATAAAATGCAATCAAGCCATGCAACTATTGAGAGCCATAGCCCACACAGACTGGGGTGCTGATAGAAAGACCCTTATCAAGCTATATAGATCTCTAATAAGATCAAAACTCGACTATGGCTGCATGAATGTCTATGAAAGTCTATGTATAGACTATGTATGTCATGAAAGTCTATGTATAGACTTTCCTTTGGGGAAGTATTAAAGGCCCCTAAAGTGAGGTGAAGTCCTTGGTGGTGTATTGTTTCCAGTCGGTGTAAGTAGGATTTTCTGGCTGCTCCATATATGAAATATGGAGCAGCCAGAAAATCCTACTTACACCATGGACCATAAGGCAACCAACTATAAACTTAGAACTGGCTAAGTTACCCAAAACAAAAACACACCCCATCACTTATCAAGAGAAACTCATAAAAATACAAAATAAGTTCCCAGATCACTATCACATCTATACAGATGGATCCAAACAAAGAAAAAAAGTAGGTTGTGCTGCTATTTCTCAAAAAAAAAAGAAACCCTAAAACGCCTACCTAATGAAGCTTCAATTTACAGTGCAGAAACCACAGCCATTTATCTAGCTATGAATATCATAGCAAATCATAAAGCTTCCAAATTTATCATATACACAGACTCCAAATCAGTCCTACTAGCACTACAGAACAGAGATACATCATCCCCCTTGATTACAAAGCTCCTAAACAAACTAAACACCCTCTCTAAAAATAATAACATCATATTCACCTGGATACCAAGTCACATTGGCATCCAAGGAAATGAAAAAGCTGACAAAGCTGCAAAAAAAACTGTTCAAATTGATATGTGCAAATCAAAAATCCCATATACAGATCTAAAACCAACCATAAAGAAATTTATATCAGACAAATGGCAGAAATTATGGGACAATCAGACCCAAAATAAACTCCATGAAATACATGAAGCTATCGGAGAGTGGCCAACAGGCTACAGAAGTATCAGAAGAGAAGAAGTAATACTTGCTAGATTGCGTATTGGGCACACCCACATTACTCATTCACACCTGTTAAAAGGGGAGGGTGCCCCAGTGTGCCCATCATGCAAAGTACAACTCACAACCAAACATATCCTTCTAAATTGTAACAACCTTAAACATATCTGTACTAAGTACTATCAAGCAAGAAACCTGAGGGACATCTTTGAGAATACAAACCCTGAAAACATTTTTAATTTTCTAAAAGAAAGCAACTTTTTCAGCAAGATATAACCAAACATCTCTATAGAGCCGCTACTTTAATGACTGAAATTCAAAATAACCTTTTTGGCATTAAATGACCCACAGGGGTTGATATGCCATTAAACAAAACTCAAACTCAGATATTATTTGTGATTTTCTTGAACTCATCCAAAAGCCATAAGGCAAGCTTGATGGAGCTTACAATGTCCCCCTCAAACCTGATGTGCATCTTCACTACTCACACATTGCACACTTCCTCTTATCAAAAGTGAAAGCACAAATTTACTAGGATCTCATTAATGGGACCCATCACTAGGTGCTCTCCCATAGTAGTAGTCTCAGAATGAAACAATTCAGTCTTGGCAGACTAAACAAATTTGATCTACATGATGTCCAACCAATCACCTCAGTAGATGAAACTGAAAAACTCCAGAATCTTCTGAAAGCTTGATATGAGAAGTGAATTCTGGCAAAACTTACAAATAGAAGAATCCAAGCAATATACGACATTCATCACCTCTTTTGGAAGATATTGTATTTTTTTTAGAGTATATCATCAACACGTGCATCTGCCCTGATCCCACAAAAAAGAGGTGATTGAAAATTTCCCTCTATTGAGCAACATTACAGTGCTCCAAAGCTTCATGACAAATCCTCACCTGACCAAATCCATGCCCAATTTTGCTAATGTCAAACTCCTTTACAATAATATTAAATGAATATGGAGTGAACAAGAAACAGAATTCCAACTGATCAAAATTTCCCTGGGTCACCATCCGTTCTCACTCACTAAAGCCCAAAAATGGAAGACATTAATTGCTGCTGATGCTTCTAATCTTAGAATTGGTGCCATCTTGTGCCAGACATAAATGACAAATCATGGCATCCAATAGACTACATCTCAGTCTTTTTCAGACGCAGAAAATAATTATTCCATCATAGAAAAGGAAGCACTAACAGTCACTTGAAACTGTGACAAACCAAGTGAATATATCCTTGGCCTAAACATCTCTGTAGAAACTCACCACAAATCCCTAGTCTCCCTGTTATCAACCAAAAAACTTGCTGAAATGCCTCTTTACATCAAATGATTAAGATTGCTGGTCATGTGATTTTCCCCCCAATGTCATACATGTAGTACAAAAGAATCAGACCACACATTCACTCTATAATCAAACAGACTAAACAAACATCTCCCTTATAGAAGATGCTGCTCACCATACAAATTTTCAACTCTTTTCCAGCTTACCGGAACAGGTTACAATAGATAAAAAAAAACTTCAGAAAATGAATTCTGAAATAGCTAAAATCTATGAATGGATGGCTCACCTGTATACTAGAATCACTACTCTGAAAGTGGTATTGGGTCAGCATAGAAAATGGTATTGGATCAGCATAGAACAATCATCAAAGATATGTTGATGTTCAATGACAGAATTCTGGTTCATCTTGAAACTTGAAATGCTTCACAATAATGAGGGACACCTGAGAATCCTGAAGTGTTTCATCTTCAGTATCGTGGCCCCATATCTTCTCCAACATTGAAGATATTATGAAAAACTGCACTACTTATACAAAATACTGACCCATACAGAAAGAATCCTTACTTAGTTCATCCTTTCCAGAATGTCTTTGCTCAATGACTTGATATGGATCCATTTGAATTTCACATATCTCCCAATGCTGGACTAATATTCTTAATGGGCAGAGATATGCTATCTTGACAATCAAACCCGTAGCAACCTGGTTACCAAATTGAAAAGTATCTTGGTTGTTCATGGCATCCTGATATCAGATACTAGCTCCTATCTACCAGCACTATAACTATAAGAACGCAAGTTGCTCATGAATAGCATATAATGAGCTGGAGTTAAGATTCAAGTAATCAAAAGCTCTTTGCTATTTATTGAAACCATAAAACAACAAGAGAGACTTGATTTTTGTGGGTTTAATCTGATCTCGGGTCTTAATCCGCCAGCCAGGATTATGCCAATATAAGCGATAAGGAAAAACAGCAGATACAACTGTGATGAAGCATTTTAAAATATCTGAAGTTTAAGTTTAATTTGCTAATTGTTTTCATCATGGCAAAGTAGGTGACAAAGGGGTTAGAGAATACACTGTTTGATGATAGAAACAGAAAAGATGAAGATACTAGTCCATGTTATTCTAAAAATAAGTTATGTCTATTTATCTTATGATTAAACTGATAAAAAACTCAGAAAGCTTTTGTCATATTAGAATAAAGTGAGACACTAGCATTTGAACACTGATCACCAGCAAATGAAAATGGCAAACTTCCAGAGAGTATAAATAGAGGTACAATGCTGTTAGAGTGGACAAACAGCAGTTGGCCTTCTTTAAGAGACAGATTTCAATGAGTGAAAGACTTAGTAGCAGCTTGCCTGGTACATTCTTGTTTCAAAGCAATTCTGTTATTGTTCTAGGCAAGGTTGATGTGTTATAGAGAGTAACAATCTTTCATTCATCTTATTTTTCATTTGACGTATTAATTTCAATTAGAATGAAATACTTATGCTTTTATTGTCTTCTTTTTATGCACATTTAAGAGTTACAAAAGCTTTTTTGTTTGTGTTTTTGTAAACTGACATTTCTACTTTATTCAGGCTGAGATACAAGCAACGAGAAGGAAATTTCTCTCACAAAAGACGACAGCCTCTTCACCGGACCAGGTATGTCTAAATTATTCCCATGTTGTTATTTATATACTGTGAATAAGTTTGATACAAAATGGATAATCCAGAAATCTGGACAAATTATATTTTCATTTTTTTCCTTTTTTTTTTATATATTAAGATATAAAAAAAAGGAAGAAATGATATGGTGGGGATTCCTTGGCAGTACCTATCTCCTCTATAAGTTACGAGATATGATTACTATAACAATTATTGTCATAGTAAAAAGAATTAGAGGCTGAAGTTAAAATCCTGGACAAGGCTGTTTGTATTTCACTTTATGCTAATGCCCCTGGGGAAAAGTATGAATCCATATTTTCTCCCCGTCCTTCTTTGAATAAAAAAGTTAGGTAAACTGAGCTCTTTAGCCGAGGAGTAAAAAGACTCTGAAATTCAAACCAGGTTTACTCTGCTTAAAGATTGATCTTGTATCATATTCTGCCCATGATGCAGACAGAGAAATAGAAAGAAATAGAGAGAATAAATCTTGGTATATAGTTTGTGCAGTTCTGCACAGGTTAACTTGCAGAACTTAAAATCAAATCTGGATATCTCTGCCCTAAGAAACCAAATATTCACCAGACAAAGCAAAGAATATGCTCAAACCCCTCAGAAAATATTGGCCAATCAGAGACGAGTTATCAGTGGACTCCCTGGTGATAAAGGGTGGTAGGATACTGACTGAAACATTATATACAAGATTACAAACAGGATACACAACAAGTCTACTTTTCAAGTCCAAACATGCACATACCAATTTGGTATTAACAGTGATATTGAAACCATTGTGAAAGACGCTGTCAGAGTTAGCAGAATGCACAGAAAAAGGAAATTATGATTCTACATGAAGTCTCACTCAGACCGTGACAGGTAAACGAGTAAAATTTCTTTCAGATTAGAGTAAAAACATATTTGCTGAGTATTATTCCAAATTCTCATTTGTGTTAAAATGCCTACTTCAGACAGAAGTCAAGATGTCTTATGTGCTCTGAAGTCCATATTTAGAGAAGGTCGGGTATCTAACCTTTTGATCAATGGCAATGGCTCCCAGTAGAGTAGCTAACTATTCAAACAGTTTGCCAAAAATCCTCATCAAAATATGCACAGTCATTTGGGTTAATAGAAAAATCTATAGAGAGTGTAAAATACAGGAAAAGCAAGAGATAGCAGGACGGATATAGATATGACCCTGTAGTATTTAAGAACAATATCAATTAATCACTACCAACCAAACCCAGCAGAGATGCTAAGCAGTAAAATGATTAAAAGAAATCTACAAGTGAAAATCAAAAACACATAACCTGAAAAATATAAAATCAATGAAGAATTATGTGAATGCTAATAAGAACAAAATATATATCATAATCTATCAAGTCTTCACAAAGATGTAACAGAAAGGAACCACCACACAGATGGAAAAAAGTCATAGAAACAGAAAAATGCATACAACTTAGATCATACAACGTTATCACTGAAAATTGTATCACAAGAAAAGATTAAAAAAGAAACAATCCTGTGAACAAATATCATGTGTAAAAACCATCATGCTACACAGTCTTAATCTGTCAAGACTGCTAAATACTTGGGACCACCATCATCATCATCATCATCGTCATCATTATTAAGGCGTGCTGACAACACGGATTCCCTAATCTCTCTTGTCAAGTCCTTTTGGCGGCATCTGATGTCCATGATGCTAAACAGACTTTATTTGTTAAGACTGCTCATACTGGGGTGGGTGGGGAACCATCATTATCATGGCATGTTTCTTTTTTCTCTCTTGAATCTTTTTTTCTTATTCTCTTCACTTTATTCTCTGAACTTTTCTTTCAAAAATTCTGGCACAGTATTTGAGCTGATCCAATCTACAGCCTTCTTCAACCTATATCTGAATTTTTCTCTTTGATTCTCTCTTTCAGATTTTGCAGGTTGAAGAAGAACTAAGGAAAGAGTTGGAAGAGAAAAATAAACAAATACTCTCTTCTGCACAAGAGAAACACAACAGAGCTCTTCAAACCATGGAGGAAGAAAAATCAGTATTAGAACAAACTGTCAAAGACTTACAAACAAAGGTGTTTTTTTTTTTTTTCTGTTCACTTTAGGCAACCAGGTTCTGTTCATGGTCAAATTTTCTTTTAAAAAAATTGTTGTTTTTATTATTTCGTAATCCATTTTTCTTTCATATTATGAGAAAGAATGTAATTGTATATCTAAATCTGAATGACATATACTGATTAGCTTTCATTACCTTATCAGTAAACCACTGTCCCAGACCGATAGTTTTCCAAGGACAAAGTATCCAATCTCCAATATCTTAGAAAGTTTACTCTTTATTTCTGATCCATGCTGTTTGCTTACTGTCGATAGAATAACAATATGAGAGTCACAATAAAAAGACTAGGAAAAAATAAGATGAAATATAAAATAATAAAAAATTGATAATAATTAACTGTAGTGACACACATTATACATAGTGCATTCAATAAGTTTCCAGACTTTTTTGTACAGGCATTTAGAATTGTCGTAGACTCTTGAAAATTCAGTATGTTATTGCTATACATCTTATAAGATGACTGACCAATTTATATGATTTCAAGTTCAAAGGAACAGCTACAGCAGCAATTGGAATACACCCTACTAAAGCCTGATTGTCACAGCTTGTGAATTTCAAAAATGCAATCTGGACATCAGGACACTTTAGAAGAACAATATGCAATAAAATTGTGTTTTAAACTTGGAAAAAATGCCACAGAAACGTATGGAATGCTTCAGACTGTTTTTTGACCATCTTGCATGAATCAAGCATCAGTTTTTGAGTGGCATAAGAGATTCAAGGAAGGCAATGAGGGATGATGAGAGGTGTGGGAGGAGTGAGAAAGTCAATACACCAGAGTTGATTGGCCAAAGGGTTAGGTTTAAGGTTACTATGTTGAGGTTTTAAGGGAGTTCAGGAAGAGATTCCTAGGAAAGAGGCCAGCACTCTTCAAATCGACTCAGTGGCATTTCCACCAGGACAATGCACCAGTCCACAACTCTATCCTTGTCACAGACTATTTGAGCAAGATGGGCATCAAGACAGTTCCTCACCCTCCCTATTGTCCAGACCTTGCTCCCTGTGACTTTTGGTTATTCCCTAAGCTCAGAGGCTGTCGTTTTGAGACCATTGAGGAGATAAAAGAGGCTGTGACAAAGGTCATTGACACGCTCACGCAAGAGGACTTCCATAGGGCCTTCCAGAAATTGTTGTAATGGTACAAGTGCATTGCAGCTGGAGGAGATTACTTCATGTGTGTACTATCAATAAAAGTGCCCATACGAAAAAAGTCTGGAAACTTATTTAATGATCCTCGTATATAGATTGGAAGATTGTTGTTATTAAAAATAAAGAACATAGATGTTTTATAGATGTTTAGGATGATCCTTTGTATTTAAAGGATGTTTTATTTTTTTCATTGTTTATTCAATATTAGTTAATGTCTTATTCATACCAAATACCTTCATAAACAAAGTGGTTTTGGATTAAGTTGGATATCTCAGATTTCCTCAAAAACACTAAAAATTGATAGGTATTCGATTTGATTTTTTATTGAGAAAATGCTTCATCTATAGAATTTTTTAAAAAGCTGCTGTTTGTCAAGGTAGACAGATATAAGGGGTGAGAAACAGGTGCCACCTAAAATTGGATCTCAGGTAGAATTTAAAACCATACCAGGCATGGCTGTTATAATGTATGAAAGTTTACTTGAAATTGGGGCAAAAATGGTAGCATCTTAGTTATGTAGAGAGATGGACAGGCAGACATTTTCTGATTTTTTTTTTATTAAGGCATGCTGACTGCATGGATTCCTTTAACTCTCTCTTACTAGCCATCCCTATTGATAATTATTCTTGGTCTGCACAGAATTGATGGATGTAAATTTTTACTGATTAGCCAACACTGGTGTGTCCATAAGTTGTAGTCCATTAGAGAATGTCACATGAGTTCATCCTTACTTATCCAGTGATACCCAGCATGTCTTTCTCACCTTTCTTGGATGGTTTACAAAATAGGAGGTTAATAGCAATGTGACTGCTGTTTTTTGAAGTGCTGCTTCCAGGATTTGATCAAAACAGCCCACAGCATATTTGTGTAGTTCCCATTTTGCTTTTTCTTCAAATGCTTCATTAGAGTACAAGTGTGCAACCATACAATAGTGCTGACATGGCTACAGCTTAGAACAATTCCTGTTTTATTTTATCTGATCAGATTTCCATATGGTAAAGCACTCCATGCTTTACCTATGCATATGTTGCCATCACTTCAAGTAGATGAGATATTGCTACTGAGGTATAAGATGATATTTTTCCAATTAAAAAATTCAGATAACTTTAAACTACTCTATCTATTATTACTGGTTTAAATAAAGTTTACAGAATAATTTGAATACAAGGTGTTTCACAATTTTTGAAACAAAATGATTGAGCACAAATAATAAGTAATGGAAGTTGTATTTATTGAAAGGTAAAAGGACAACATTTTAGGATCTGCAACAATTTAGTCCCAAATATGAACCAAAAATGTCAAGTAGAACCCTAGAATACATGCTCAAGATGTCCACCATTCAGGTGAAGGCACTGTTGAATACAGTGTGCAAAGTTGTTGATAACATGCACACTTTTTTTTTTATTAATCACTTGAATCTTCTCAACGATGACTGTTTTCAATGTAGCAATGGTATTGAGGGCTGCCCTGGTAGATGTTTTCCTTGAGAAACATTTAGAGAAAGAAACCTGGCAGGTTCAGGTCTGGTGAGTAATGTGCCCATTCCACTTCAGTTTTGTGGCTGATGAGACACTCCCCAAACTTTTCATATAGCCATCCCATGATAATATTAGCCATGTGTAAAGGAGCATCATCTTACTGGAACCCTTATTCCTCCTTATCAAAGTTCTCACACTCCTCGAGCTCTCCTCAGAACTGTTCAGGCATTGGAATCTAATGCTGCCTTACTCCGATCATCTTCAAAGAAAAAATGGTTCAATGGTGCCATACTTTGAGATGACAACTCATGTTGTGCACTTTTTTGAATTTAAAGGGCATCCAGCAACTCTCTGAGGGTTCTGACTTCCCCAAAACACACAGTTCTTGGAGTTATCATAACCATTACAGAGGAAGAAGAATCCATCTGAAAACCAGACCACATTCAAGAATCCCTCATTATCATCAATCTTGTGCAAAATCTGCTGGCACATAGCTACCTTCTTTTCTATATTGGCATAAATCAGTTGTGGCTTGTTCTTGATCCAATAGAAGTAAAGTTTGTGATCAGAATATGCCAAACAGAAGGTACAAAGATTCCAAGTTCTTGCCTCCTCTGTCACAAAGATCTGGATGGAGTCTGGCCAAATGACTCTTGAACCCTGTTGATATTCTTGGATATTCAGATTGTTATCAAAGGCCTAGAAAGTGAAAAATCTGTTGTCTTACAATCTTCTCAGTTGCCATTAGCTTCAAAGTTCTTCACCAACTTGAAAATCTGACTCTTGTTTGAAAATGTGTTGAAGTTAAACTTCCTTCTGTATCTTTATTGAAGAATTTTGAAAGACTTTGTTTCTTGATATATAATGCATTGGACAAGGGTGTGAAGAAATATTTGGTTGAATATATCAAAATGTTAGCTATTTTCCAGCAATAATTTGAAAAGAAAAGAGAATAAAGTCTGAGAGGTTGCTGCTTTGTTTCAACAGTTGTGAAACACCCTGTACATTGTTATCATTATTTGATAAATCTTACTTATGTCTGGAATATGGGCCTTACATTACCCACCTTTTCTTAGTGATCTCTATTTAAATACTGAGCTGACTTAAGGCTGCTTTACATCAGTGATCTGACAGGAACTGGTCCTTTCTGTGTGACTTGATAATAAATCAGAAGACATTGCTGTTATCAATTTCTTTATATGCACCACATGAATCAGAGCTTGATTCTTCTTCTACTTGACAAAACCACCATGATCTCTTATTTCATTGGCCAGTAGGCTGGGACTGTAGAATACACTGATTACACCTCTGCAGAGAATTAAGTACCCTCTAACGAGTGTCCTGGATATGAAACTAAACAATCTGATGGTGAGGTTCCAGTGATGCTGGAGCTTTGGAGAATGCAGAGCACCCCCTTCACTGCCATCACTCCACGTCCACTCTGGCCTGGGGTCCTATCTATGGGTTAAATAGAACTAAACTGCATACTGATGCTAAACTAAATTATTTGAATTAAAACTGTTTGACTAAACTGAATAACTTGAAATAGAAATGTTTTTGACAATTAAAATGTGTACTTACATTAAAACAGCATACTTATGCTAAACGGAATTGTTTGAAATGGAACTGATTATTTGTATAAAAATGAATTTTGCATTAAATAACCTACAAAGGTTGAAATGCCATAAAACCCTACCAACCAATCTTATTTTTGTGATGACTTGCATTCACCTGACACAAAAGTCCGTGCTGCTGATTGTGTAAGTGGCCATTTGCAATGTAATCTTTATGCCTGTGCTCATTTGCCTTATGCCATTATTTATGTATATTAGTATGTACATAAATGACAGACAGTATCCAAAATGAGAGATTCAATGGAAACAAACCAAAACAAGAGTGACATTCAGTTGGTACACATAGAACAGACTTCCTGCATGAAAGAGTAATGAA
The DNA here is from genome assembly GCA_963585895.1 of Sepioteuthis lessoniana. Lineage (NCBI taxonomy): Eukaryota > Metazoa > Mollusca > Cephalopoda > Myopsida > Loliginidae > Sepioteuthis > Sepioteuthis lessoniana. Next base: position 2,549,370 of record OY757934.1, read on the forward strand.
ATGAACATCATTGAAAGAACCACTTTTGTCAACTAGAGGCACAAGAAATAAGTGTCATGGTATTTTTATGTTTTTGGCTTAATTACTAACATAAGACTTTTGCTAAATCTTCAAATGTTGTTCAACAAGGTACAAAGTATTGATCCACTCCTCTTCAGTATTTTGACACTATTCAATGCAATTTATTACATTGCATTACTGAAATTCTTAAATAGACAGTAATGTAAGTAAACTTGAAAAGATGAATTTAATCTATTAATTTCAGAGAGACATCATTAAGATGGAGTAAAACTATCAATAAAATAATTGTGCATTGACTCATAGTGTTGTGATAAAATCCAACAAAAATTACACTAGTCACAAAGTAATCATGGACAGAATGCTTCATATATGGAATTAAGAAAAAGAAGCTACTGTTTATTTTGTAAATATTTTCTATGTTTATTTATAGCTTTCCTGAGATATAAACATAAAAATATTTTATCAAAGATTGATTATAGACATTTATAATTTTGATAGTTATTTTGATAATTTAAAACCTTTATCATCATTCTGTGATATTATTTTCATTTATTAAAAAAAAATTTTCAGTTGCACAATTTAAAGACCATGGCACAAGAAAGTGATGAAAAAGAGTCCCATTTGCAAGAACAGATTGAAGAAGTTAAAATCTGGCAAGAAAAGGTAGGTGCCAATTTGAAAGATTTTGTTTCATTGAATAAATGAAAAGAACAAAAACTGAATAGATACAAAGAAAAAAGAATCAATTAAAAAAATTTTAAAAAACCAAATGAAGAAATAAAATGAAAATGAAAAAACAAAAGTATGCTGGTAAAGGATAATTTGCCTGTACCATCGGTAAGTAGGTAAGTATGAATAAGTGTTTCATACAAAGTAATTTTATTTTTGGATTGAAAATAGTTTGGAGCTGGAATATTTGTTCTTTTACTTATTTTCCATTATGTTTTCAGTATGAGAAATTACGAAACCAGGCAACAGCGATGAAATCTAAATATGATGACCGAATTCAAGAATTGCAGGAAGAAGTAGAGGAGACTACAGCAAAGATGTTCTCATTACAAAAAAGTTTGCCTTCATCAACAGCCACTGCAGCTTCAATGGATTTGACTACAGAGGTAAAAATTCTAGTTTCTCAGGAGTGTACCATTGAAATTTTTATGTTTACCAAGTCAAATTATCTTATTTCTTCCATGTATATATATATATATATATATATATACACACACACACATACTTGACTCAATCAAGAAGTGAATTGACTATCTTTTTAGTAATTTATTGAATTTTATATTATAATGGTTAAAGAAATTAAAAAAACAATATTCCAAATTTATTGAACTGCTGGATGAATATTTGTGGTTCTAAGTCAGATTAGCAAACTATAGCTTTGAAGGTCAAATCCAGATCATGACAACATTTTCCCTTCCCTACCAACTCCCATTAACTGTAGGCATCTATATATATTTAATAGAACCCTATGACTATCACCAAAAAAGACTGAAATTATTAAAGATGAGCAGCTCCATTTTTTTATTCATCTTTTAACTTGTAAGACCTAAAATATTTCTCGTCTTGATCACCTCCAAAATATGCCAACTCCATTTTGAGGTTATTCCTTTCTCAGTTGTCCACCTTTTCAGCACTTTTTTCTCTCTCTCTCTCTCTATATATATATATATATATATAATAGCTAAAAGAGGCAGAAACTACCTGCCCAGGTTTCACCTAATGGATCTTCAGGATAATTCTGACTAAAGAGGGTTGGCCCAAATGACATTTTATTATTTAAGTGGGCACCAAAAAGAATAAAAAATCAGCATAAAAAATTAATTCTCTCTGCCAACAAAAATACAGTTAAATTATAGTTACATGTCCAATTTGACAACTTAATAAAAGTAATACTAAAAAAAACTCAATAAGAAGCAACATATTGAGTTCCCTAGATGTAACTGTATTAATAAGGCCATATGTCTCCTTAAAGGCAAATATGAATGTTTAGTATATAAAGTTGAGGTGTATAATAGTGAACCTAATAATTATAATCATGATAAAAATGTGTACATGGGCTCTACCCAATGAGCTTTTAAAAAAAGATAGAAGTAGTTTCGCACATGAAATATACAGACATAAGACTGATATATCTCACTATGTTTGGGAAATGAAAAAATGCAAGATATAGATCCTATATTAAAAGAGGGTATAATTAAAAAAATGCCAAAAATATAAAGCTGGTGATAGATATTGCCACCTATGTATGGAGGAAAACTTAGCTATAGCTTCTTATAATAACCCCAATGAATTGCTCAATCAGAGATCTGGAATATTAAATGCTTGCAGGCATTAACAAAAAAAAAGCCTGGCTCCTTGCAGATAGAATGTGTTTTTTTTGTTTTTGTTTTTGTTTTGTTTTGTTTTTTCATGCTAATTTTTATTCTTTATAGTGGGGGCCACTAACAATAAAATGTCGTTTGGGCCAGCTATCTTTAGTCAGATTATCCTGAAGATCTGTTTTATGAAAGTTTGTAGCTCTTTTAGGTTTTCTAGTTTTGCTCTACATAATGTATTGAGCACTTTTACATATTAGCTTAGGTAACTCTGTTGGTGTTTTTTTCTTTTGGCTAGGCATTGTGGTACTGGTTGATTATTTTGATGCAGAATGGATGTTTTTAGTTTTTCTTTTTTTATCAATTTTTTTTTTTCAGATATCAGTTTGTAATATATTTTTTATTAACAAATTGCATTATCTGTTTTCTTTTTCCAATCTGCCAGAGTTATAGAAATAGTTATAAAGATAATATATATATATATATATATATATATATACTTCAATAAGAAAAAACACAAACCAGTCACATTAGGATTATAAATTTATTTCCATCCTGTTATGTGTTTTTGATAAAATTAAAAAACATGAAAAAAAATTAACAGAACTTCTTCAGATCTTATGGATAAAATAAATAGACACAGGAAAGAAGGGTGGGAGGAGATAGAAGAGGGGTGAAGAGTTATCTCCTCATTTAGCCTACGTCTGTTTTTTATTTTATTGTTGGTTAGAATTATAGTAAATTAATTTTTTTTTTAAATCTTTTTATTTTTAAAAAATTCTAATTACTTTTCGACTTAAAACTACAGATTTAATTCAAAAATTAACTTTATTCAATAACTTTACGTAATGATACAGTAATAATTATATATATATATATATATAAGTTTGAACTGTTGAACTTTCCTTATTTTTATGTTCTTTTCTCTAGCTTTTTTACTAGTTTCTTTGCATCATGTTCAAATTGATAGGGGTATTACCATTGGTTCTGCTCTCTTACTTTTCATGTGCTGCAGAGTCTTGGAGTTTAAATTGTCTATATTTTGGTAGTAAGTTATTGTTTAGACAAGTTTATTAAAGACAACAAAACTTTCATCTTTCCTGATACAATTCTAGCTTCAAGTAATTATTCTTAATACAAATAATTTAGAATTAGATAGCATCAAGTGATTACTATTGAATAGGAATAATTTTTAAACAGATCTATTTGATCCATAGATGGAACCCTAAAAAGTACTACAATTCCAGATCAGAATGGACCTTGGAGTAATGGCAAAAAAGGGGTTATACACACTCCCCAGATCTCCAGAACTGAAGCCTCACCTTCAGATGCTGTTTAGCGTCATACTTAGGATACAGATAAATCATTGTTTTTCTCAATGAAAACAGATCAGTTTTTATTAATCTCATTTTGGTAACATTATTGATTATTAATTTCTACCACAATTGTTCTTTTGTTCTCAGGTAAAGAAAATCATGAATGCCGTCTTCCAGGATTCTCGAGCTGAGTTCAGTAAGGATGAGACATATTCTGGAACCGAAGTTTTATCGACTCTCCTCCAAATCATCAAGGTGAGTAATGCGCAAGATTTTAGTGTAGAGAATAGTTGCACAAAATTTTTCATTTTTGATTCAACCAGGTCAGTTATTTCTGAAAAATCAAGGATCAGTTATCTTATTAGAGCAAAACTTTTTTGCCTGACCAAAAATTTATCTTGTTCCTTTTTTAATACAAACAGAATTAACTAAATTAACAGGATCATAATAGGCTAGTAGAAAATCCCTCAAAAATGACAAAAGGTCAAAATAATTGCAACAGAAATTTTTTTCCCCTTACATTTCTATAAGTCCTTTATTTTAACATATTAAAAGTCTACATGAATCAACCCTTGGCAAATATAAAGATTTTACAATTTTTGCCTACAGGTACCTTGTATTTTTAGAATATATATAATCATCTCTAATTACTAAACCAAAGCAAAATTTGAAGTACATCAATAGAAAATAGAATAATAGCTGAATAAGTCTCTGTTTATTTGACTTCTTTGTCAGGAAGTCCATTTTTTTCATTGTTGGAGCTATGGTCAACTCACATTGTACAGTCACAAGGTTTATTCCTTTTCTCAGATAATTCATATCTTTCCTGAAAGTTCTTCATGGTAAATATCAAATACTATGACACATTTGCCATACTTGCATAATACACATTGAAAATGCATATGGCAGATATCTTGAAATGTAAGATCAGGATGTCAAATGATCTGACATATAAAAGCTTCTTCATCTAAAACAAAGAGTCCATTAGTCGGCAGTGTGCATTTTTAGCATTGGTGCTGGTTCCAATGTACAGTTTCCAGAGTTGCTTTGTTTGCAGGTCTGCAAGAATATAACTCAGTTTCCATGATGGTTGATTATATTATTTTATTATCTGGTTTGGTTGGGCCATGAGTTTTTCAGTTAGCTATTAAGTTAGCTAAAATCTTTGAGCGGAAATGTAAGTTAAATTGGAAAGTTCAAGCAAGTGCACCCCAAACAGGATATGGGACTTGTCAATTCTACACAGGAAAACCAAATGTAAACAAAATAGATTCATGTCTTGTCATAAGTTTGATTAAGTAAATGAAAAACATGGTAAAAATTTGGGGACACATATGAGATGATGTAATAACTTAGTGAGATGACATCTCACTGACAATATTTTGAATTTAGATATATAAAAATAAGCAAATTTTGAAAAAGTTGTCAGTTGTTAAAAGTAGACATTAAGAGAGTTCAGTTAGGTCAGGAGGAGTGTGTCTTTGTGTCTCTGTTCATACACCCTTACGGATTTTCTTTCTCTTGTGCTACTGAATGCAGTCTGAGCATCAAATAGTATATCTGAATAATAAAGCAACAATTTTCTATAAAGTTATTGGACATATTACTGTTACACTAATACATTCCAATAAATGATTGTGAATTGTTGACGCAGAGTTCATCTTGTCTTTGAGTTGCCAACACCTTGGCAATTTTGTTCCACCGAATCACTCCCGACCATTAGAAGTTCTTGATAAATTGTGTCATTCTCTATCTATGGATCTTTCAAACACAATGTGGGCACAGAAGAGATTGATAAAGAGACTACCTGGAAACATATTTGGTGCCGTTACCAAGATAAGACCAATTACTATTATTATTCTATTTTGGTACCACAATTGTTGTCATGCACAACAGTATTACATTTGGTGCTGGTATCGGCATTGGTACCAGTACTGGTGCCCAGAACATAGTGTTACATTGGGTAATCAGTAACTGCGATATTGTGATAATGGTGCCATGAAACATAGTGTTACAAATGGTTCCGGTAACCAGACCAAGTGATAGTATCACAAGAATCACTAGAGTTTATAAAGTGATTGAACTGATTTCATGCTTCAAAATTTTCCATTGTAGCCACTAATTGAAACAGGTGAATTTGTTGTGCTTCTTTGTTAATATTTGTGTTTGTTTTTGATCCAAGAGTGACTGCTTGAATGAATAGTTGAAAACCTCTTCCATTGATTGGAGAATCTCTTAGCTAACATCTTCTGCTTGATCCACATTGACTAGATCCAGCACACAAACACCAGAGATAATGATGTACAGTGAACTGTCAGATTTACTGAAGGGGTTTCTTCCTTATGAAAAAGGTGATCAGCTTTTCTGTGTCCTTGCAGTTCTTCTTCTGTGATATGACAGATACTTGTTTGTGCTGTTCACTATTGTTATAACTGAGACCAATAAACTGTTGCATGACTTAATTTATTTCAGATCAAGCTGACAAAGATTTAATCCTCTCTACTTATTGCTGTTCTGTCATTCCCCAACCCCTAGCAAGTTCTCTAATGGATTTGGTGCTATGCATCCACATCTGCTCAATAATAACAGTGGAAAGGCCTGCCCAGTTTCTATCACTGCAATAAAGAACATGTAAACCATTCTTAAAAAGAATACAACACAGGATGATCTCTTGACAAGGTAGCCATTTGTTGCAGATATTGATATATTATTTTTACATACAAATTATGACATGTAGTATTGGTAACATGTCATACAATGAAAGAAGATGGAGACTCCAATTTCCTGTTCTTTCAATATGGAGAAAAGGCTTAAGAACATGCACTATTTTCATATATTGTTACTACAAGCAAGTAATACAGTTTATCAATTTTTATTTCTCTTATTCCTGTTTCAACTTCTCATGGATTGCCATAACTGCTTTCATAAATCCCTTATTCACCATTTAATCTGGATCAGAAATGAGCTCTGCAAATATTTCTTTAGCTGTTGATATCTAGCTTTTTACTACTTCTCTACCTGGGATTTTTGTATCATATGTATTTGTTTGTGATTTTTTTCTCCAGTTGTATTTCACTGTCATCATACAGGAGTATATAGTATATGGAGTTCCAATGTATCCCCAAGAAGTAATGTATTTTGTACAGCATCTATTAAGAGATGACCTCTATGGGTTCTAGTAAATGCATTTTCATTGTGCATCTTGCATGAATCGAGCATCAGTTTTTGAGTGGCATAAGAGATTCAAGGAAAGTACGGAGTCTGTGAGGGATGATGAGAGCTATGAGAGGAGTAAGGAAGTCAATACACCGGAGTTGATTGGCCAAAAGGTTAGAATTAGGGTTAGGGTTACTATGTTGAGGTTTTAAGGGAGTTCAGGAAGAGATTCCTAGGAAAGAGGCCAGCACTCTTCAAATCGGCTCAGTGGCATTTCCACCAGGACAATGCACCAGTCCACAACTCCATCCTTGTCACAGACTATTTGAGCAAGATGGGCATCCAGACAGTTCCTCAGCCTCCCTATAGTCCACACCTTGCTCTCAGTGACTTTTGGTTATTCCCTAAGCTCAGAGGCTGTCGTTATGAGACAATTGAGGAGATGAAAGAGGCTGTGACAAAGGTCATTGACACACTCACACAAGAGGACTTCCATGGGGCCTTCCAGAAGTTGTTGAAATGGTAGAACAAGTGCATTGCAGCTGGAGGAGATTAGTTCGAAGGGGACTAGAGTTTCATGTGTGTACTATCAATAAAAGTGCCCATACGAAAAAAGTCTGGAAACTTATTTAACGATCCTCATATATATAGTTTATCTGGGGTTGATCAAAGGTTACTGAAATTGCAGAAAGCACAATCAAGTGACATGCACTTTAATTGTTAATGAAAAAAAATGAAAAACAAAAATTAATATTGAAATATTTATAAAAAAAAAGATCTCCTAAGTTTGTTAGGGTCACTGGATAACAAGGTCATTTGGCCAGAATTAATATCTATTTTCTATCTATATTTTTGTTGCTTTTTTTTAAATTAAAATTCTTTAATTTTACATTTTATCTTCAGACAACAACTTTATCATTAGTACATCAGTCAGAATCTGTGGAGAAAGAAGATTCCAGAAACGAAAAAGAGAAAGAGGAAGAAGAAAAACAGGAAGAAAAAAATGAAAAGGATGAAGACCAAACACAGACTCCAGGTAAAAAAGAAAAAGAAATTTTTCTAAATACTTGCAATCTACTCTCTGAACAAAGAACTGGATCTGTCAGTTCATTGAGAAATGGAATGCAGTCATCATTTATCATACAAGGTGTGACATGTGAAATGAATTTTTTTATCCTTAAGCTTAAATGGAGGGACATTTGTCTTCTACTAAAGTGATAACAAAGATATAAAAATGTTAACAGACATCAAGGAAAGGAGCAAATGAGAGAGTTAGTTTTCAAAATCTAACAATGTTCTTTAGTGCCAAATTAGAGGTTTCATCCTGTGTCTTACTGTAGATCTTACAGGATTAGTAACTCAATTAAATTTTACAAGACTAGAATTATATTTCCCTGGCTTAGAAGACATTATTCATGTAACAAGTTCTGAGATAATTCCTCCACACAACCAAAAAAATAAAACTGCTTGTTTCTCCATTCAACTGAAATGGTTTTTCAAAAATAGATTGTATTTGGCTGAAATTTTAAAACTACCAAATGTGTGTATACTAGATAGGTTGATAGATTGACAGATATTTATTTTTTCTAGGCAAAATAGAAGAGAGAAGTGGAGAAAATACTTTTTATACCAGAAATTATTGCTTGGTAATATTAGATTGTTTGGAAAGTTTTTTCCAGAAAATAATTATCTTTGATAGCAATGATCAAGATCCAGTAGAAACCAAATTCATTTATTTCTGGGCAAAACAACCTAACAGCATCAAATCTAAAATTCCATATTCATAAGGAAAAAGCCAATTGAATATAATAGGTTTAAAGCAAAATAATCAAAGCAAGTATTTATTGTCAATAACATGAACACATAAAAGAATTTAAACCAAGAATTTCCGGCTTTAGCTTCAGAATGACAATACAATCCAACATTCTGAAAAATAAACTTGAGATTGTCAAATTGGGATATTTTACTTCACCTCCCCAACACCAATTGTCTTAGTAACTTGAGATTTTCATTTGATTTGATCACTGGAACACATTCGTTGTGGTAAAATCTTCAAACGAAGAAAAGAAATCGGTTCGTCTATATGTCAATTCTTTTCATCTAAAATCCTTGATTGATTCAACAAAAATAAAAGTTGCCCAGTCGGCTGGGGCTGGAGAATACACCTACTGCATCTTTGACCCCCCCCCCAATGAGTATCCAGGATATAATACTAAACAATCTCATGGTGAGGTTCCAGTAATGCTGGAGCTTTGAGGAATGCAGAGTGTCCCTTTATTGCCATCACTCCCAGGTTCACTCTAGCCCAGAGTGGTAGCACCTAATAGGACCCATCTATGGATCAAATAGAACTAAACTGCGTACTCATGCTAAACTGAACTGCTTTGATATTGAAACTGTACTTACACTCAATTGAATTATTTGAAATAGAACTGTTTTAACACTTAACTGTGTGTAAACACAAACTATACTTATAGTAAACTGAATTGTTTGAATTAGAACTGTTTGACTGAACTGAATAGCTTGAAATAGAAATGTTTTGACAATTAAACTATGTATTTATGCTAAACTGAATTGTTTGAAATAGAACTGTTTATTTGCATAAAAATGGATTCGGCATTAAACAACCTACAAAGGTTGATATGCCATAAAAACCAAATAAACAAACAAACAATAATAAAAGAATGGGTCCCTGTCCTGTTGGAATGGTCAGTGAGTATGTATTTGCCCTCTGCTGTTGGCAGAAAGTGACACAAGGTCAGTTTTTGTTTACCCCTACCTTGGAAGAGAATAGAAAGGCGTATGCCTTTCCTAAGGCCCAAAGTGAAATGCTAACAACCTTGTTCAGGATTTGAACTCGTTACCAATTTCATTTCTTATGACAACAGCTTTTATGCTAAATGTATGTGTATGTTATCTATTCTCACTTGGTGCCCCATATTGCTGGCCTAAGCCAAATTTAATAAATTGTAACAAGAAATAAAAGAATTGGTTTCTTACTGAGTTTTAACATTACTAGTAATAATGATTGTGTTCTAAAAAGAAATAATTCAATGTTTGTTACATTTGAATGGATTTTTAATCTGTTTTAAAAAATGTGACGACTTTTTGATTAACCAAGTTCAACTGAAAAAAATATTTGGAAGAAATTAGTCTAATTTTATTTTTTATTTCTTTGTTATTTTAGAAGTTTTTGCAACTTATTAATTAACACATCCAACTAATTAAAAATACTATTTTCTTTTCTTCCTTTTTTTTTTTGTTATTGATTAAAAAAATTTTCCTCCACTATCTCCAGAAACAATACCAAGTGATGGAGCAGATAATATTCCAGCCAAAAATGTATCCACGACAAGAAGCAACACCCAAGAAACTTCTCCAGAAGCAGTTCTGGATCAGGTAACTGCTGATCTAGAGATCTCCGATGGGCAAGTTCAAACAAAAGTTGTCGATGATGGAAATCGAGACGACAAAAAAGAAAGTGTAGAAAGCATTACAGTTCATGCAGAGTCTCCCTTGTTGGAGCCACAGCCTGTCTCTGTAGATGCTAAGACCAAAGTCACAGAATCAGAGGAAGCCCCTAACCAAGTGGACATTGTTGCCAAACTTTCAAGTGATGGGACAGCAGCAACTGAATCCTCTGCACCTAGTGTGTCAGTGTCCAGCAAGTAAGGCTTGTCGAGTGTGTTGCTTCTCCTTCTTGCCAGCACCTGCCTTAAATACAGACTGCCTTCTTGACCCCACTCCCCTCTCCTACTCTAGAAAGAGATCTGCCTGCCTCATTTTTCTATTTGTTCTCTTTCCTCCTGATGTTAAATAAATTCCTCAGGATCTTTTTGTTCTAGCTCTCTCTGCAGACTAACATGTTTGCTTTTTCTGTTTTTAATGCTTTTCTTTTCACATTATTGTACGCTGATTTATTTCAACTGTTGTTCTTATGTGCTACCCTCCAACATTCTCCAGGTGTTTATTGTATATGTTTGCTTTCTCAAAATTTCAAACACTAAACTCTTTATTCAGGACATGGAGCAAGATTATTTATGCAAGATCATATCTTACTCTTTATTTTGTAAATTCCTCTTTTTTTTCTGTTGGATTGCATTGCCTAATCCAAAGATTGAACTCATTACTAACAGTTAGAATAAATCAGTGTATAATTATGCTAATTCCTTATTTCAGAATTTCAGACTGAAATTTTCCGTTTATATTCTTCCCTACAATTATTTACCATTGATTGGTTTACTATTTTGCTTTGTGATGGGTTTGTAATTGGAGCCTTGAATTTTATGAAAAGCTTTTCAGCTTGACCAATGCATGAAATCTTCTACAATCTAATATTATTACATCTTTAATAATTTTCTTGGGATATAGTCAGATTGATTTACCAAACTGCTTAAACCAATATCTTTTTACAAAAGAAACTTTTTGGTACTTTTAAAAAGACTAAAATTGGTAAAACATCTGAAATTCCCAAAGAACAATCGGGTTCCTTCCAAAGTTTTTTTCTTCATGTCTTTAATATTGTCAACACAATATTTTGGCCTGCTCTGTTTGTGGAATTTAGAATACTCTGACTTTATCCTCTGAGGGAGTAAGACCCCCTTGAAAAAACACAGGTGTGTTGGGTACAACACTTAACTCTATCTGTTGAGGCTCTAGTTCTGGACATTTGGGGAGTACCTCTTCATTGCTATTATTCCCAGGTCCACTCTAACCCAGAGTGGCTGTACCTGTTAGGGTCATTTTAATTGGTCAAATAGATCTGGTTAAAAATTATCCATATTCGATAGGACTGTTTGCAAAAAGCAAAAGAAAAAAACTATACAAAAAATATAGATATGAATGTATAATGAATGCAATTCCCTAACTTCCTGGTAGAAAATTATCATACAGTTAAAATCAATTGATCAACAATATTTCAGCTGATCTAATATATAGCCTTCCTCAGAGCTATTGTGCCTATGGAAAAAAATAGTCTCTTTTTCCATCAATGTAAAGCAATATTTAAAAAAATGGTAACAAACAAATTTTTAAACAAATCCCAGCAGTTATTCTATTTTTTTCAGTTACGCATACAGCTTGTTCTAGAATTTTATGTGAAGATATTCTGAAACCTTTTTTGTTTAATTCTTAAACACTGAGCAAAGGAAATGACATGATGTTAAAATCTATGCTTTTTGACTTAAGCAGATAATCTTATATATACCACCATCTTCAACTTTCTCATTCTTCAATAATGCTCTTCATCAATCATATGGACTTCATCCAAGAGGCAGTAACCTTTTCATTCCAGATATAGTCTGCCAGATTTTCCATTTTTCTTTTAGCTATGCCTTTCTTATGTTCTTCAAATCTTGTTTATTTCATTTTCTCTGGGAAGTGATTGGTTGATTGGTTCCATGAACAAATAAATGCTTCTATGCTTCTTATTCTCTTAAAACAAGAGAAATGACTTGGGCAGTGATTATGTTAATTTGATATCAAGTGTAATTTGTTATTACTTAAAATATTCAGACTATTGATCTCAATGTTTTAGCTGATATGTCCTTTGGCCTTCTTTAGGTGTTTCATGACACACTTAGGAGTCCACTGAGAATCTCAAACTGAACTCATTATTTGATCCACAGACATAGACTGTTCCAATTTTGTTAACCAAAACCAGGTACAAGTGTTAAGTTATAGTAAGTATTCCTTGTTATCCTTACCTGTTGTTGGGATTGAACCTGAAACCTCAAGATGATTTCACTCAGTGGATAAGGTATTTGGTTGGAAAGTACTTCTGTGTGAAAATGTTGTGATTATAACAATCATAATAAGATCAATAGTCTGAATATTCTAAGTAATAACAATTATCAAGCTTCATCTCAGAAATTTAGTCAAACAATTGTAATTTGTTGTACCTTATTATGAATTAATGATTGACAAGCTGAATTCAGTCCTTAGTGGATATTCCACACTTGTAGCACAAGACTTGGGTGCCAGGACTTGACCTGGATATCTCACTGTGTAGAAACTGTAAGCTCATCTTGTAAGCTGTTACTACTGTACTTAGTTTGATTTTCACTGAATATTCCATACTTGTGGCCTTGTGCCAGGATAAACTTAATCAATATTTTATTAATGTCAGTGTAAAAGAGTTAACACAAAATGTTTACTGTAGTGTTAAATTTTGTATAATCGTCATAAATAATTGCACAAACTTTTTACTTCTAATCACTCCGTTTTGAGGATTAAAAACAGGATCATTATTCAAGAAGAACCAAATTTATTGTAATTAAAATAACAAGACTGTTATTTTTTATGCTCCTGAATGCTGAATATCTGATAAATGTTTTTTGATAAAATTAAATTGTTAAATTAATCAAAAAAACAATTTTTTCTTTTCTATCCTTCAAAAATCTTGTTCAAAAATGGATCAAGATGATCAAAAAAATAAATATTTGGAAGAGATATCAAAATCCTTAATGGCTCCTATGATATTAGGCAACAAAAAACAGGTTTTGTACTTGTTCAAATACTTATGAGCAGTAAATTTTATAGGATACTACTTATATTCTGTATAGAATATTAAGACAAAAATATGTTTATAATATAAACTTGATATAATTCTTTATTTTATATTGAAATTTAGAAAATTTGCTTTATTATTTAATTAACGATCATTGAATAATAACAGAATATCAGAATCTTGAGTCAAGTATCACCTATAAATAAGTAAAGCTCTAACAAAATTTTTATGAAAATGTTATTCTAAAACAAAGATAGCTGGATTTTATTATTTCTGGTAGTTCATTATACAATCAAAACAGATATTATTAGGTATCATTCATTACTAAATTCTATTGCATTTTAACTCTGTAACCAAAAATAAAATTGCAACATATATGTATGTATGTATGTATGTATATATATATATATATATATATATATATATATACACACTACCAGTCAAAAGTATATGGCTACCCTCAAAAATTTTTGTTTCTCATCCTAAAAGTGTTATTTTTAATGAAACAAGTTAAGCACTACAATCGTTTTATTTATTTATTTTATTTATTTTTGGATTGCTACATATTTATATTTTTGGTTAATGAGTTTCCATGCTGTAGATTTTGGTAACCAATAATGCCAAATAATATCTATTTAAATTGTATCACGTTCCACTTGAAATTTTAAAGGGAGTTTACATGTTTTTCAGGGCTCTGAATTTAATGTTTCTTTTTGTTTTGTTTTAAAGAACAAAATCTAAAGAACTCAATTGAAATAAAATGTTAAATTTGAACACTCAAAATAATGACAGGAAAGTCAATTTAGATTACTTAAACAAAAAGTAAGTGTAACTTCCTTTTGTATTTTCTATGTTTTTGAAACTTTTGTTTAATCTTTTTTGTTTTCACGAATAAACAAAACTTCTGTTCCAAAAAAAAAAATTAGATGACAAGCTAAAGCCCATTGAATGGAACAGAGAGACCTAAAAGAATCTGTGAACACTGTAATAAGAAATGTAAGGGGAAAGAGAGTGATAAACAAAAAATAAAAAAGTTTTATTTTCTTAGAACTGTTATAAAAAATTCACTGTTCCTTAGGGTGTCCCCAGGGAATATTCAAGTGTCCCTGGGTCAACAAGACACCATTAATCCATTTTTCACAGCTGCTCACAGATGAAAAGAAAGCATTATTGGGAGATATTAGTTAACAAGATTTTATTTACCAATTAATTAATTAGAAATTGTTTATAAAAGAAAATCAATTCCCATGATATTGATTGAAAATCAAAGTGTGTGTCATTAATCATTGGATATTTTATGAATTTCTTATATTTGTCATGAAACTAAATCTGCATTTTCTGATCATCTTATTTTTACTTAAAATTTCATCCTACATTTTTTTTTAAATTTATAATTAATTTTTTGAAAAAGACAAAAAATGAAAATTTTAGCCATTTAAAGTTCTAAACAAGTTTTTTCAATGGTCTAAACTCAAACATAATAGAACTGATCTCTTTACGTATCAACAACAAATGAATATCAGGAAATATCCAGTTTTTTCTATTTCAGTTAACTATTTCTTACCTTATATATATATATATATATATATAGATCTACTTTGGGAATTTTTGCCTTCATTCTTGGAATTAACATAGGCAATATGCAGTCTGCTAATGACCACTATTGGGGATGAGAAATCTGTTGGGTCTTTCTACCAACATTCAATTATGAAAGGCTAATGATTGTATCAAATCTTGACAAACAAATATTTTATGATCATAATTTTTTCATGAACATTACTTCATAGTGACACTGATCCTGAACCAAAGCCATTTTATTTGTAGCTTTTCCTTTAGGTTTTTTGTATATTTAAAAAAAAATCTTCCTAATTCTGCATGGCCCAGTTAGTTGGGGCTGTAGAATACACCAACTGCATCTTACAGAGGGGTTACACTCCCCCAATGAGTGTCCTGAATATAACACTAAAAAATCTGAGGAATGCAAAGTACTCCTTCATTGCCATCACTCCCAAGCCGACCGTGGCCCAGAGTGGTAGCACCTGATAGGGTTCTATCTATGGGCCCAATAGAACTGTTTGGTATTTAAACTGTGTACTTTAACATTTAAACTGAGTGCAAACAATGACTTATGCTACATCGAATTGTTTGAAATAGAACTGTTTTTATATTTAAATGTGTGTAAACAAATGACTGATGTTTAATTGAATTGTTAGTATTAAATAGCAATACTTGAAAACTTTTAACTGTGTGCAAATAAATGATTAATAGTAAATAGAATTATTTGTATTAGATAGAAATAAGTGAAGCCATTTAACTGTGAGCAAAAAAATAGATAAAGAATTCAGGCTCATCTAGAAATGTTATCTACAAAATGTGTTTAGAGATCATATATTCAATACATATGTTTAAAAAGGATTTGGCATTAAATAACCTACAATGGTTGATATGCCTTTAAACCCAAGCAAATTATAATTCTGTGTATGGAACAAATTGTTTTCACTCGTATAGTTTGTATCATTTACATTGGCACTCCTACTTGTTTAATGGATTCAAAATGGTGACATCAGTTGGTATTGGCATTGGTCAACTAAAATCATTTCAAATCACACAGAAAGAAAGAAAGAAAAAAGGAAGATAAAATAAATTGTAAGGAAAGAGAAAATGAAAAAAAAAAAAACCTAGAAAATATGAAATGATTCTGAAAAGGAAGAAAACTTAAATATAGAAAATTATAGTGAATGGGGGGGTGAGAGTAAGTAGTGTCCACCAAGTTATTTCCCATGAGAAATTTAAAGGTTTTTGAGATAATTTTTTTTTCCAAGAAAAAAAAACTTAATGACATATTTGAATACATTTATTGTAGGTCAAATAATATTTAATGTTACCTAACAGAATTCTACATTATCCTGTCGTGAAACTAGGTTGTATGACTGAAAAATATGTGTGTGTGTGTGTATGTGACCAATGTTTTATATATATCATATTTACCAACCCCTCCGCTCGGGCAGGATATGACACAAAGTCAATTTTTAAGTGGAGTTTAACTGGTTTGAATTCAGAGTTTTCCTTCTCCTAGACTAGTTGCCTTACCAAGGCTGAAGAATCCAGTCTGCCCTACTATTTACCCATAGCTGGAGGGAGAATAATTGGATTCATACCTTTCCCAAGGGTATTATTGCTATGTGAAATGCAATCAGTCTCATCCAGGATGTGAACTCGTGTCACCATGTCCATTTCCTACGACGATAACCATTACACCATGGGCACCTCCAATGTTTTATATATATATATATATATATATATCTCAAAATGAAAAAGTGTGCTAGTGATCTCAATCTTGGTATTTAGGGTTTTTTATTATTCCATACATGTATATAGTTGTGTAACATGTGTTTCGGAGATTTCAGTCCTCTTCAAGTTATTGAATTCTTGGTTGTGTGTTGAAGATCTTTATAATAGATGGAGCTACATGATTTATATTCATATATAATCCAGAAAAATATCAAAGTATGAACATGAGATTGATTACTTTAAGTTTCATGTGGCATGCACAATCATCAAACGGAAAAGTGAGATTAGTGGAAGTACACATGATACTCATACCTGGGACAAAAATAGCAAACTCAAAGATATATAAAGACTATATATAAATATGTAAATAGACCTGACCAAATATTAGAGAATATGTATGAAATTAGCTAGGCGGTAAATGACCTGTTAGAAATTTATTGATATATCTAAACTTCATAATGGATTTTGTGTTCATCATCAATATTTTTCTGGGTTGTATACCTGTTTTGCTGTTGTAATGTTGAGCACTTTTTCCCTCTAAATTTTCTCATTTGCATTTATTCATATATGACAATATGAAAATGTATCGAGATAAAAAAATATCCAAGGTCTTCAGAAGATGATTTTATTAATAGAATTATTTGCTAACATTAAACATTTCAGTTTTTTGACATTCATCAGGGCAAGAAAAAAATTAGAAAGTTTTAAGACATTCAATTTCCATTGGGTCAGTTTCAAATTTGTGTAATGTAATTACCATTCAAATTATTAAAAAGAGACCCGATTTTTCCAAGTTTTTTCTCCTTATTTGGTTACATTGGTGCTGAAAAGTTACAAAATCTCTTATTTAAAATAAATTTGCTTCATTTTTTATATATACTAAGATTGATAGATAGTTGAGTTAAATAGAGATAAAAAGAAGGCCAACACAGATAAAGACAAATAGATATAGAATGTTTATAAATGGCAGATATGAACTAAATAATATAAATATTAACATAGAAGTGATTTCGACTTTTTTTATATCTATAAATTTTGGAACAGTAATTACATCTTACAAATTTGAAACAGAACACTACAAAAAGAAATAGAATGTTTTAAAACTTTCTCATCTTTTTCATTTAATAACTCTCATTCCCTGATGAAGGCCTAAAAACTGAAAAATTTAACATTGACAAATAATTCTATACATAAAGTCATCCTCTGAAAATCTTTTGTTTTATCATCCCGGTCTATTTTCATGCAGATGTGTTCATATATGTGTGTGTGTGTATATACATATATATATATATATATATATATATATATATAACACTGTGTATGAACAAAATACAATAGATAAATGAATGAAAGGCTGCATTTTCTCATTCCTAAAGTCAGATGACCTCGTAATCATTAAAAACTACTGACATTACTCTTACTGCTATAACTCCTAAGGTTTATTATGCCCTTCTTTTCAATTGTATCTGACCTGAAGTTTGAGAAAATCAGAATGGTTTTCAAAGAAATCGATCTACAACTTATCAGATTCTATTTGTCAATCATTGAAGGAGTATGTAAAAAAAATCTCAAGACAATACCATTTTAGTAGATTTCTTTAAGGTATTTAATTCCATGCATGGAGGAAAAAAATCGAGATAATACTCTAAGCATATGTCTCTCCAAAGAAACCTACCACTATAATGATACTCTACAAAAACACAAAAGCAATAGTTCGCTTATCCAAAAATGACTGATTTCTTTGACATTTTCATTTGTCTTGCAAGAAGATACATTAGCACTATATCTATTTTTAATCTATCTAGATTATATACTATGAATATCAGTAGATTTAATGAAAGAAAATGTCCTCACACTAAAAAAAAGGCAAGAAGCAAACTGTATCCCAGAGAAACTATCAGACAGACTACTCGGATGATCTAGTGCTTATTACAAATAGACCTATGTAAGCTGAATGTCCGCTGCATAGCCTGGAACAAGCAACAGGAGGCACTGGCCTCTATGTGGAATCAGATAAGATAGAGTTCATGAGTTTTAAACAAGATAATTTCATTTCCATATTAAATGACAAGCTTCTGAAATTAGTTGACCATTTCACATACCTTGGCAACAATATCTCATCTACTGAAAACAATGTCAACATGTGTATAGAAAAGAAATGGACTGCTATTGACGAGTTATTGACCATATGAAAATCTAATCTCTGATAGAATAAAATGGGAATTCTTCCAAGCTTAAGCTGTGTTAGTACTATTGTATCGCTACACCACCTCGACATTAACAAAGCACTTAGAGAAAATGCAAGATAGGAACTACACAAGGGTACTGTGTGCTGTTTTTAATAAATCCTAGAAATAGCAACTTTTGCAGCCACTTACACCTCACAAACTATCCAAGTAAGATGAACAAGATATGTGGGGCACTGCTGGAGAAACAGGGACAAACTCATTAGCAAAATTCTCCAGTGGGTTCCCTTACATAGATACACCAGTGTTAGCCAACCAGCAAAGAAATATTCATCAGCTCTGTGTTGACACTGGATGCCAGCTAGAGGACCTGCCAAGAGATATGGACAATAAAGAAGAATGGCAAAAGAGTCAAGAGAATCTATGCTATTGGTATGATGACAATGATGAGATATATATATATAGTCATATTATTTTATTTACACAAGTAGATTATAAAAAATACATTTGAAAAGTGGAAAGTTCTTGCTTCAGATTTAGAACAGGAAAGGCATCCTAACTATGGATTTTATAAACTTATTGTGTATATCTTGTTATGTGGATGTATATTATATCATTGATAGTAATCATCAATTTGAAATGAATGTCTTCAAAAAACAAACCACAAATTGCTTAAAAGAAATAAATCTGCCTTACAAAATTGATCATTCACTCATATTAAAATGTGGATTTTTGAACAATCAAAATTAAGAATAATCAATTACTTTAAAGATGCTCTTAATATCTCATCCCTGTGATCCACTTTATCTGAATATATTGAAATATAATTTTTAACAGCTTGCTTCTAACTTCTCACACAACTCACAAACTGTTTTTTTGTTGTTTTTTTTTCATAATTATTTTGTTGTAATGTTCTCTTTAACTTTTCTTGACTTAGCTTTAAAATTGAAACCTGAAATATTCCATTTGATCCAAAGTCTTTGTAGGTTGATCTTTATAACCTGATATGATATTACAATAGCTTATTTCTTTTTTTTGTTTTAATTGTAAGGTCTTCATTCTTTCTTTTAACAGTTTTATTCTTATTCTAAGTGAGTTGAACTCTCAACATTTTTGATTGTCCTTGAAGTTTCATTATAAATGAATAATCATAAAACTATTGACAAATCAAATCATTATGAATGATGCGCTTCTGATGTTCCTTTGAATTCTTATTTTAACTTTCAACTATCTGATTTCTTGACTGATTTTGGATCCAATTTCCTCTTTAAATATTTTGCTGACACTTCAGTGTTATTTTCTTTCAATTTGTCCTTTTCAGCTCACCTGTCATTGCAATGTCAAGCGATGAACTTGAAGCCAAGGACTTCTTCCCCTCCGAGCTTCCTTCAGAAAATAACAACAACTGTGACTTAAACCGAGAAGATTCACTTGAGGTAACCACTTAATTTATACACATTCCTAACTTCACTGGATGGAAGGAAATTCTTGTTGGGATTTGATACAAACTTCAAAGTACTTATTTTCAGAGTTTATTAAATAAAAAAGATATAGAATATGGCAAAATCAGGCATGGTAGGTCATGTATGGAAAGTGGTCAGAATGATAGGGAACCACAATGGAAAGTGCATATGTATTCACTGAATTAAGTGCACTGATAAAGAATGAGATTATGTTGAAAACTAAATACATGTGTGAAATAAATATTTTTCATGTTTGAGCTGAAGAACCTTCACAAATATGTATTCACCTATAAAACCCTATTTTAAAAAAAAGCCAATTTTAAAATCACTCATGTTTAATTATATTTCTAATGCAATTTTTATTACTAAAGAAAGAATTGCTGTGGCTTTTCTAGTTTATTTTGTGGTTCTGGAAATGAAAAAGATCTGATTCCATGTTAATTTGTTCTCTTTGTATGTAAGACTCACTCTTATAAAAAATCTATTTTATTTCTATTTTTTAATTTTGTTTTTCAGGACTTGCGACCCCAAGCTCCTCCTCCATTATTTGGCTCTGATGAGGAGGACGAAGATCAAGACTTATTCAGCTGAAATACACTTACATACACACAATTATCACAATTTTATGCCAATCAGATTGGAATCTATTCTAAAAAATTGAAAAGAAAGTGTTTATTCATGGCCTTACATTTGATTTTTAATCATTAAAATATTTCCTTAAAGATTGTTTTGTTTTCTTTTCTAACAAGTAAAACTATTTTTGATTGCTTTTCTTAAATACTGTTAATATAAAATGTTTTTATGCAAATATATTGAAAACCAAGGTGAAATGGATTATCATTAGTCAGGAATTAATGAAAGCAATTCTGAAAGAAGAAATCTCTTAAAAGTAGAATGCAAATACATAGCAAATCAAAAACAAAGGGATTATCAGTGGCCAGAAATTAATGCAAATGTTGCATAATAAGGTTATTATATGCATAATGTATATACATTAGTTATGAATTTATTATAGAAATGCATTGAAAACCAAGAAGAATGGGGTTTTCAGTGGTTAGAAAATACTTTGATATTCATTAAGCTTTGCTTAGTTCAGTCCAAGTCTAATAGGAGGAAATTGTGGGGAGGGGATTACTTCAGCATAAGGCCAAAGTATGAATCTCATAAGCTCAATGAATCAACCATTTTTCAATTGTGGTGACTTACTGGCAGAGGCTTTTCATCCAGCCAAAAGAAATGAATGCAGGAGTTGCCATGAAATGAACCATTTTACTTGTGTCTGTTAGACCTCTAGGCCCTACATAAGGTAGATTTTTTCCCCATATTCCCACAAGATAAAGAAATGTCTTCATTTAATGATGAGTCAGTTTTCACTTTTCAAAAAATGGTAGTGTACACATCAAATGATATGTGCTATTACCACTTACATCAATAACATTTTAACAATATGATTACGATAACAAATTTTGGCAACATTTATCACAAGTCTACACCTAACATCCTAAATATACATATACTTCATCTCATGATAATTGTACTTACAAATCATTGTAACTAAAAGACTACCTATATCTTTTATATTTGTTCAGTAATCATTTCCAAATTTTACCTGCTGCTTTTTCAGAACAGAGATGTCTATACACAACAGGTATGAACAGCATGCTATATAAATAAACTTATCTCCCCCAAATTAGTAATTCTGATGTAAAAAAAAAAAAAAAGGCCAAAAAGATGCAGGAGAACAATGAAGCCATGTAGCATAACCCAATGATTTTGATGGGTTATAATTCCTGATACCTTGTTCATGAATTTTTACAAAAGACTCCAGGGTAACACCTTTGACCATATCTTAATTGAATAAAAGTAAAATTTTGTATAATTTTCACTAAATTTAAATTTTTTTAAATTTGCAGTGTCTTTTGGCCAAATGTAAATGTTTTCTTAGAAAGTTAAAAACAATCTTCCAAATTACAATCACAGCAAACAAAATAAAGATGAAAAGAAATGGGTTCATATTCATTTCTATTGAAATCTGTTTGAGTATCTTAATTCTGTATGTATTTACTTATGGATCTTCTTATTGATATTTCTTTTGTATATAATTATGTCTATTTTATTTCTGTTTTACTAGTATTTCTCCTTCATGTCTTTTATTCGACAAGAATGCTGTGTACTGTTTTGATCAATCTCTGTAAGCAACACCCTACAAAACAGTAGATGTAATATACACTGTATTTACTGATTAAAAACGGAGCAGAAACTATAAATTATGAGAAAAGATTTAATGAAATTGATTTCACAAAGAACTTATATTGTAAAAGAATTGCACACAGTTGAATGAAGACAAAACCTTTGGCTGATTTGCACAGCTGGAATTTGTTAACAAGAAAACCTTTGTAAGAAAAAATTTGATTCAATTAAAATTCAAAGAATGGAAGAATAGTTTAAAAATTATAGAAATCATAAAATGAAACTACAATCAGTACTGCTGATGATTGAAACCAGAACAAAAAACAGTCAAGTCCACACACATATCAACCTTCATGGAATATATACATATATATATATATATATATATATATCCCATGAAGGTTGATATGCCATTAAACAGATATATATGTGAATACGTATGTATTACTATACGTGTATTTATACATACATGAATATATATATATACAGATGTCACGGAAGAGGAAATAGAAACTATCCTAGCAAGTAGGAAATCCGTCCTATCCGATAACCACAGATCCTGGGTAAAAAGTCACGTAGACAATTTCGATGTTCCCATGGGGGCCTATGGGTAGCAGACTTAGTGGGGATCTATATCCTAGATACGCTGGGTTGTATTGTCAACTCGCAGCAAGTGGGGCTTTACCGAGATGACGGGATTATTTATATTCCAGACAGTAATGGCCCGAAGACCTCTAGTATACAGAAGAAAATTATTAGGGCCTTCAACCTACTAGGCTTTAGAATTCAAATAGCCTCAAATTTAAAAATAGTAGACTTTCTTGACGTCACATTGAATTTAAATAATGATACGTTCAAACCCTTTAGTAAGAACAATTCCACCCCCAGATGCATAGATATTTCCTCAAACCATCCAAGATGGGTACTAAGATAGATCCCCAATGCGGTGAACGAAAGAATTAATAAGCTGTCCTCAGGTAGGAAAATTTTCGAGGAAAGCAAGAGTAGATATGATGACACCTTGAAGGACAGTGGATTCCAAGGTAGACTGGAATACTTAACCCCGGTGGACCTCAATTCGAGAGCTAGGAATAATAATGGTGGGACCCACACACCCCTCAAGGTAGGTGAGATTATTAATGATAGTAGTCACGGAAATAGACGAGGAAAGAATAGAAATAGAAAAGTAGTCTGGTTCAATCCGCCTTTTTGTAAGCTCACTAATATAGGTAGATACTTCCTACACCTCCTAGATAAACATTTTAATAGAGACAACCCATTGAGTAGGATTTTTAATAGAAATACAGTGAAAATTAGCTACTCCTGCTCTTAGAATATGTACAGCATACTTAGCAACCATAATAGGAGGCTACTCAATGAGCTAACCACGAGGGATAGGAACCCAAACGTGGAGTCTTGTAACTGTAGGAATAAGGAAGAATGCCCCTTGGGCAGACGCTGCACTACGAGGAATGTTGTATACCAAGCATGCATTTCTCCTATGGAACAGCCAAAGGTCGGGGAGAGAGTCTATATAGGAATCTCCGCGGGAAATTGGAAACAAAGATGGTACAGCCACAGACACTCATTTTCCAACCCAAAACTTAGATACCAGACTGCTTTATCAAAATACTTTTGGGGCCTTAAGGATCAGGGGCTATCCCCACAAATTAAGTGAAAAATAATAAGGCACTCGTCTGCCGCTAACAGCTTCAACGGTAGATGTAACCTATGCTTAGACGAAAAAATTAGCATAATTAATTTCAAAAATAGAAAACTTTTGTTGAACGAGAGAAATGAGCTTGTCTTTAAGTGCAGACATAGAGGAAAATTTAAATTATCTTAATTGGGAGTCACTGTAAATAAATAATCGCAAGGCCTATGATAAAGAAATATTAGTAAATAATAGAGATCAGCCCAACAGCAGATATCACCAAGACAGGGAAAGATAAAGATAGATAAGGGCCAGATGAACGCGGAATATTAATCCAAAAATAGGGCCTGTGATTCTGGAGTGGTTAATTCCCCTTGACCATTTTTAGGGTAATTTTAAAAAAACACTTGACAACTATAATAAATGTCCCCACCTTATCCGGTTTAACTATCTCGATCCTAATTGAAACAAGAGGAATATCTAGGATGGCAACAGCTGGGTTAATTAACAGACATATTAGAAATAAATGTAAATCATATATGAGATAGCCATTAGTTAAACGATCTTAGTCTGTTTAGAAAAACACATCTGCCAAGTAGGAGAAACCACAAACAGAACACAAAATTAGAAGGGACTGACCAGTAGATTAATTCCACTCCTGTTTCTTAATCGTTCTAACATATAACATGTTAACACCCTCTGCTCACGCCTATAAACGAAAGAATTTGTAACTTTGTAATTTGATTTCCACTTTATGTTTTTTATCTTTATTTTCTGATTTTTAATTTTATTTTTTTAATTACCTTGTTTTATCTTCTGAATACGAACTGTAACTCCTCATTCGCATCTCTGCAACAGGACAGAGCATGTAAAAGAGTCATCTGATGAGACAGAGAATATACCAACAATATTCTCCGCTGAAATAAATTTATTATGACGGCTTAACCGAGTTTGAGTCGTCATTTAATTGTACTATATATATATATATATATATATTGAAATGCTAATTACATCACACAAATTTGAAACAGAATGCTACCTATGGTAATAGAATGTTTTTAAAATTTCTTATCTTTTTGATTTTTTTTAATAGCTTATGCACCCTGATTAAAGTCTAAAAACTGAAACATTGGCAAATGATTCAATAAATGAAACCATCCTCTGAAGACCTTGTGTTTTTTCATCTTTGTACATTTTCACACATATATTTATATTTATACATGTATGAACATATATATATATATGCTCGTGTGTGTGTCTCTCTCTCAAATATAAATATATATAAATATGTATAATATATATATTAAAATGTATAGGCCCACAAATGATTTCAAATTTGGTATTTAGGTTTTTATTCTCTCACATCCTTGTGCTCTACAAGTGTTACAGACTTTACATCTTTTTCAGGAAATTTTGAATGGTTAAATTTTCGTTGTTGTTTTTAGAGTAAAAATTCTTTTGATAAGATGTGATTTTTATTTTGCTCCAGGATTTGTGTATGTGAATGACTCAATGGAATTACTTTTATGTGAAGACCTGTGGTGAATGTAAATGTTCTTTGTATTATAAGTATGTATTTTTTGAGTGTGTATGTGTATATATGTAACGTATGTTCATTCATATAATAGATAGGATTTGTTTAATTCCACATTTGTTTCTGTGAATGTTCTATTGGATTTAATTGTCTATGAATATCTCAGGTCTATGTAAGTTTTTATATAAGTATGTATTCTGTGTGTATGTACAGATGCATACCTGCACATACACCTATTTGCACATCTGTTTTCAGAGGTTTCGTGTTGATTTTTACCCTTGTTCTCTCTCTCTCTCTCTCTCTTTCTGTGCATATACATCACACATGAATGTACACCTATACATACATAGAGGTGCCCGTGGTGTAGTCGTTATCATCATTGGGAATGGACACGGCGACACGAGTTCAAATCCTGGACGTGACTGATTGCATTTCATATAGCACTAATACCCTTGGGGAAGGTATGAATCCAATTATTCTCCCTCCAGCTATGGGTAAATAGTAGGACAGACTAGGTTCTTCAGCCTTGGTTAGGCAACTAGGCTAGGAGAAGGAAAACATCTGAATTCAAACCTGTTAAACTCCGCTTAAAAATTGACCTTGTGTCATATCCTGCCCGAGCGGAGGGGTTGGTAAATATTACCTATACATACATAGACATACATGCTTTTCCATCATCATTGGGTGGGTTTAAGAGTGGGAGAATGCATTTGACCCCACATATAGATATATTTTAAGTTTGTATGTGTATATATATGTGTGTATTTGTTTGTGTGGTTAGGCTCTGTTTAATGTTGGTTTAAATCCATCTAGGAAGATTTTTTCTTTCATTTGAATAAGGAGTTGTTGTCAGTTTGGAATATTGATTTTATTTTAAAATTTCTTTTGTTATATTCATAAAGATGATTTCATACTTAAAGTTTTCTATTTTCTGGTAATATTGCTTTTATTCAAAGAGATTCTATTGTTCAATGCTTGAGTGCAACCAATGTATATCTCATTACAGTTAGTGCATTTAATTATGTAGACTTCATTTTTTGAATTGCAGCTTAAATTTCTATTTATTATAAATGCTGTTTTGAGGTTTTCTAGGGATTTTTCTTCTATAATTACATATACCTCATCTTTTAGTTTGCCTTTTGAGACACCATTTGTTGTATGTTTCCCAAATTTAGATGAAGTTAGTTCATGTTTAAGGATTTGGAGTAAGTTAAGTAAATTGGTAATATTGCCCTATGAGCATTTCTAAAATATGCAACAGTCATCTAAGTATCTTTTCCATGATCTAATAAATCCTGTTTTTATATTGTTGTATTTTTTTACCTATGATTTCATGTAGATTTTCCCCTAAGTATTCTAAGGTTAGGGTGACATATGTTGGTGCCATTTTAGTTCCCATAGCTGTTTCTTGGGTTTGAATCTAATTTTTGTTGTTAAATGGGATAGGGTTATTATTTAGGATTAGTTCTGTTCTATCAGTAATAATTTTTTTGTTAAATCTTGGATATAATGTTTTTGGATATTTTTCTATCCAAAATAAGATAACCTGTTTTCTTAATTCATAGATTTGTGACATCAAATGTTACCATGATTGTTTTGGTATTTTGCAGAAAGATAAAAAGTTACTTTAGAGATGACATCCACTTTTTAAAAAAGTGAATATCATCTCTAATGTAGCTTTTTATCTTATACAGGAATCATGGTTGTTGAAGATCTGTTAGTTTGCCAAGTCTATTGGTGGCACATGATCAGGTCTAAATTTCAGATAATTTCTATGTATTCTGTTTTTGTGTGTCTACAGCCATTTTTATTTCTTTGGACTTGTGAAATTTTGGTTTAGTTTTATGGCATATCAACCATTATGGATTATTTAATGTCAAATCCTATTCATACATATATATCAAATATATTCAATTTGTAAACACATTTTGTTGATAACATTTTTAAATGAGTTTGAACTCTTTTTTT
Organism: Sepioteuthis lessoniana; assembly: GCA_963585895.1. Lineage (NCBI taxonomy): Eukaryota > Metazoa > Mollusca > Cephalopoda > Myopsida > Loliginidae > Sepioteuthis > Sepioteuthis lessoniana. Next base: position 2,576,981 of record OY757934.1, read on the forward strand.
TTTTTTTTGCACACAGTTAAATGGTTTCAGGTATTGTAATCTGTTTCATGCAATTCAATTTAGTATAAGTCATTTATTTGCATTCAGTTTAAATGTCAAACAGACTCATAGATAGGACCCTATCAGGTGCTACTACTCTGAGCTACAGTGGACCTGGGAGTGATGGCAATGAAGGGATACGCTGCATTCTCCAAAGTTCCAGGAGTACTGGAATCTCACCATCAGATTTTTTAGTGTTATATCCAGAACACTCGTTGGGGGGAATTCTTACCCCTCTGCAGAGAAGCAGTCAGTGTATTCTACAGTCCCAGCTAACTGGGCAAGTTATTATCTTTGTCTGGGAAGATTTAGATTTATTTTTTACTTGGGAGTTGTCTATATTTCTTTTTATGGAATTTCTCTTAATTTAAATTTTCATTCATGTTCTTTGAGGTCTTGTTTTCATTCTTCTAGATTGCTTTTTGGGTTTAGGCAAAATTTTAGACCCAGTTTTAATAAATCAATCTGATTTTTGTCTAATTTAGTTCTTGATAAAGTGATTATTTTAGGTTTTGTGTCATTGATTTTTGGTGGGGTATGTTACTAAAACTGTTTTTTTTTTTTTCAACATCTGTTGCCTAAAAATGCTTTTTTTATCCTGTTATTATTTCTAGGATAATTTGTGTTGCTAAAGAAAAAGTTTCTTACCTTGTTGTTGTTGTTGTTATCACTAGGGCCGTCTGTGTGGTTTCTTATATCATTATGGGATGCATTATGGTGGAGTTATTTTACCCATAATGCATTTGTGGATATGTATGGTGGGTGAGCCAATTTTTTTGTGTGTGATGATATGTATGAGGATTATTTTGTTCTTTGTATGGGGTTGTTTGTCTGTGTTGATGTTTGTTTTGATAATTCTATTGGTTTCTTTAAAATTTTTTAGCTTAAAAATATTATCTATGAAATCTTTGTAAATTATTGATATTTCTTTGCTTTTAATTGCACTGAAGAATGTTATCTTTCTTTGATTTAGAAGGTTTTCCCACACTTTGAGTTTAGAGCTGTTAGTGAGATTGTTATTTGTTTAACGCTATATTTTTTAAGGCAACAAATGAATTGCGAAACTATTCTTTAACAACACACAACAGCGAAAATTCTTTATTTGCAGCTTAGAGGCGGTTTGTTCTTGGTGCTGCAAGACTCATGGTGGTTAGGCTTGTTGGATGTTTGAGACGAAATGGTTTAGCGGGATGTTGAGATGGCAGCGTGTCGTTGGACGTGTGAGGGAAGTATTCAAGGTCACCGTGTAGTTTTGTGTGTCTGGTAATTGAGGAGAGTAGGCGTTATCTCCATTAATGTGGACCAGAGGTGAAATGGGAGCTAGTGTGTCGAGAGCGAAGTGGTGCTCGGATCGACATAGTAAATTTTTGTGGTGCTTGTGGAAGGCATGCTGAACATATCTAATTCATATTCAACTGGGATTCCTTGGTCTAAAATATATTAGACGCAAAGAATCCATAAATTAGATGGTTCCCTCGTTGAGTGTCCATGTTGCTGCTACTAGGTTTAAAGCCACAGTGAGATGTCCCACTGGGTGGCTTGTTTAGCTAAAAAGCATCGCTAAGCAAGGACGACCAGAGACACGTCTGTTCTGGTCGCCGTCTCAAGCTGAAGAGAGTGTTTTTGGCCGCTCACCCGTTTTGCTAGCCGGAAATGAAGGTCCGGGCTGAATAGGATATGTCATCCTGATTGGGTGAAATTCAGTGTTGAATTAAATAGCGCGCCAAAACAAAATACGAGATTTTCCTCTTCTCTAAAAGTTTTTGTCTTTTAGTTTTGTAAGCTTCCTCTTTTATATAATATTCTCCCTATTCTCTATATTGTAGATATCCATAAAACATTTCAAAATAGTCTTCTAGGAAGTTTGTATTGCTCCAATTGATGTCCTTTGTTATGGTGCTCGGTGGTCAGTGATGGTGTCTATTTTTGTGATTTTTCTTATTTCCTCTTCAAGAAGTCTGTTTTTCGAGGGTGGGGGTTAAGTTAGCGAGTGTTTCTTACATGATCAGTTTATCCTTTTGTGACATTCTTTCATTGTAGTGGGTATAGGAATAAGATTGATGTTGGTCCAGGTAGAGAAAAGTAAATATGTTGAAATGAATAGGTACATAAATGATTTCAAATTTAGTACTTAGCTTTTTTATTTCATGTTTCGGACGTTACATCTTCTGGAGACTTTGAATGGTTAATTTTTGGTTGTAGTTTTTATAGTATGGATTGTTTTGGACCAGCAACAATATATAAATATATATAAACATGTACATCTTCAAAAATATATATACATATACACATACACACATATACATATATATATATATATATATGTATATATGCATATAAATATGTATACACACCTGTATATGCACATATATACATATATATATATATTATTATTATATTCTTGGTACAGGAAAATTTGTATAAACAAATGAATAGCGAAATCATTGGTATGGGGAAAACTATTTTAAAACAATAAAACAGCGAGGGCCATTTCGTCTGGCACTTGTCAGGCTTAGTTTCCCTCCATTTTCCGTCGTCTTCCTGTATGTAATGAGTCCCAATTCCTGGTCTCCTTTGATATTGTTTCATTATTCACGAACATCCCTTTGAATGAGAAAGTATCTATATGCGCTAATTTTTTGTATCGTGGTCCATCAGCTATTGCCCTTCCCTTTCCCGAGGAAGTTTTTATTGAGTTGATGGGGATTGCCATAAAGTTAGTGTCTTTTAGTTTCAATGAAATCCTGTACCACCAGATTGAGGGTGTTAGTTTGTGTTCCCCTCTTGGCCCCCTTCTGGCGAATATTTTTGTTGGGTTCTAAGAAAGACATTTGTTTAAAAAGTTTCCTAAACCGTTCATTTATCTACATTATGTGGATGATACTTTTGTTTCCTTTAGATCAAGCAACGATGCATTATTATTCTTCGATAAATTGAATGAGTTACACTCATCTTTAACATTTACCATGGAAGAAGAAAATAATAATAAACAGCCATTTTTAGATGTGCTAGTTGAAAGATGTGATTCTTCTTTCCTCACATCAGTTTATAGAAAACCTACATTTACTGGGCTATATCTAAGTTGGTATTCCTTTGTTCCTAGATCTAGGAAGCTTAATTTAATCAGATGTCTTTCCTATAGAGCTTTGAATATCTGCAGTGATAGCAAGATTGAAGATGAACTCAAGGTAATCTAAGAAATATTTATTAACAACGGGTATCCTGAGGAAGTCATTGACATTAATATCAAGTTTACAGTGACTAGGTTCAGAAATAAGAACAAAACCTTTGGTCCTCCGAAATGTCCTGTTTACTTTAGACTTCCTTGGGTTGGTCCTGCTAGCCAGTCCTTTGCTGAGAGGATTGGCTCCTCTGTTTACCGCTGTTATCATGCTATTAATTTGTGACCAATTTTCACTACTAGGACGGCCTTTAATTCTACACATAAGGACAAGTTACCTATCTTTAAACAAAGTATGTTAATATATAAGTTTGAATGTTGATGTAGCTCAATATATACAGGCCGGACTTGTCAACGCCTAGAAGTGAGAATTAGACAGCATGTACCCAGAGGTATTATAACAAAAGGCCGACAAACATCCGGGCATTCCCAGGCAATGAATTCTGCTATTGGTGAGCATTTGCTTACCATAAATAGTTACAGGACTAGCAATGAAGATGACTGCTTTTCTGTTCTACATAGAGCTTGAGACAAAATTCATCTTAATGTCTTAGAGGCCATCTATATCACTATTGATCGCCCCTCTCTATGTAGGCAGTTAAGTAGTCATATTTTAAATATATTTGGGGAAGAGTTGGAGACTGGTGTAACTGGAATTTTTTTTTTTCACTTTGTCCCTTCAATCCAATTATTTAGTTTACATCCCGTTTTTAACTATTCTTTCCAGTGACTAAACCTGACAAGTGTCGGACGAAAGGGTCCTCGCTGTTTTAATGTTTTAAAATAGTTTTCTCCATACCAATGATTTCGCTATTCATTTGTTTATATATATATATATATATATATATGTGTGTGTGTGTGTGTGTGTGTAGTATATACATATATGATATAATGTATACCTATATATATGTATCTGTATGTATTTGTAAATATATACACGTTTCATTTTATCGACTAGATGAAATTTTCATATGATACACTCTCAATAGTAGTTCTCGTTTCTGCTAGGCATTTGTTAACATCACTTTTTCTAGATGAAATATTGCTGCCGAAGTATGTGAACTTATGTACTAATTTTAGAGGACTGCCAGATTAAGTTCCTTCTCATTTAAAACAGACGACCTCTGTGTTTTTTGTGTTCACAGAGAGACCAATCCATCCTGCTACTTGCTCTAGACACAGCAACAGGGATTCAGCTTGGGCAGTTGTATTGTCAAGAAGCGCTTGATCATCTATGCAGTCTGCGTCTGTTATAGTTTATCATCTGCTTCTTGCCTTTTTTAGTGTAAAATCATTTTCTTTTATCAGATCTATCGACGGAAAATAAAAGATTATCTATCCTTTCGATTTATATCGCTTACAACGCAGACTGCAAGACCATTAAGACATTCATTCAAATCACTCCAGTTCCAAGATGGCGCCTATCTAAAAGGACCATAAAGTTCGTAGTCCAGGCAGATTATAAACAAACATAGTGCTAATGTATCTCCTTTCAAAATTCAAGCGACAATATCAAAGAAGTGTGTGTTTCCATTAAGTGAGTGAACCAGTGCTTTCGTGATTTTATGAAGTATTATTTTCGCTGTAACAGTTTGTTAAAAAATGCCTGGGAGAAATCTACGAACAATGGTGTTGCCACAAGATTTTTTTGCACGTACTCCTTTGATGATTCGGCGGATAGTCAGAATCTGTGAAGTTATGGATCGATTTCTCTGTAACCCGTCCCGATTTTTCCTCGGAATTTTCTCGGTTTCAGTTTTGATACGGTCTAGAAGCAAAGCATTATAAATCTTAGCCCCTATAGCAATAAGAGTTATGCCTCTCTAGTTCTAAATGATTCCGAGGTCACTTTTCTTGGGAAAAGGGTGGATACAGCCTTATATCAATTTCTGTATTGTGTTTTGTTTATAGACAACATTGCATATTCGAAGAAGTATATCATCAAATTTTCATATTTTTGGAGATATTTATTCGAGACCTGCAGCTTTTCTGTCTTTAACGTTTTTTCCTGTACTACGTCAAGTCCTTCCTCCGTAAACTGCCCTCGACTGATGTCTAGTTGGCAATTAATAATATATATATATATATATATATATATATATATATATATTACTACTTTCCCTCGTATCTGCTGAAGACGTCCTGATTTTTTCTCTCCTTTTTTTTCGTTTTTTGGAAGTCCTTGTCAATTGTCTAAAAGAATGCTTACGACTCCTATATTTCTTTTGATGATGTCTTTATGCTTGATGTTTTGTCCATGTGGAAGAGAAGATGACTTACCCTGTGTAGCAAAGCGAGCATATATAGAAAGAAAAAAGAAACATGGCCGCCCTAACACCTCAGTTTGAGATTTTTATCTTAAACTGAGGTGTTAGGGCGGCCATGGTCTTGAACGCGGAGAATTTGTGAAAGTGGCGTATGCTAATTTTTCAAAGTGAAGTATAAAAACACCATGTGCGAGAAATTAGTTCGGCAACCGGGATACCGAGCATAGAGAGGCTGCTGTGAAAGCGAATAATTAGCGTGAGAGTTACTAGACCAGGTTAAAGTTTTCTTCACGTTTTGACCTAGATGAACGACCAGTTGCTTGACCGAGCGAGAGCAATCATGAAGCACGAAATATTGGAGGAGGGTCTGGCAGTTGCGGCAGTATGAACAACACGGGATGAAACAAGGAAGCTTCCTACAGGGAATCCATGCTACCCCATATCAGGCATCGTTGCAATAGTCCCAAATATTTTGCAAAAGACTGAAAAGGACCGTTCACCGGAAGGTGGGAACCCGGCATACTATGTTACAAGTCTGCCACGGTAGGCCATGTATCCTGCAATTGTCCGCGAAACGATCCAGGAGAATAGGTCTCAGCGCTAGCTTACTTCCAGAGCATCGTATGAAGGAGGCGCTACCCACAATTACCGTACGCATCAATGGAATCAGGAGTCTAGCCTACCTAGACACAGGCTGTTCATGGTCGCTTGTTTGCAGACCACTTTGTCACACTTGGAAGAAGAAAGAAGTATAGGTGCTTACTGTTGGTGAAAAGACCCTTAGGAGTGTCGCATTGGTAAAAGAAGGTAGCAAGCCTTTTCCCTTTGAGTCTTATGGCGTGGCTCTCTGCTATCCGTTCATGACCTCTCGTAGTGGAAAGTCTTTTTGGTAGTGGAAGGAATGTATGACTTGGTTGATTAAATTCTTCGTTATTTATCCTTTTGGGGGTCACTTAAGTGGATCAAAAAATAGTTTTATCGCGGGTTCTAAAATTCAAGCGCGTAGACATTTCTTGACCAATCAGATTCGTTTCTTTACTTATTTGTTTTAGAGCCTAAAAATTTTCTGTTAATTAGTTTCTGAGCCGGATTTTATAGAATGTTCTTATTTTATGTTTTTAGCTTATTGGTTGAAAAATATAAAAATGTAACTTCAATGTTGATGCGATTTTGATCCGAAATTTCTAGAATGTTCTTAGGTTTTTGGAGTTGGTTATTTTATAGTAAAAAAAATGTGTATTCTATAATTGTGTGGCGGTGATTGAGGAATTACACTATTGTTTTTAGGCACACAAATGAATTACGAGGCTTTGTTTTAACAACACACAACAGCGAAAGTTCTTTATTTGCGGCTTTGAGGCGGTTTGTTCTTGATGCTGCAAGACTCGTGGTGGTTAGGCTTGTTGGATGTTTGAGACGAAATGGTTTAGCGGAATGTTGAGATGGCAGCGTGTCGTTGGACGTGTGAGGGAAGTATTCAAGGTCACCGTGTAGTTTTGTGTGTCTGGTATTTGGGGAGAGTAGGCGTTATCTCCATTAATGTGGACCAAAGGTAAAATGGGAGCTAGTGTGTCGAGAGCGAAGTGGCGCTCGGATCGACATAGTAAATTTTTGTGGTGCTTGTGGAAGGCATGCTGAACATATCTAATTCATATTCAACTGGGATTCCTTGGTCTAAAACATATTAGACGCAAAGAATCCATAAATTAGATGGTTCCCTCGTTGAGTGTCCATGTTGCTGCTGCTAGGGTTAAAGCCACAGTGAGATGTCCCACTGGGTGGCTTGTTTAGCTAAAAAGCATCGCTAAGCAAGGACGACCAGAGACACGTCTGTTCTGGTCGCCGTCTCAAGCTGAAGAGAGTGTTTTTGGCCGCTCACCCGTTTTGCTAGCCGGAAATGAAGGTCCGGGCTGAATAGGATATGTCATCCTGATTGGGTGAAATTCAGTGTTGAATTAAATAGCGCGCCAAAACAAAATACGAGATTTTCCTCTTCTCTACAAATGTAACATTTTGGTAAATTTAGTGTCTTGATAGTATGCTTACTAGTATTGTTCTGTATGGTTTGGTCAGTAAATGTGGCTAGCTAGGAACTTTCAGACCATCATGATTAGCATGAACAACCGATAACCACTCCTCTTCCTACTCCCCCTACCAATTTGGGCTTTATGCTCAAGCATATGTCTTTTTTAAACATTTATGGCAAATAAAAGTATACCGAACCGAAAGGATTTGACTGGTACGAATTTCAAACGAAGAGACACCATCATCTCCAGTCACGAGCAGAGAACGTAGCAGTCAAGTCGATTATTTTAACTGTCCTTTTAAGAGGAAAAAGGTCTTTTCTTTCCACTGCTGACCTTTTAAGGACACAGGTCTTTACTTACCACTACTGTCCTTTCAGACCAACACCACGAGGACGATGCCCTATTAGTAGCTTTACCACTCAACCAGCTAGATACCACGTACACTCAAAGTAATCTACCAGTACATGCGTAGGACGCACGCGCTCGGATTACTGTTGACTTCCCTCGCAGAGTAGCGACGCCAAGCAACTCTGGCCATATTAACTGCTGACCCCACAACATCAGTCCACGAACGAAACAACTACGCTCAGGCCAACGAGACTTCATCAACTCACACGTTGCTTACTTTTTTTTAAAAAC